>OZ010647.1:18904576-19504576 GCA_963932195.1 Empis livida
GCTTTCAGTCTTAAGGGTTTTCATTTTTTTGCTACAAATTCTGATGTTTTGTATTGAATCTCATTAAATTCCAATATTTTCCCGATTTCTGGGGCAATTTTGAATATTTTTAGAACAGATCTTCGGAAATTCGCTAGAAATTAAATTCCCTACACGGAAATACCAAATATGTGGGGATTGCTTTCAGTTTTAAGGGTTTTCAGTTTTTTGCTACAAATTCTGATGTTTTGTATTGAATCTCATTAAATTCCAATATTTTCCCGATTTCTCGGGCAATTTTGAATATTTTTTAAACAGGTCTTCGGAAATTCGCTAGAAATTAAGTTCCCTACACGGAAATACCAAATATGTGGGGATTGCTTTCAGTCTTAAGGGTTTTCATTTTTTTGCTACAAATTCTGATGTTTTGTATTGAATCTCATTAATTTCCAATATTTTCCCGATTTCTCGGGAAATTTTGAATTTTTTTTGAACAGGTCTTCGGAAGTTCGCTAGAAATTAAGTTCCGTACACGGAAATACCAAATATATGGGGATAGCTTTCAGTTTTAAGGGTTTTCATTTTTTGTTACAAATTCTGATGTTTTGTATTGAATCTCATTAAATTGCAATATTTGCACGATTTCTCGGGCAATGTTGAATATTTTTCGAAAAGGTCTTCCAAAATTCGCTAGAAATTAAATTCCCTACACGGAAATACCAAATATGTGGGGATTGCTTTCAGTCTTAAGGGTTTTCATTTTTTTGCTACAAATTCTGATGTTTTGTATTGAATCTCATTAATTTCCAATATTTTCCCGATTTCTCGGGCAATTTTGAATATTTTTTGAAAAGGTCTTCGGAAATTCGCTAGAAATTAAATTCCCTACACGGAAATACCAAATATGTGGGATTGCTTTCAGTTTTAAGGGTTTCAGTTTTTTGCTACAAATTCTGATGTTTTGTATTGAATCTCATTAAATTCCAATATTTTGCCGATTTCTCGGGCAATTTTGAATATTTTTTGAACAGGTCTTCGGAAATTCGCTAGAAATTAAGTTCCCTACACGGAAATACCAAATATGTCGGGATAGCTTTCAGTTTTAAGGGTTTTCATTTTTTTGTTACAAATTCTGATGTTTTGTATTGAATCTCATTAAATTCCAATATTTTCCCGATTTCTCGGTCAATTTTGAATATTTTTTGAACAGGTCATCGGAAATTCGCTAGAAATTAAAGTCTCTACACGGAAATACAAATATGTGGGGATTGCTTTCAGTTTTAAGGGTTTTCATTTTTTTGCTACAAATTCTGATGTTTTGTATTGAATCTCATTAAATTCCAATATTTTCCCGATTTCTCGGTCAATTTTGAATATTTTTTGAACAGGTCTTCGGAAATTCGCTAGAAATTAAATTCCCTACACGGAAATACCAAATATGTGGGGATTGCTTTCAGTTTTAGGGGTTTTCATTTTTTGCTACAAATTCTGATGTTTTGTATTGAATCTCATTAAATTCCAATATTTTCCCGATTTCTCGGGCAATTTTGAATATTTTTTGAACAGGTCTTCGGAAATTCGCTAGAAATTAAATTCCCTACACGGAAATAGCAAATATGTGGGGATTGCTTTCAGTTTTAAGGATTTTCAATTTTTTGCGACAAATTCTAATGTTTTGTATTGAATCTCTTTAAATTTCCATATTTTACCGATTTTTTTGGACAATCTTGAACATTTTTCAAAAAGGTAATGAGCTGGAAGTTACATTCCCTACAGGGAGATACCAAATATGTGGGGATTGCTTTCAGTTTTAAGGGTTTTCATTTTTTTGCTACAAATTTTGATGTTTTGTATTGAATCTCATTAAATTCCCATATTTTCCCGATTTCTCGGGCAATTTTGAATATTTTTGGAACAGGTCTTCGGAAATTCGCTAGAAATTAAATTCCCTACACGGAAATACCAAATATGTGGGGATAGCTTTCAGTTTTAAGGGTTTTTATTTTTTTGCTACAAATTCTGATGTTTTGTATTGAATCTCATTAAATTCCAATATTTTCCCGATTTCTCGATCAATTTTGAATATTTTTCGAAAAGGTCTTCGAAAAATCGCTAGAAATTAAATTCCCTACACGGAAATACCAAATATGTGGGGATAGCTTTCAGTTTTAAGGGTTTTCATTTTTTTGTTACAAATTCTGATGCTTTGTATTGAATCTCTTTAAATTTCCATATTTTACCGATTTTTTGGACAATCTTGACATTTTTCAAAAAGGTAATGAGCTGGAAGTTACATTCCCTACACGGAGATACCAAATAAGTGCGGATTGCTTTCAGTCTTAAGGGTTTTCATTTTTTTGCTACAAATTCTGATGTTTTGTATTGAATCTCATTAAATTCCCATATTTTCCCGATTTCTCGGGCAATTTTGAATATTTTTGGAACAGGTCTTCGGAAATTCGCTAGAAATTAAATTCCCTACACGGAAATACCAAATATGTGGGGATAGCTTTGAGTTTTAAGGGTTTTTATTTTTTTGCTACAAATTCTGATGTTTTGTATTGAATCTCATTAAATTCCAATATTTTCCCGATTTCTCGGTCAATTTTGAATATTTTTCGAAAAGGTCTTCGAAAAATCGCTAGAAATTAAATTCCCTACACGGAAATACAAATATGTGGGGATTGCTTTCAGTCTTAAGGGTTTTCATTTTTTTGTTACAAATTCTGATGTTTTGTATTGAATCTCATTAATTTCCAATATTTTCCCGATTTCTTGGGAAATTTTGAATATTTTTTGAACAGGTCTTCGGAAGTTCGCTAGAAATTAAGTTCCCTACACGGAAATACCAAATATGTGGGGATAGCTTTCAGTTTTAAGGGTTTTCATTTTTTTGTTACAAATTCTGATGTTTTGTATTGAATCTCATTAAATTCCAATATTTTCCCGATTTCTCGGTCAATTTTGAATATTTTTTGAACAGGTCATCGGAAATTCGCTAGAAATTAAAGTCTCTACACGGAAATACAAATATGTGGGGATTGCTTTCAGTTTTAAGGGTTTTCATTTTTTTGCTACAAATTCTGATGTTTTGTATTGAATCTCATTAAATTCCAATATTTTCCCGATTTCTCGGTCAATTTTGAATATTTTTTGAACAGGTCTTCGGAAATTCGCTAGAAATTAAATTCCCTACACGGAAATACCAAATATGTGGGGATTGCTTTCAGTTTTAGGGGTTTTCATTTTTTGCTACAAATTCTGATGTTTTGTATTGAATCTCATTAAATTCCAATATTTTCCCGATTTCTCGGGCAATTTTGAATATTTTTTGAACAGGTCTTCGGAAATTCGCTAGAAATTAAATTCCCTACACGGAAATAGCAAATATGTGGGGATTGCTTTCAGTTTTAAGGATTTTCAATTTTTTGCGACAAATTCTAATGTTTTGTATTGAATCTCTTTAAATTTCCATATTTTACCGATTTTTTGGACAATCTTGAACATTTTTCAAAAAGGTAATGAGCTGGAAGTTACATTCCCTACAGGGAGATACCAAATATGTGGGGATTGCTTTCAGTTTTAAGGGTTTTCATTTTTTTGCTACAAATTTTGATGTTTTGTATTGAATCTCATTAAATTCCCATATTTTCCCGATTTCTCGGGCAATTTTGAATATTTTTGGAACAGGTCTTCGGAAATTCGCTAGAAATTAAATTCCCTACACGGAAATACCAAATATGTGGGGATAGCTTTCAGTTTTAAGGGTTTTTATTTTTTTGCTACAAATTCTGATGTTTTGTATTGAATCTCATTAAATTCCAATATTTTCCCGATTTCTCGATCAATTTTGAATATTTTTCGAAAAGGTCTTCGAAAAATCGCTAGAAATTAAATTCCCTACACGGAAATACCAAATATGTGGGGATAGCTTTCAGTTTTAAGGGTTTTCATTTTTTTGTTACAAATTCTGATGCTTTGTATTGAATCTCTTTAAATTTCCATATTTTACCGATTTTTTGGACAATCTTGACATTTTTCAAAAAGGTAATGAGCTGGAAGTTACATTCCCTACACGGAGATACCAAATAAGTGCGGATTGCTTTCAGTCTTAAGGGTTTTCATTTTTTTGCTACAAATTCTGATGTTTTGTATTGAATCTCATTAAATTCCCATATTTTCCCGATTTCTCGGGCAATTTTGAATATTTTTGGAACAGGTCTTCGGAAATTCGCTAGAAATTAAATTCCCTACACGGAAATACCAAATATGTGGGGATAGCTTTCAGTTTTAAGGGTTTTTATTTTTTTGCTACAAATTCTGATGTTTTGTATTGAATCTCATTAAATTCCAATATTTTCCCGATTTCTCGGTCAATTTTGAATATTTTTCGAAAAGGTCTTCGAAAAATCGCTAGAAATTAAATTCCCTACACGGAAATACAAATATGTGGGGATTGCTTTCAGTCTTAAGGGTTTTCATTTTTTTGTTACAAATTCTGATGTTTTGTATTGAATCTCATTAATTTCCAATATTTTCCCGATTTCTTGGGAAATTTTGAATATTTTTTGAACAGGTCTTCGGAAGTTCGCTAGAAATTAAGTTCCCTACACGGAAATACCAAATATGTGGGGATAGCTTTCAGTTTTAAGGGTTTTCATTTTTTTGTTACAAATTCTGATGTTTTGTATTGAATCTCATTAAGTTCCAATATTTTCCCGATATCTCGGGCAATTTTGAATATTTTTCGAAAAGGTCTTCAAAAATTCGCTAGAAATTAAATTCCCTACACGGAAATACCAAATAAGTGGGGATTGCTTTCAGTCTTAAGGGTTTTCATTTTTTTGCTACAAATTCTGATGTTTTGTATTGAATCTCATTAAATTCCAATATTTTCCCGATTTCTCGGGCAATTTTGAATATTTTTTGAACAGGTCTTCGGAAATTCGCTAGAAATTAAATTCCCTACACGGAAATACTAAATATGTGGGGATTGCTTTCAGTTTTAAGGGTTTTCATTTTTTGTTACAAATTCTGATGTTTTGTATTGAATCTCATTAAATTGCAATATTTGCCCGATTTCTCGGGCAATGTTGAATATTTTTCAAAAAGGTGTTCGAAAATTCGCTAGAAATTAAATTCCCTACACGGAAATACCAAATATGTGGGGATTGCTTTCAGTCTTAAGGGTTTTCATTTTTTTGCTACAAATTCTGATGTTTTGTATTGAATCTCATTAATTTCCAACATTTTCCCGATTTCTCGGGAAATTTTGAATATTTTTTGAACAGGTCTTCGGAAGTTCGCTAGAAATTAAGTTCCCTACACGGAAATACCAAATATGTGGGGATAGCTTTCAGTTTTAAGGGTTTTCATTTTTTTGTTACAAATTCTGATGTTTTGTATTGAATCTCATTAAATTCCAATATTTTCCCGATTTCTCGGGCAATTTTGAATATTTTTCGAAAAGGTCTTCGGAAATTCGCTAGAAATTAAATTTCCTACACGGAAATACCAAATATGTGGGGATTGCTTTCAGTCTTAAGGGTTTTCATTTTTTTGCTACAAATTCTGATGTTTTGTATTGAATCTCATTAATTTCCAATATTTTCCCGATTTCTTGGGAAATTTTGAATATTTTTTGAACAGGTCTTCGGAAGTTCGCTAGAAATTAAGTTCCCTACACGGAAATGCCAAATATGTGGGGATTGCTTTCAGTTTTAAGGGTTTTCATTTTTTTGCTACAAATTCTGATGTTTTGTATTGAATCTCATTAAATTCCAATATTTTCCCGATTTGTCGGGCAATTTTGAATATTTTTTGAACAGGTCTTCGGAAATTCGTTAGAAATTAAGTTCCGTACACGGAAACACCAAATATGTGGGGATAGCTTTCAGTTTTAAGGGTTTTCATTTTTTTGCTACAAATTCTGCTGTTTTGTATTGAATCTCATTAAATTCCAATATTTTCCCGATTTCTCGGTCAATTTTGAATATTTTTTGAACAGGTCTTCGGAAATTCGCTAGAAATTAAAGTCTCTACACGGAAATACAAATATGTGGGGATTGCTTTCAGTCTTAAGGGTTTTCTTTTTTTTGCTACAAATTCTGATGTTTTGTATTGAATCTCATAAAATTCCAATATTTTCCCGATTTCTCGGGCCATTTTGCATATTTTTTGAACAGGTCTTCGGAAATTCGCTAGATATTAAATGCCCTACACAGAAATACCAAATATGTGGGGATTGCTTTCAGTTTT
Source organism: Empis livida (assembly GCA_963932195.1). Taxonomy (NCBI): domain Eukaryota; kingdom Metazoa; phylum Arthropoda; class Insecta; order Diptera; family Empididae; genus Empis; species Empis livida. The sequence goes on from OZ010647.1 coordinate 18,910,814, forward strand.
AAGGGTTTTTATTTTTTGTTACAAATTCTGATGTTTTGTATTGAATCTCATTTAATTGCAATATTTTACCGATTTCTCGGGCAATTTTGAATATTTTTCGAAAAGGTCTTCGGAAATTCGCTAGAAATTAAATTCCCTACACGGAAATACCAAATATGTGAGGATTGCTTTCAGTTTTAAGGGTTTTCAGTTTTTTGCTACAAATTCTGATGTTTTGTATTGAATCTCATTAAATTCCAATATTTTCCCGATTTCTCGGGCAATTTTGAATATTTTTTGAACAGGTCTTCGGAAATTCGTTAGAAATTAAGTTCCATACACGGAAATACCAAATATGTGGGGATAGCTTTCAGTTTTAAGGGTTTTCATTGTTTTGTTACAAATTCTGATGTTTTGTATTGCATCTCATTAAATTCCAATATTTTCCCGATTTCTCGGTGAATTTTGAATATTTTTTGAACAGGTCTTCGGAAATTCGCTAGAAATTAAAGTCTCTACACGGAAATACAAATATTTGGGGATTGCTTTCAGTCTTAAGGGTTTTCATTTTTTTGCTACAAATTCTGATGTTTTGTATTGAATCTCATTAAATTCCAATATTTTCCCGATTTCTCGGGCAATTTTGCATATTTTTTGAACAGGTCTTCGGAAATTCGCTAGAAATTAAATGCCCTACACGGAAATACCAAATATGTGGGGATTGCTTTCAGTTTTAAGGGTTTTCATTTTTTGTTACAAATTCTGATGTTTTGTATTGAATCTCATTAAATTGCAATATTGGCCCGATTTCTCGGGTAATGTTGAATATTTTTCGAAAGGGTCTTCGAAAATTCGCTAGAAATTAAATTCCCTGCACGGAAATACCAAATATGTGGGGATTGCTTTCAGTCTTAAGGGTTTTCATTTTTTTGCTACAAATTCTGATGTTTTGTATTGAATCTCATTAATTTCCAACATTTTCCCGATTTCTCGGGCAATTTAGAATATTTTTCGAAAAGGTCTTCGGAAATTCGCTAGAAATTAAATTCCCTATACGGAAATACCAAATATGTGGGGATTGCTTTCAGTTTTAAGGGTTTTAATTTTTTTGCTACAAATTCTGGTGTTTTGTATTGAATCTCATTAAATTCCAATATTTTCCCGATTTCTCGGTCAATTTTGAATATTTTTTGAACAGGTCTTCGGAACTTCGCTAGAAATTAAGTTCCCTACACGGAAATACCAAATATGTGGGGATAGCTTTCAGTTTTAAGGGTTTTCATTTTTTTGTTACAAATTCTGATGTTTTGTATTGAATCTCATTAAATTCCAATATTTTCCCGATTTCTCGGGCAATTTAGAATATTTTTCGAAAAGGTCTTCGGAAATTCGCTAGAAATTAAATTCCCTACACGGAAATACCAAATATGTGGGGATTGCTTTCAGTTTTAAGGGTTTTAATTTTTTTGCTACAAATTCTGATGTTTTGTATTGAATCTCATTAAATTCCAATATTTTCCCGATTTCTCGGTCAATTTTGAATATTTTTTGAACAGGTCTTCGGAACTTCGCTAGAAATTAAGTTCCCTACACGGAAATACCAAATATGTGGGAAAAGCTTTCAGTTTTAAGGGTTTTCATTTTTTTGTTACAAATTCTGATGTTTTGTATTGAATCTCATTAAATTCCAATATTTTCCCGATTTCTCGGGCAATTTTGAATATTTTTCGAAAAGGTCTTCGGAAATTCGCTAGAAATTAAATTCCCTACACGGAAATACCAAATATGTGGGGATTGCTTTCAGTCTTAAGGGTTTTCATTTTTTTGCTACAAATTCTGATGTTTTGTATTGAATCTCATTAATTTCCAATATTTTCCCGATTTCTTGGGAAATTTTGAATATTTTTTGAACAGGTCTTCGGACGTTCGCTAGAAATTAAGTTCCCTACACGGAAATACCAAATATGTGGGGATCGCTTTCAGTTTTAAGGGTTTTCCTTTTTTGTTACAAATTCTGATGTTTTGTATTGAATCTCATTAAATTGCAATATTTGCCCCATTTCTCGGGCAATGTTGAATATTTTTCGAAAAGGTCTTCGAAAATTCGCTAGAAATTAAATTCCCTACACGGAAATACCAAATATGTGGGGATTGCTTTCAGTCTAAAGGGTTTTCATTTTTTTGCTTTAAATTCTAATGTTTTGTATTGAATCTCATTAAATTCCAATATTTTCCCGATTTCTCGGTCAATTTTGAATATTTTTTTGAACAGTTCTTCGGAAATTCGCTAGAAATTAAATTCCCTACACGGAAATACCGAATAAGTGGAAATTGCTTTCAGTCTTAAGGGTTTTCATTTTTTTGCTACAAATTCTGATGTTTTGTATTGAATCTCATTAAATTCCAATATTTTCCCGATTTCTCGGGCAATTTTGAATATTTTTTGAACAGGTCTTCGGAAATTCGCTAGAAATTAAACTCCCTACACGGAAATACCAAATAAGTGGGGATTACTTTCAGTCTTAAGGGTTTTCATTTTTTTGCTACAAATTCTGATGTTTTGTATTGAATCTCATTAAATTCCAATATTTTCCCGATTTCTCGGGCAATTTTGAATATTTTTCGAAAAGGTCTTCCGAAATTCGCTAGAGATTAAATTTCCTACACGGAAATACCAAATATGTGGGGATTGCTTTCTTTCAATTTTTTGCTACAAATTCTGATGTTTTGTATTGAAAACCATTAAATATGCATATTTTACCGATTTTTTGGGCAATTTTGAATATTTTTCGAAAAGATCTTTGGTAGTGAGTTGGAAATTAAATTCGGAAATGCACTGGAAATTAAATTCCCTACACGGATATACCAGATAATTGGGGATTGCTTCAATTTTAAGGATATTCAATTTTTTGCGACATATTCTGATGGTTTGTATTGAATCTCATTAAATTCCAATATTTTCCCGATTTCTCGGGCAATTTTGAATATTTTTCGGAAAGGTCTTCGGAAATTCGCTAGAAATTAAATTTCCTACACGGAAATACCAAATATATGGGGATTGCTTTCAATCTTAAGGGTTTTCATTTTTTTGCTACAAATTCTGATGTTTTGTATTGAATCTCATTAAATTCCAATATTTTCCCGATTTCTCGGGCAATTTTGAATATTTTTCGGAAAGGTCTTCGGAAATTCGCTAGAAATTAAATTTCCTACACGGAAATACCAAATATATGGGGATTGCTTTCAATCTTAAGGGTTTTCATTTTTTTGCTACAAATTCTGATGTTTTGTATTGAATCTCATTAAATTCCAATATTTTCCCGATTTCTCGGGCAATTTTGAATATTTTTTGAACAGGTCTTCGGAAATTCGCTAGAAATTAAACTCCCTACACGGAAATACCAAATAAGTGGGGATTGTTTTCAGTCTTAAGGGTTTTCATTTTTTTGCTACAAATTCTGATGTTTTGTATTGAATCTCATTAAATTCCAATATTTTCCCGATTTCTCGGTCAATTTTGAATATTTTTTTGAACAGGTCTTCGGAAATTCGCTAGAAATTAAATTCCCTACACGGAAATACCGAATAAGTGGGGATTGCTTTCAGTCTTAAGGGTTTTCATTTTTTTGCTACAAATTCTGATGTTTTGTATTGTATCTCATTAAATTCCAATATTTTCCCGATTTCTCGGGCAATTTTGAATATTTTTTGTACAGGTCTTCGGAAATTCGCTAGAAATTAAACTCCCTACACGGAAATACCAAATAAGTGGGGATTACTTTCAGTCTTAAGGGTTTTCATTTTTTTGCTACAAATTCTGATGTTTTGTATTGAATCTCATTAAATTCCAATATTTTCCCGATTTCTTGGGCAATTTTGAATATTTTTCGAAAAGGTCTTCGGAAATTCGCTAGAGATTTAATTTCCTACACGGAAATACCAAATATGTGGGGATTGCTTTCAGTTTTAAGGGTTTTCATTTTTGTGCTACAAATTCTGATGTTTTGTATTGAATCTCATTAAATTCCAATATTTTCCCGATTTCTCGGTCAATTTTGAATATTTTTTGAACAGGTCTTTTGAAATTCGCTAGAAATTAAATTCCCTACATGGAAATAACAAATATGTGGGGATTGCTTTCAGTTTTAAGGGTTTTAATTTTTTTGCTACAAATTCTGATTTTTTGTATTGAATCTCATTAAATTCCAATATTTTCCCGATTTCTCGGTCAATTTTGAATATTTTTCGAAAAGGTCTTCGGAAATTCGCTAGAGATTAAATTTCCTACACGGAAATACCAAATATGTGGGGATTGCTTTCTTTCAATTTTTTGCTACAAATTCTGATGTTTTGTATTGAAAACCATTAAATATGCATATTTTACCGATTTTTTGGGCAATTTTGAATATTTTTCGAAAAGATCTTTGGTAGTGAGTTGGAAATTAAATTCGGAAATGCACTGGAAATTAAATTCCCTACACGGATATACCAGATAATTGGGGATTGCTTCAATTTTAAGGATATTCAATTTTTTGCGACATATTCGTATTGAATCTCATTAAATTCCAATATTTTCCCGATTTCTCGGGCAATTTTGAATATTTTTCGGAAAGGTCTTCGGAAATTCGCTAGAAATTAAATTTCCTACACGGAAATACCAAATATATGGGGATTGCTTTCAATCTTAAGGGTTTTCATTTTTGTGCTACAAATTCTGATGTTTTGTATTGAATCTCATTAAATTCCAATATTTTCCCGATTTCTCGGGCAATTTTGAATATTTTTCGGAAAGGTCTTCGGAAATTCGCTAGAAATTAAATTTCCTACACGGAAATACCAAATATATGGGGATTGCTTTCAATCTTAAGGGTTTTCATTTTTTTGCTACAAATTCTGATGTTTTGTATTGAATCTCATTAAATTCCAATATTTTCCCGATTTCTCGGGCAATTTTGAATATTTTTTGAACAGGTCTTCGGAAATTCGCTAGAAATTAAACTCCCTACACGGAAATACCAAATAAGTGGGGATTGTTTTCAGTCTTAAGGGTTTTCATTTTTTTGCTACAAATTCTGATGTTTTGTATTGAATCTCATTAAATTCCAATATTTTCCCGATTTCTCGGTCAATTTTGAATATTTTTTTGAACAGGTCTTCGGAAATTCGCTAGAAATTAAATTCCCTACACGGAAATACCGAATAAGTGGGGATTGCTTTCAGTCTTAAGGGTTTTCATTTTTTTGCTACAAATTCTGATGTTTTGTATTGTATCTCATTAAATTCCAATATTTTCCCGATTTCTCGGGCAATTTTGAATATTTTTTGAACAGGTCTTCGGAAATTCGCTAGAAATTAAACTCCCTACACGGAAATACCAAATAAGTGGGGATTACTTTCAGTCTTAAGGGTTTTCATTTTTTTGCTACAAATTCTGATGTTTTGTATTGAATCTCATTAAATTCCAATATTTTCCCGATTTCTTGGGCAATTTTGAATATTTTTCGAAAAGGTCTTCGGAAATTCGCTAGAGATTTAATTTCCTACACGGAAATACCAAATATGTGGGGATTGCTTTCAGTTTTAAGGGTTTTCATTTTTGTGCTACAAATTCTGATGTTTTGTATTGAATCTCATTAAATTCCAATATTTTCCCGATTTCTCGGTCAATTTTGAATATTTTTTGAACAGGTCTTTTGAAATTCGCTAGAAATTAAATTCCCTACACGGAAATAACAAATATGTGGGGATTGCTTTCAGTTTTAAGGGTTTTAATTTTTTTGCTACAAATTCTGATTTTTTGTATTGAATCTCATTAAATTCCAATATTTTCCCGATTTCTCGGTCAATTTTGAATATTTTTTGAACAGGTCTTCGGAAATTCGCTAGAAATTAAATTCCCTACACGCAAATACCAAATATGTGGGGATTGCTTTCTTTCAATTTTTTGCTACAAATTCTGATGTTTTGTATTGAAAACCATTAAATATGCATATTTTACCGATTTTTTGGGCAATTTTGAATATTTTTCGAAAAGATCTTTGGTAGTGAGTTGGAAATTAAATTCGGAAATGCACTGGAAATTAAATTCCCTACACGGATATACCAGATAATTGGGGATTGCTTCAATTTTAAGGATATTCAATTTTTTGCGACATATTCTGATGTTTTGTATTGAATCTCATTAAATTCCAATATTTTCCCGATTTCTCGGGCAATTTTGAATATTTTTTGAACAGGTCTTCGGAAATTCGCTAGAAATTAAATTCCATACACGGAAATACCAAATATATGAGGATTGCTTTCAGTTTTAAGGGTTTTCCTTTTTTTGCTACAAATTCTGATGTTTTGTATTGAATCTCATTAAATTCCAATATTTTCCTGATTTCTCGGTCAATTTTGAATATTTTTTGAACAGGTCTTCGGAAATTCGCTAGAAATTAAATTCCCTACACGCAAATACCAAATATGTGGGGATTGCTTTCAGTGTTAAGGGTGTTCCTTTTTTTGCTACAAATTCTGATGTTTTGTATTGAATCTCATTAAATTCCAATATTTTCCCGATTTCTCGGGCAATTTTGAATATTTTTTGAACAGGTCTTCGGAAATTCGCTAGAAATTAAATTCCCTACACGGAAATACCAAATATATGAGGATTGCTTTCAGTTTTAAGCGTTTTCCTTTTTTTGCTACAAATTCTGATGTTTTGTATTGAATCTCATTAAATTCCAATATTTTCCCGATTTCTCGGTCAATTTTGAATATTTTTTGAACAGGTCTTCGGAAATTCGCTAGAAATTAAATTCCCTACACGCAAATACCAAATATGTGGGGATTGCTTTCAGTTTTAAGGGTGTTCCTTTTTTTGCTACAAATTCTGATGTTTTGTATTGAATCTCATTAAATTCCAATATTTTCCCGACTTCTCGGTCAATTTTGAATATTTTTTTGAACAGGTCTTTGGAAATTCGCTAGAAATTAAATTCCCTACACGGAAATACCGAATAAGTGGGGATTGCTTTCAGTCTTAAGGGTTTTCATTTTTTTTGCTACAAATTCTGATGTTTTGTATTGAATCTCATTAAATTCCAATATTTTCCCGATTTCTCGGGCAATTTTGAATATTTTTCGGAAAGGTCTTCGGAAATTCGCTAGAAATTAAATTTCCTACACGGAAATACCAAATATATGGGGATTGCTTTTAATCTTAAGGGTTTTCATTTTTTTGCTACAAATTCTGATGTTTTGTATTGAATCTCATTAAATTCCAATATTTTCCCGATTTCTCGGGCAATTTTGAATATTTTTTGAACAGGTCTTCGGAAATTCGCTAGAAATTAAACTCCCTACACGGAAATACCAAATAAGTGGGGATTGCTTTCAGTCTTAAGGGTTTTCATTTTTTTGCTACAAATTCTGATGTTTTGTATTGAATCTCATTAAATTCCAATATTTTCCCGATTTCTCGGGCAATTTTGAATATTTTTCGGAAAGGTCTTCGGAAATTCGCTAGAAATTAAATTTCCTACACGGAAATACCAAATATATGGGGATTGCTTTCAATCTTAATGGTTTTCATTTTTTTGCTACAAATTCTGATGTTTTGTATTGAATCTCATTAAATTCCAATATTTTCCCGATTTCTCGGGCAATTTTGAATATTTTTCGGAAAGGTCTTCGGAAATTCGCTAGAAATTAAATTTCCTACACGGAAATACCAAATATATGGGGATTGCTTTCAATCTTAAGGGTTTTCATTTTTTTGCTACAAATTCTGATGTTTTGTATTGAATCTCATTAAATTCCAATATTTTCCCGATTTCTCGGGCAATTTTGAATATTTTTTGAACAGGTCTTCGGAAATTCGCTAGAAATTAAACTCCCTACACGGAAATACCAAATAAGTGGGGATTGTTTTCAGTCTTAAGGGTTTTCATTTTTTTGCTACAAATTCTGATGTTTTGTATTGAATCTCATTAAATTCCAATATTTTCCCGATTTCTCGGTCAATTTTGAATATTTTTTTAAACAGGTCTTCGGAAATTCGCTAGAAATTAAATTCCCTACACGGAAATACCGAATAAGTGGGGATTGCTTTCAGTCTTAAGGGTTTTCATTTTTTTGCTACAAATTCTCATGTTTTGTATTGTATCTCATTAAATTCCAATATTTTCCCGATTTCTCGGGCAATTTTGAATATTTTTTGAACAGGTCTTCGGAAATTCGCTAGAAATTAAACTCCCTACACGGAAATACCAAATAAGTGGGGATTACTTTCAGTCTTAAGGGTTTTCATTTTTTTGCTACAAATTCTGATGTTTTGTATTGAATCTCATTAAATTCCAATATTTTCCCGATTTCTTGGGCAATTTTGAATATTTTTCGAAAAGGTCTTCGGAAATTCGCTAGAGATTTAATTTCTTACACGGAAATACCAAATATGTGGGGATTGCTTTCAGTTTTAAGGGTTTTCATTTTTGTGCTACAAATTCTGATGTTTTGTATTGAATCTCATTAAATTCCAATATTTTCCCGATTTCTCGGTCAATTTTGAATATTTTTTGAACAGGTCTTTTGAAATTCGCTAGAAATTAAATTCCCTACACGGAAATAACAAATATGTGGGGATTGCTTTCAGTTTTAAGGGTTTTAATTTTTTTGCTACAAATTCTGATTTTTTGTATTGAATCTCATTAAATTCCAATATTTTCCCGATTTCTCGGTCAATTTTGAATATTTTTTGAACAGGTCTTCGGAAATTCGCTAGAAATTAAATTCCCTACACGCAAATACCCAATATGTGGGGATTGCTTTCTTTCAATTTTTTGCTACAAATTCTGATGTTTTGTATTGAAAACCATTAAATATGCATATTTTACCGATTTTTTGGGCAATTTTGAATATTTTTCGAAAAGATCTTTGGTAGTGAGTTGGAAATTAAATTCGGAAATGCACTGGAAATTAAATTCCCTACACGGATATACCAGATAATTGGGGATTGCTTCAATTTTAAGGATATTCAATTTTTTGCGACATATTCTGATGTTTTGTATTGAATCTCATTAAATTCCAATATTTTCCCGATTTCTCGGTCAATTTTGAATATTTTTTGAACAGGTCTTCGGAAATTCGCTAGAAATTAAATTCCATACACGGAAATACCAAATATATGAGGATTGCTTTCAGTTTTAAGGGTTTTCCTTTTTTTGCTACAAATTCTGATGTTTTGTATTGAATCTCATTAAATTCCAATATTTTCCTGATTTCTCGGTCAATTTTGAATATTTTTTGAACAGGTCTTCGGAAATTCGCTAGAAATTAAATTCCCTACACGCAAATACCAAATATGTGGGGATTGCTTTCACTGTTAAGGGTGTTCCTTTTTTTGCTACAAATTCTGATGTTTTGTATTGAATCTCATTAAATTCCAATATTTTCCCGATTTCTCGGGCAATTTTGAATATTTTTTGAACAGGTCTTCGGAAATTCGCTAGAAATTAAATTCCCTACACGGAAATACCAAATATATGAGGATTGCTTTCAGTTTTAAGCGTTTTCCTTTTTTTGCTACAAATTCTGATGTTTTGTATTGAATCTCATTAAATTCCAATATTTTCCCGATTTCTCGGTCAATTTTGAATATTTTTTGAACAGGTCTTCGGAAATTCGCTAGAAATTAAATTCCCTACACGCAAATAACAAATATGTGGGGATTGCTTTCAGTTTTAAGGGTGTTCCTTTTTTTGCTACAAATTCTGATGTTTTGTATTGAATCTCATTAAATTCCAATATTTTCCCGACTTCTCGGTCAATTTTGAATATTTTTTTGAACAGGTCTTTGGAAATTCGCTAGAAATTAAATTCCCTACACGGAAATACCGAATAAGTGGGGATTGCTTTCAGTCTTAAGGGTTTTCATTTTTTTGCTACAAATTCTGATGTTTTGTATTGAATCTCATTAAATTCCAATATTTTCCCGATTTCTCGGGCAATTTTGAATATTTTTCGGAAAGGTCTTCGGAAATTCGCTAGAAATTAAATTTCCTACACGGAAATACCAAATATATGGGGATTGCTTTCAATCTTAAGGGTTTTCATTTTTTTGCTACAAATTCTGATGTTTTGTATTGAATCTCATTAAATTCCAATATTTTCCCGATTTCTCGGGCAATTTTGAATATTTTTTGAACAGGTCTTCGGAAATTCGCTAGAAATTAAACTCCCTACACGGAAATACCAAATATATGGGGATTGCTTTCAGTCTTAAGGGTTTTCATTTTTTTGCTACAAATTCTGATGTTTTGTATTGAATTTCATTAAATTCCAATATTTTCCCGATTTCTCGGTCAATTTTGAATATTTTTTTGAACAGGTCTTCGGAAATTCGCTAGAAATTAAATTCCCTACACGGAAATACCGAATAAGTGGGGATTGCTTTCAGTCTTAAGGGTTTTCATTTTTTTGCTACAAATTCTGATGTTTTGTATTGAATCTCATTAAATTCCAATATTTTCCCGATTTCTCGGGCAATTTTGAATATTTTTTGAACAGGTCTTCGGAAATTCGCTAGAAATTAAACTCCCTACACGGAAATACCAAATAAGTGGGGATTACTTTCAGTCTTAAGGGTTTTCATTTTTTTGCTACAAATTCTGATGTTTTGTATTGAATCTCATTAAATTCCAATATTTTCCCGATTTCTCGGGCAATTTTGAACATTTTTCGAAAAGGTCTTCGGAAATTCGCTAGAGATTAAATTTCCTACACGGAAATACCAAATATGTGGGGATTGCTTTCAGTTTTAAGGGTTTTCATTTTTGTGCTACAAATTCTGATGTTTTGTATTGAATCTCATTAAATTCCAATATTTTCCCGATTTCTCGGTCAATTTTGAATATTTTTTGAACAGGTCTTCGGAAATTCGCTAGAAATTAAATTCCCTACACGGAAATAACAAATATGTGGGGATTGCTTTCAGTTTTAAGGGTTTTAATTTTTTTGCTACAAATTCTGATTTTTTGTATTGAATCTCATTAAATTCCAATATTTTCCCGATTTCTCGGTCAATTTTGAATATTTTTTGAACAGGTCTTCGGAAATTCGCTAGAAATTAAATTCCCTACACGGAAATACCGAATAAGTGGGGATTGCTTTCAGTCTTAAGGGTTTTCATTTTTTTGCTACAAATTCTGATGTTTTGTATTGAATCTCATTAAATTCCAATATTTTCCCGATTTCTCGGGCAATTTTGAATATTTTTTGAACAGGTCTTCGGAAATTCGCTAGAAATTAAACTCCCTACACGGAAATACCAAATAAGTGGGGATTACTTTCAGTCTTAAGGGTTTTCATTTTTTTGCTACAAATTCTGATGTTTTGTATTGAATCTCATTAAATTCCAATATTTTCCCGATTTCTCGGGCAATTTTGAACATTTTTCGAAAAGGTCTTCGGAAATTCGGTAGAGATTAAATTTCCTACACGGAAATACCAAATATGTGGGGATTGCTTTCAGTTTTAAGGGTTTTCATTTTTGTGCTACAAATTCTGATGTTTTGTATTGAATCTCATTAAATTCCAATATTTTCCCGATTTCTCGGTCAATTTTGAATATTTTTTGAACAGGTCTTCGGAAATTCGCTAGAAATTAAATTCCCTACACGGAAATAACAAATATGTGGGGATTGCTTTCAGTTTTAAGGGTTTTAATTTTTTTGCTACAAATTCTGATTTTTTGTATTGAATCTCATTAAATTCCAATATTTTCCCGATTTCTCGGTCAATTTTGAATATTTTTTGAACAGGTCTTCGGAAATTCGCTAGAAATTAAATTCCCTACACACAAATACCAAATATGTGGGGATTGCTTTCTTTCAATTTTGTGCTACAAATTCTGATGTTTTGTATTGAAAACCATTAAATATGCATATTTTACCGATTTTTTGGGCAATTTTGAATATTTTTCGAAAAGATCTTTGGTAGTGAGTTGGAAATTAAATTCGGAAATGGACTGGAAATTAAATTCCCTACACGGATATACCAGATAATTGGGGCTTGCTTCAATTTTAAGGATTTTCAATTTTTTGCGACATATTCTGTTGTTTTGTATTGAATCTCATTAAATTCCAATATTTTCCCGATTTCTCGGGCAATTTTGAATATTTTTTGAACAGGTCTTCGGAAATTCGCTAGAAATTAAATTCCCTACACGGAAATACCAAATATATGAGGATTGCTTTCAGTTTTAAGCGTTTTCCTTTTTTTGCTACAAATTCTGATGTTTTGTATTGAATCTCATTAAATTCCAATATTTTCCCGATTTCTCGGTCAATTTTGAATATTTTTTGAACAGGTCTTCGGAAATTCGCTAGAAATTAAATTCCCTACACGGAAATACCGAATAAGTGGGGATTGCTTTCAGTCTTAAGGGTTTTCATTTTTTTGCTACAAATTCTGATGTTTTGTATTGAATCTCCTTAAATTCCAATATTTTCCCGATTTCTCGGGCAATTTTGAATATTTTTCGGAAAGGTCTTCGGAAATTCGCTAGAAATTAAATTTCCTACACGGAAATACCACATATATGGGGATTGCTTTCAATCTTAAGGGTTTTCATTTTTTTGCTACAAATTCTGTTGTTTTGTATTGAATCTCATTAAATTCCAATATTTTCCCTATTTCTCGGGCAATTTTGAATATTTTTTGAACAGGTCTTCGGAAATTCGCTAGAAATTAAACTACCTACACAGAAATACCAAATAAGTGGGGATTGCTTTCAGTCTTAAGGGTTTTCATTTTTTTGCTACAAATTCTGATGTTTTGTATTGAATCTCATTAAATTCCAATATTTTCCCGATTTCTCGGTCAATTTTGAATATTTTTTTGAACAGGTCTTCGGAAATTCGCTAGAAATTAAATTCCCTACACGGAAATACCGAATAAGTGGGGATTGCTTTCAGTCTTAAGGGTTTTCATTTTTTTGCTACAAATTCTGATGTTTTGTATTGAATCTCATTAAATTCCAATATTTTCCCGATTTCTCGGGCAATTTTGAATATTTTTTGAACAGGTCTTCGGAAATTCGCTAGAAATTAAATTCCCTACACGGAAATACCAAATAAGTGGGGATTACTTTCAGTCTTAAGGGTTTTCATTTTTTTGCTACAAATTCTGATGTTTTGTATTGAATCTCATTAAATTCCAATATTTTCCCGATTTCTCGGGCAATTTTGAATATTTTTCGAAAAGGTCTTCGGAAATTCGCTAGAGATTAAATTTCCTACACGGAAATACCAAATATGTGGGGATTGCTTTCAGTTTTAAGGGTTTTCATTTTTGTGCTACAAATTCTGATGTTTTGTATTGAATCTCATTAAATTCCAATATTTTCCCGATTTCTCGGTCAATTTTGAATATTTTTTTAACAGGTCTTCGGAAATTCGCTAGAAATTAAATTCCCTACACGGAAATAACAAATATGTGGGGATTGCTTTCAGTTTTAAGGGTTTTAATTTTTTTGCTACAAATTCTGATTTTTTGTATTGAATCTCATTAAATTCCAATATTTTCCCGATTTCTCGGTCAATTTTGAATATTTTTTGAACAGGTCTTCGGAAATTCGCTAGAAATTAAATTCCCTACACGCAAATACCAAATAAGTGGGGATTGCTTTCTTTCAATTTTTTGCTACAAATTCTGATGTTTTATATTGAAAACCATTAAATTTGCATATTTTACCGATTTTTTGGCCAATTTTGAATATTTTTCGAAAAGATCTTTGGTAGTGAGTTGGAAATTAAATTCGGAAATGCACTGGAAATTAAATTCCCTACACGGATATACCAGATAATTGGGGATTGCTTCAATTTTAAGGATTTTCAATTTTTTGCGACATATTCTGATGTTTTGTATTGAATCTCATTAAATTCCAATATTTTCCCGATTTCTCAGGCAATTTTGAATATTTTTTGAACAGGTCTTCGGAAATTCGCTAGAAATTAAATTCCATACACGGAAATACCAAATATATGAGGATTGCTTTCAGTTTTAAGGGTTTTCCTTTTTTTGCTACAAATTCTGATGTTTTGTATTGAATCTCATTAAATTCCAATATTTTCCCGATTTCTCGGTCAATTTTGAATATTTTTTGAATAGGTCTTCGGAAATTCGCTAGAAATTAAATTCCCTACACGCAAATACCAAATATGTGGGGATTGCTTTCATTTTAAGGGTGTTCCTTTTTTTGCTACAAATTCTGATGTTTTGTATTGAATCTCATTAAATTCCAATATTTTCCCGATTTCTCGGGCAATTTTGAATATTTTTTGAACAGGTCTTCGGAAATTCGCTAGAAATTAAATTCCCTACACGCAAATACCAAATATGTGGGGATTGCTTTCAGTTTTAAGGGAGTTCCTTTTTTTGCTACAAATTCTGATGTTTTGTATTGAATCTCATTAAATTCCAATATTTTCCCGACTTCTCGGTCAATTTTGAATATTTTTTTGAACAGGTTTTTGGAAATTCGCTAGAAATTAAATTCCCTACACGGAAATACCGAATAAGTGGGGATTGCTTTCAGTCTTAAGGGTTTTCATTTTTTTGATACAAATTCTGATGTTTTGTATTGAATCTCATTAAATTCCAATATTTTCCCGATTTCTCGGGCAATTTTGAATATTTTTTGAACAGGTCTTCGGAAATTCGCTAGAAATTAAATTCCCTACACGCAAATACCAAATATGTGGGGATTGCTTTCAGTTTTAAGGGAGTTCCTTTTTTTGCTACAAATTCTGATGTTTTGTATTGAATCTCATTAAATTCCAATATTTTCCCGACTTCTCGGTCAATTTTGAATATTTTTTTGAACAGGTCTTTGGAAATTCGCTAGAAATTAAATTCCCTACACGGAAATACCGAATAAGTGGGGATTGCTTTCAGTCTTAAGGGTTTTCATTTTTTTGATACAAATTCTGATGTTTTGTATTGAATCTCATTAAATTCCAATATTTTCCCGATTTCTCGGGCAATTTTGAATATTTTTCGAAAAGATCTTTGGTAGTGAGTTGGAAATTAAATTCGGAAATGCACTGGAAATTAAATTCCCTACACGGATATACCAGATAATTGGGGATTGCTTCAATTTTAAGGATTTTCAATTTTTTGCGACATATTCTGATGTTTTGTATTGAATCTCATTAAATTCCAATATTTTCCCGATTTCTCAGGCAATTTTGAATATTTTTTGAACAGGTCTTCGGAAATTCGCTAGAAATTAAATTCCCTACACGCAAATACCAAATATGTGGGGATTGCTTTCAGTTTTAAGGGAGTTCCTTTTTTTGCTACAAATTCTGATGTTTTGTATTGAATCTCATTAAATTCCAATATTTTCCCGACTTCTCGGTCAATTTTGAATATTTTTTTGAACAGGTCTTTGGAAATTCGCTAGAAATTAAATTCCATACACGGAAATACCAAATATATGAGGATTGCTTTCAGTTTTAATGGTTTTCCTTTTTTTGCTACAAATTCTGATATTTTGTATTGAATCTCATTAAATTCCAATATTTTCCCGATTTCTCGGTCAATTTTGAATATTTTTTGAACAGGTCTTCGGAAATTCGCTAGAAATTAAATTCCCTACACGCAAATACCAAATATGTGGGGATTGCTTTCATTTTAAGGGTGTTCCTTTTTTTGCTACAAATTCTGATGTTTTGTATTGAATCTCATTAAATTACAATATTTTCCCGATTTCTCGGGCAATTTTGAATATTTTTTGAACAGGTCTTCGGAAATTCGCTAGAAATTAAACTACCTACACGGAAATACCAAATAAGTGGGGATTGCTTTCAGTCTTAAGGGTTTTCATTTTTTTGCTACAAATTCTGATGTTTTGTATTGAATCTCATTAAATTCCAATATTTTCCCGATTTCTCGGTCAATTTTGAATATTTTTTTGAACAGGTCTTCGGAAATTCGCTAGAAATTAAATTCCCTACACGGAAATACCGAATAAGTGGGGATTGCTTTCAGTCTTAAGGGTTTTCATTTTTTTGCTACAAATTCTGATGTTTTGTATTGAATCTCATTAAATTCCAATATTTTCCCGATTTCTCGGGCAATTTTGAATATTTTTTGAACAGGTCTTCGGAAATTCGCTAGAAATTAAATTCCCTACACGGAAATACCAAATAAGTGGGGATTACTTTCAGTCTTAAGGGTTTTCATTTTTTTGCTACAAATTCTGATGTTTTGTATTGAATCTCATTAAATTCCAATATTTTCCCGATTTCTCGGGCAATTTTGAATATTTTTCGAAAAGGTCTTCGGAAATTCGCTAGAGATTAAATTTCCTACACGGAAATACCAAATATGTGGGGATTGCTTTCAGTTTTAAGGGTTTTCATTTTTGTGCTACAAATTCTGATGTTTTGTATTGAATCTCATTAAATTCCAATATTTTCCCGATTTCTCGGTCAATTTTGAATATTTTTTTAACAGGTCTTCGGAAATTCGCTAGAAATTAAATTCCCTACACGGAAATAACAAATATGTGGGGATTGCTTTCAGTTTTAAGGGTTTTAATTTTTTTGCTACAAATTCTGATTTTTTGTATTGAATCTCATTAAATTCCAATATTTTCCCGATTTCTCGGTCAATTTTGAATATTTTTTGAACAGGTCTTCGGAAATTCGCTAGAAATTAAATTCCCTACACGCAAATACCAAATAAGTGGGGATTGCTTTCTTTCAATTTTTTGCTACAAATTCTGATGTTTTATATTGAAAACCATTAAATTTGCATATTTTACCGATTTTTTGGGCAATTTTGAATATTTTTCGAAAAGATCTTTGGTAGTGAGTTGGAAATTAAATTCGGAAATGCACTGGAAATTAAATTCCCTACACGGATATACCAGATAATTGGGGATTGCTTCAATTTTAAGGATTTTCAATTTTTTGCGACATATTCTGATGTTTTGTATTGAATCTCATTAAATTCCAATATTTTCCCGATTTCTCAGGCAATTTTGAATATTTTTTGAACAGGTCTTCGGAAATTCGCTAGAAATTAAATTCCATACACGGAAATACCAAATATATGAGGATTGCTTTCAGTTTTAAGGGTTTTCCTTTTTTTGCTACAAATTCTGATGTTTTGTATTGAATCTCATTAAATTCCAATATTTTCCCGATTTCTCGGTCAATTTTGAATATTTTTTGAACAGGTCTTCGGAAATTCGCTAGAAATTAAATTCCCTACACGCAAATACCAAATATGTGGGGATTGCTTTCATTTTAAGGGTGTTCCTTTTTTTGCTACAAATTCTGATGTTTTGTATTGAATCTCATTAAATTGCAATATTTTCCCGATTTCTCGGGCAATTTTGAATATTTTTTGAACAGGTCTTCGGAAATTCGCTAGAAATTAAATTCCCTACACGCAAATACCAAATATGTGGGGATTGCTTTCAGTTTTAAGGGAGTTCCTTTTTTTGCTACAAATTCTGATGTTTTGTATTGAATCTCATTAAATTCCAATATTTTCCCGACTTCTCGGTCAATTTTGAATATTTTTTTGAACAGGTCTTTGGAAATTCGCTAGAAATTAAATTACCTACACGGAAATACCGAATAAGTGGGGATTGCTTTCAGTCTTAAGGGTTTTCATTTTTTTGATACAAATTCTGATGTTTTGTATTGAATCTCATTAAATTCCAATATTTTCCCGATTTCTCGGGCAATTTTGAATATTTTTCGGAAAGGTCTTCGGAAATTCGCTAGAAATTAAATTTCCTACACGGAAATACCAAATATATGGGGATTGCTTTCAATCTTAAGGGTTTTCATTTTTGTGCTACAAATTCTGATGTTTTGTATTGAATCTCATTAAATTCCAATATTTTCCCGATTTCTCGGGCAATTTTGAATATTTTTTGAACAGGTCTTCGGAAATTCGCTAGAAATTAAACTCCCTACACGGAAATACCAAATAAGTGGGGATTGCTTTCAGTCTTAAGGGTTTTCATTTTTTTGCTACAAATTCTGATGTTTTGTATTGAATCTCATTAAATTCCAATATTTTCCCGATTTCTCGGTCAATTTTGAATATTTTTTTGAACAGGTCTTCGGAAATTCGCTAGAAATTAAATTCCCTACACGGAAATACCGAATAAGTGGGGATTGCTTTCAGTGTTAAGGGTGTTCCTTTTTTTGCTACAAATTCTGATGTTTTGTATTGAATCTCATTAAATTCCAATATTTTCCCGATTTCTCGGGCAATTTTGAATATTTTTTGAACAGGTCTTCGGAAATTCGCTAGAAATTAAACTCCCTACACGGAAATACCAAATAAGTGGGGATTACTTTCAGTCTTAAGGGTTTTCATTTTTTTGCTACAAATTCTGATGTTTTGTATTGAATCTCATTAAATTCCAATATTTTCCCGATTTCTCGGGCAATTTTGAATATTTTTCGAAAAGGTCTTCGGAAATTCGCTAGAGATTAAATTTCCTACACGGAAATACCAAATATGTGGGGATTGCTTTCAGTTTTAAGGGTTTTCATTTTTGTGCTACAAATTCTGATGTTTTGTATTGAATCTCATTAAATTCCAATATTTTCCCGATTTCTCGGTCAATTTTGAATATTTTTTGAACAGGTCTTCGGAAATTCGCTAGAAATTAAATTCCCTACACGGAAATAACAAATATGTGGGGATTGCTTTCAGTTTTAAGGGTTTTAATTTTTTTGCTACAAATTCTGATTTTTTGTATTGAATCTCATTAAATTCCAATATTTTCCCGATTTCTCGGTCAATTTTGAATATTTTTTGAACAGGTCTTCGGAAATTCGCTAGAAATTAAATTCCCTACACGCAAATACCAAATATGTGGGGATTGCTTTCTTTCAATTTTTTGCTACAAATTCTGATGTTTTGTATTGAAAACCATTAAATTAGCATATTTTACCGATTTTTTGGGCAATTTTGAATATTTTTCGAAAAGATCTTTGGTAGTGAGTTGGAAATTAAATTCGGAAATGCACTGAAAATTAAATTCCCTACACGGATTTACCAGATAATTGGGGATTGCTTCAATTTTAAGGATTTTCATTTTTTTGCGACATATTCTGATGTTTTGTATTGAATCTCATTAAATTCCAATATTTTCCCGATTTGTCGGGCAATTTTGAATATTTTTTGAACAGGTCTTCGGAAATTCGCTAGAAATTAAATTCCCTACACGGAAATACCAAATATGTGGGGATTGCTTTCAGTTTTAAGGGTTTTCATTTTTTGTTACAAATTCTGATGTTTTGTATTGAATCTCATTAAATTGCAATATTTGCCCGATTTCTCGGGCAATGTTGAATATTTTTCAAAAAGGTGTTCGAAAATTCGCTAGAAATTAAATTCCCTACACGGAAATACCAAATATGTGGGGATTGCTTTCAGTCTTAAGGGTTTTCATTTTTTTGCTACAAATTCTGATGTTTTGTATTGAATCTCATTAATTTCCAATATTTTCCCGATTTCTCGGGCAATTTTGAATATTTTTTGAACAGGTCTTCGGAAATTCGCTAGAAATTAAATGCCCTACACGGAAATACCAAATATGTGGGGATTGCTTTCAGTTTTAAGGGTTTTCCTTTTTTTGCTACAAATTCTGATGTTTTGTATTGAATCTCATTAAATTCCAATATTTTCCCGATTTCTCGGTCAATTTTGAATATTTTATGAATAGGTTTTCGGAAATTCGCTAGAAATTAAATTCCCTACACGCAAATACCAAATATGTGGGGATTACTTTCAGTTTTAAGGGTGTTCCTTTTTTTGCTACAAATTCTGATGTTTTGTATTGAATCTCATTAAATTCCAATATTTTCCCGATTTCTCGGGCAATTTTGAATATTTTTTGAACAGGTCTTCGGAAATTCGCTAGAAATTAAATGCCCTACACGGAAATACCAAATATATGAGGATTGCGTTCAGTTTTAAGGGTTTTCCTTTTTTGCTACAAATTCTGATGTTTTGTATTGAATCTCATTAAATTCCAATATTTTCCCGATTTCTCGGTCAATTTTGAATATTTTTTGAACAGGTCTTCGGAAATTCGCTAGAAATTAAATTCCCTACACGCAAATACCAAATATGTGGGGATTGCTTTCAGTTTTAAGGGTGTTCCTTTTTTTGCTACAAATTCTGCTGTTTTGTATTGAATCTCATTAAATTCCAATATTTTCCCGACTTCTCGGTCAATTTTGAATATTTTTCGAAAAGATCTTTGGAAATTCGCTAAAAATTAAATTCCCTAAACGGAAATACCGAATAAGTGGGGATTGCTTTCAGTCTTAAGGGTTTTCATTTTTTTGCTACAAATTCTGATGTTTTGTATTGAATCTAATTAAATTCCAATATTTTCCCGATTTCTCGGGCAATTTTGAATATTTTTTGGAAAGGTCTTCGGAAATTCGCTAGAAATTAAATTTCCTACACGGAAATAACAAATATATGGGGATTGCTTTCAATCTTAAGGGTTTTCATTTTTTTGCTACAAATTCTGATGTTTTGTATTGAATCTCATTAAATTCCAATATTTTCCCGATTTCTCGGGCAATTTTGAATATTTTTTGAACAGGTCTTCGGAAATTCGCTAGAAATTAAACTCCCTACACGCAAATACCAAATATGTGGGGATTGCTTTCTTTCAATTTTTTGCTACAAATTCTGATGTTTTGTATTGAAAAACATTAAATTTGCATATTTTACCGATTTTTTGGGCAATTTTGAATATTTTTCGAAAAGATCTTTGGTAGTGAGTTGGAAATTAAATTCGGAAATGCACTGGAAATTAAATTCCCTACACGGATATACTAGATAATTGGGGATTGCTTCAATTTTAAGGATTTTCAATTTTTTGCGACATATTCTGATGTTTTGTATTGAATCTCATTAAATTCCAATATTTTCCCGATTTCTGGGGCAATTTCGAATATTTTTTGAACAGGTCTTCGGAAATTCGCCAGAAATTAAATTCCGTACACGGAAATACCAAATATATGAGGATTGCTTTCAGTTTTAAGGGTTTTCCTTTTTTTGCTACAAATTCTGATGTTTTGTATTGAATCTCATTAAATTCCAATATTTTCC
Organism: Empis livida; assembly: GCA_963932195.1. NCBI lineage: Eukaryota > Metazoa > Arthropoda > Insecta > Diptera > Empididae > Empis > Empis livida. The sequence continues at coordinate 18,931,946 of OZ010647.1, forward strand.
CGATTTCTCGGTCAATTTTGAATATTTTTTGAAGAGGTCTTCGGAAATTCGCTAGAAATTAAATTCCCTACACGGAAATACCAAATATGTGGGGATTGCTTTCAGTTTTAAGGGTGTTCCTTTTTTTGCTACAAATTCTGATGTTTTGTATTGAATCTCATTAAATTCCAATATTTTCCCGATTTCTCGGTCAATTTTGAATATTTTTTTGAACAGGTCTTTGGAAATTCGCTAGAAATTAAATTCCCTACACGGAAATACCGAATAAGTGGGGATTGCTTTCAGTCTTAAGGGTTTTCATTTTTTTGCTACAAATTCTGATGTTTTGTATTGAATCTGATTAAATTCCAATATTTTCCCGATTTCTCGGGCAATTTTGAATATTTTTCGGAAAGGTCTTCGGAAATTCGCTAGAAATTAAATTTCCTACACGGAAATACCAAATATATGGGGATTGCTTTCAGTCTTAAGGGTTTTCATTTTTTTGCTACAAATTCTGATGTTTTGTATTGAATCTCATTAAATTCCAATATTTTCCAGATTTCTCGGGCAATTTTGAATATTTTTTGAACAGGTCTTCGGAAATTCGCTAGAAATTAAATTCCCTACACGCAAATACCGAATAAGTGGGGATTGCTTTCAGTCTTAAGGGTTTTCATTTTTTTGCTACAAATTCTGATGTTTTGTATTGAATCTCATTAAATTCCAATATTTTCCCGATTTCTCGGGCAATTTTGAATATTTTTTGAACAGGTCTTCGGAAATTCGCTAGAAATTAAACTCCCTACACGGAAATACCAAATAAGTGGGGATTACTTTCAGTCTTAAGGGTTTTCATTTTTTTGCTACAAATTCTGATGTTTTGTATTGAATCTCATTAAATTCCAATATTTTCCCGATTTCTTGGGCAATTTTGAATATTTTTTGAACAGGTCTTCGGAAATTCGCTAGAAATTAAATGCCCTACACGGAAATACCAAATATATGAGGATTGCGTTCAGTTTTAAGGGTTTTCCTTTTTTGCTACAAATTCTGATGTTTTGTATTGAATCTCATTAAATTCCAATATTTTCCCGATTTCTCGGTCAATTTTGAATATTTTTTGAACAGGTCTTCGGAAATTCGCTAGAAATTAAATTCCCTACACGCAAATACCAAATATGTGGGGATTGCTTTCAGTTTTAAGGGTGTTCCTTTTTTTGCTACAAATTCTGCTGTTTTGTATTGAATCTCATTAAATTCCAATATTTTCCCGACTTCTCGGTCAATTTTGAATATTTTTTTGAACAGGTCTTTGGAAATTCGCTAAAAATTAAATTCCCTAAACGGAAATACCGAATAAGTGGGGATTGCTTTCAGTCTTAAGGGTTTTCATTTTTTTGCTACAAATTCTGATGTTTTGTATTGAATCTAATTAAATTCCAATATTTTCCCGATTTCTCGGGCAATTTTGAATATTTTTTGGAAAGGTCTTCGGAAATTCGCTAGAAATTAAATTTCCTACACGGAAATAACAAATATATGGGGATTGCTTTCAATCTTAAGGGTTTTCATTTTTTTGCTACAAATTCTGATGTTTTGTATTGAATCTCATTAAATTCCAATATTTTCCCGATTTCTCGGGCAATTTTGAATATTTTTTGAACAGGTCTTCGGAAATTCGCTAGAAATTAAACTCCCTACACGCAAATACCAAATATGTGGGGATTGCTTTCTTTCAATTTTTTGCTACAAATTCTGATGTTTTGTATTGAAAAACATTAAATTTGCATATTTTACCGATTTTTTGGGCAATTTTGAATATTTTTCGAAAAGATCTTTGGTAGTGAGTTGGAAATTAAATTCGGAAATGCACTGGAAATTAAATTCCCTACACGGATATACTAGATAATTGGGGATTGCTTCAATTTTAAGGATTTTCAATTTTTTGCGACATATTCTGATGTTTTGTATTGAATCTCATTAAATTCCAATATTTTCCCGATTTCTGGGGCAATTTTGAATATTTTTTGAACAGGTCTTCGGAAATTCGCCAGAAATTAAATTCCGTACACGGAAATACCAAATATATGAGGATTGCTTTCAGTTTTAAGGGTTTTCCTTTTTTTGCTACAAATTCTGATGTTTTGTATTGAATCTCATTAAATTCCAATATTTTCCCGATTTCTCGGTCAATTTTGAATATTTTTTGAACAGGTCTTCGGAAATTCGCTAGAAATTAAATTCCCTACACGGAAATACCAAATATGTGGGGATTGCTTTCAGTTTTAAGGGTGTTCCTTTTTTTGCTACAAATTCTGATGTTTTGTATTGAATCTCATTAAATTCCAATATTTTCCCGATTTCTCGGTCAATTTTGAATATTTTTTTGAACAGGTCTTTGGAAATTCGCTAGAAATTAAATTCCCTACACGGAAATACCGAATAAGTGGGTATTGCTTTCAGTCTTAAGGGTTTTCATTTTTTTGCTACAAATTCTGATGTTTTGTATTGAATCTGATTAAATTCCAATATTTTCCCGATTTCTCGGGCAATTTTGAATATTTTTCGGAAAGGTCTTCGGAAATTCGCTAGAAATTAAATTTCCTACACGGAAATACCAAATATATGGGGATTGCTTTCAGTCTTAAGGGTTTTCATTTTTTTGCTACAAATTCTGATGTTTTGTATTGAATCTCATTAAATTCCAATATTTTCCAGATTTCTCGGGCAATTTTGAATATTTTTTGAACAGGTCTTCGGAAATTCGCTAGAAATTAAATTCCCTACACGGAAATACCGAATAAGTGGGGATTGCTTTCAGTCTTAAGGGTTTTCATTTTTTTGCTACAAATTCTGATGTTTTGTATTGAATCTCATTAAATTCCAATATTTTCCCGATTTCTCGGGCAATTTTGAATATTTTTTGAACAGGTCTTCGGAAATTCGCTAGAAATTAAACTCCCTACACGGAAATACCAAATAAGTGGGGATTACTTTCAGTCTTAAGGGTTTTCATTTTTTTGCTACAAATTCTGATGTTTTGTATTGAATCTCATTAAATTCCAATATTTTCCCGATTTCTTGGGCAATTTTGAATATTTTTCGAAAAGGTCTTCGGAAATTCGCTAGAGATTAAATTTCGTACACGGAAATACCAAATATGTGGGGATTGCTTTCAGTTTTAAGGGTTTTCATTTTTGTGCTACAAATTCTGATGTTTTGTATTGAATCTCATTAAATTCCAATATTTTCCCGATTTCTCGGGCAATTTTGAATATTTTTTGAACAGGTCTTCGGAAATTCGCTAGAAATTAAACTCCCTACACGGAAATAACAAATATGTGGGGATTGCTTTCAGTTTTAAGGGTTTTAATTTTTTTGCTACAAATTCTGATTTTTTGTATTGAATCTCATTAAATTCCAATATTTTCCCGATTTCTCGGTCAATTTTGAATATTTTTTGAACAGGTCTTCGGAAATTCGCTAGAAATTAAATTCCCTACACGCAAATACCAAATATGTGGGGATTGCTTTCTTTCAATTTTTTGCTACAAATTCTGATGTTTTGTATTGAAAACCATTAAATTAGCATATTTTACCGATTTTTTGGGCAATTTTGAATATTTTTCGAAAAGATCTTTGGTAGTGAGTTGGAAATTAAATTCGGAAATGCACTGGAAATTGAATTTCCTACACGGATATACCAGATAATTGGGGATTGCTTCAATTTTAAGGAATTTCATTTTTTTGCGACATATTCTGATGTTTTGTATTGAATCTCATTAAATTCCAATATTTTCCCGATTTGTCGGGCAATTTTGAATATTTTTTGAACAGGTCTTCGGAAATTCGCTAGAAATTAAATTCCATACACGGAAATACCAAATATATGAGGATTGCTTTCAGTTTTAAGGGTTTTCCTTTTTTTGCTACAAATTCTGATGTTTTGTATTGAATCTCATTAAATTCCAATATTTTCCCGATTTCTCGGTCAATTTTGAATATTTTATGAATAGGTCTTCGGAAATTCGCTAGAAATTAAATTCCCTACACGCAAATACCAAATATGTGGGGATTGCTTTCAGTTTTAAGGGTGTTCCTTTTTTTGCTACAAATTCTGATGTTTTGTATTGAATCTCATTAAATTCCAATATTTTCCCGATTTCTCGGGCAATTTTGAATATTTTTTGAACAGGTCTTCGGAAATTCGCTAGAAATTAAATTCCCTACACGGAAATACCAAATATATGAGGATTGCTTTCAGTTTTAAGGGTTTTCCTTTTTTTGCTACAAATTCTGATGTTTTGTATTGAATCTCATTAAATTCCAATATTTTCCCGATTTCTCGGTCAATTTTGAATATTTTTTGAACAGGTCTTCGGAAATTCGCTAGAAATTAAATTCCCTACACGCAAATACCAAATATGTGTGGATTGCTTTCAGTTTTAAGGGTGTTCCTTTTTTTGCTACAAATTCTGCTGTTTTGTATTGAATCTCATTAAATTCCAATATTTTCCCGATTTCTCGGTCAATTTTGAATATTTTTTTGAACAGGTCTTTGGAAATTCGCTAAAAATTAAATTCCCTAAACGGAAATACCGAATAAGTGGGGATTGCTTTCAGTCTTAAGGGTTTTCATTTTTTTGCTACAAATTCTGATGTGTTGTATTGAATCTCATTAAATTCCAATATTTTCCCGATTTCTCGGGCAATTTTGAATATTTTTTGGAAAGGTCTTCGGAAATTCGCTAGAAATTAAATTTCCTACACGGAAATACCAAATATATGGGGATTGCTTTCAATCTTAAGGGTTTTCATTTTTTTGCTACAAATTCTGATGTTTTGTATTGAATCTCATTAAATTCCAATATTTTCCCGATTTCTCGGGCAATTTTGAATATTTTTTGAACAGGTCTTCGGAAATTCGCTAGAAATTAAACTCCCTACACGGAAATACCAAATTAGGGGGGATTTCATTTTTTTGCTACAAATTCTGATGTTTTGTATTGAATCTCATTAAATTCCAATATTTTCCCGATTTCTCGGGCAATTTTGAATATTTTTTGAACAGGTCTTCGGAAATTCGCTAGAAATTAAACTCCCTACACGGAAATACCAAATTAGTGGGGATTGCTTTCAGTCTTAAGGGTTTTCATTTTTTTGCGACATATTCTGATGTTTTGTATTGAATCTCATTAAATTCCAATATTTTCCCGATTTCTGTAGTGACACCCTGTGTAAAATAATAATTTGGGCAAAAGAAAAAAAATAAAACAAGTTATATTGATAATAACGATAACAATAATTGATCGTACGATGAACAAATCGAATGATGAAATTCGCATTTTTGATTGGCTAATTGAACTCCTAAAATCTACAATTGAGAGTTTCAATTGTAGGCCTTAGAAGTGCAGTTACAAAAAGAAAAAAAGAAATTGAAAAATTAATTCGAACTCACTTAAAAGTTAGAGATCAAGCGAATAAGTCGATTAAAAGTAAAACAGAGTGAAATATAAGAATAAAAATTAATTGTCCTAGACTTAATTTAAAATAAATAAAAATTATATTATTTGATAAAAATTATATTACATAAAGACTAAATAAAATAAATATTAAATAGTTAAAAATAAAATAAATAGATTATAAATAAATATTTTAACGTTGAACTTACAAACAAAGTGTTTCATTTATTAAAAGACTATTTAAAAATAAAAAGGAAACAGGAATGTAGGACAGTGCCAGCCGACACTGCTATTAAACCTACAATTGGTGACCCCGACGTGATCAAATAAACATTATCGGCATATAAAAATGATAAAAATTCTAAAAATTTGATAAAAAATTAACAAGCAAAATTTAAAAATTTTAATCCAAAAAACAATCAAACATTTTTTTTGTTATACAAATTTAAAACACCGGTACATAAAAAACAATCAAACAATATTTTTTGGTACAAATTTAAAATATCGGTACATTTAAAACAAAAAAATCAAAATTTTTTTTTGGTATAAATCAAAGTGTTTTATCGACTGCATACCAAAAATTATTTTTTTTTGGTGTTACACAAAAACAGTTATTATTAATACAATACAATAACCACATGTAATAAATTCGTCGAACAGCAACATCAAAAAGCCAACAATCAACCACGAATCATCATCATTATCTTCAGCATCAATTGGTCCAGCAATTTCACCAATATAAAAAATTCATCAAAATTCAAGATTTACCAAGTAACAATTTTCATTACATTTTTTTTTATTAAATATAAAAGTTAATTGAATTAAAAACTTATTTTAATAATTTGAATATCTCTTGGTATAATTAATTAGTAGCATTTTAAAAAAAAATAAAGCAATTTTGATTTCAATATTTTTTTTATATAATAAAATTTAATAATAAAATTTTCATATACAGTATTCAAAAAAATTTACTAAAAAAAAATAAAATTATCAGGCATAAATGTTGAATACCTACATATATAAAAATTAGTATTTATGCATAATTAAGTTTAATACAAATAATTTTTTTACATGCAATTAAAATTTTCATATTATTATATATAAATTTGATTATATTTATCATATATTAAAAACATTTCTTATTTTGCAAAATATTTCATATATAATTAATTATCAATATATACAACAAAATTTATATGCAATACAATACAAACAATTAATTTTATTTTGTTCGACATATTTCACTCTACATACACAAAATTTATTTGCTCATAAAATTCACTCAATTCTCAAAATAAGTGCGATTTCACTCATTTTTTTCTCACTCAATTACTCTCAAATATTTTTCGATTAGATCAAATTATTTTTATTTTGAAAAGACAGGGTGATCCAAAATATTTATAAATTTTTTTTTCCAAAAATCTGGAACCAACGAAATTTAGGCATTTTTTAAAAATTATCAATAAAAATTAAAATATTTTTATTATTTTAATAAAATTTCGATAATTTTATTGAATAATACAGATTATTATCAATTAAACTACAATTTAACATTAAAAAAAAAAAAAAAAAAAAAAATAATTTTTTTTCCCTAAATTTTTTTACGAAACTGGATTTGAAACATTTTTTTTTACATAATGAATACAGATACTGTTGAGAATGATTCAGGAAATCCGTCCATACAGACAGAGGGAAAAATCGATTCAGTTCGCGTCCGTTTACCACCGTTTTGGCCTACGAACCCCGCCACGTGGTTCATACAAGCCGAAGCACAATTTCAAGCTTATCGAATAACAAATGAAGACACAAAATACTGTCTAATTGTGGCCGCGCTTCCTTCAGAATCATGCGACTCAATAATCGACATTCTCTCGAACCCTCCTGAAATTGATCGATATCAAAGCGTAAAATCAGCGCTCATAAAACGACACTCAATATCGGAAACAAAACGGCTCGAAACCTTAATAGCCAAAGCCGATATCGGTGACCGAAGTCCGTCTGAGTTATTAATGTCCATGAAACAATTATCCGCTCAAACATTCGGCGACGACATAATAAAAAACTTATGGTTGCGTAAATTACCTCAGGTTATTCATGTCGCACTAGCTGCAGCCGGCGACAAGCCGCTTAGCGAATTGGCTGAAGTGGCCGATAAAATACATGAAGCTCAACAAAACACGTCTATTTTCGCGATCACCGGTACGTCCACAAATTCAAACGCAAATACGACGCAACTGAACCCTACATCCGAATTCGATGCGCGATTATCCCGAATTGAGGCAATAATCGCTAAACTCGATATAAAAAATAACCGGTTCAGACCCCAAGAGAGTAACCGCGCACATAAGGCACGTAGCACGAGCCGACACGCAAAAAGATTTCGTTCTCCGTCCGTTACGTCAACCTCGCAAACATTGTGTTGGTACCACAGGAAATTCGGAGACAAAGCAATGAAGTGTCAATGCTCTCCTAAACAACCTACGAATCACCCAAACTAGTTGAGGCACCGCGTGTAGCGGCTACCGGTGCCAACAAATACGCTAGCCGCCTCTTTGTCCGGGACGACGCTAACAATATAGTATTTTTAATCGACACGGGCGCCGATTTATCGGTTTTACCATGCAAATCACATGGTACAAAAACAAAATCCGACATTACATTATCCGCTGCAAATGGTTCTCCGATAAAAACCTTCGGTACCAAAATGCTTAGATTAAATCTGGGACTGCGGAGAAGTTTCGTTCATGAGTTCATGCTAGCAGACATCGATCGTGCTATTATCGGTGCTGACTTTTTGAACAGACACGGTCTGATAGTCGATATAAAAAATAAAAGAATTATCGATCCATTGACCAACATCTCAATTAATACGTTAACCATTGCGTCCGATACGCCAACGCCTAAACTTAACGTAATAAAAAACGAGTTCTCGGAACTTTTGTCGGAATTTCGTAATCTCAGTCAGCCGCCTGATTACTTTAAAGAAGTACAACATACAGTGGTACATCACATTGTGACCAAAAATCAATTACCTTTCGCAAGACCGCGTCGTCTAGATCCGCCTAGACATGAAGCAGCGAAAAAAGAATTCCAGCTTATGGTCGAACTTGGCATTTGCCAAACCTCGTCTTCACCCGCTTCTTCTCCATTACACATGGTACGGAAGAAAAACAGCGGCGACTGGCGTCCATGTGGTGATTATAGACTTCTCGGTCAATTTTGAATATTTTTTGAACAGGTCTTCGGAAATTCGCTAGAAATTAAATTCCCTACACGGAAATACCAAATATGTGGGGATTGCTTTCAGTTTTAAGGGTGTTCCTTTTTTGCTATTTGTTCCTTTTTTGCTAATTCTGATGTTTTGTATTGAATCTCATTAAATTCCAATATTTTCCCGATTTCTCGGTCAATTTTGAATATATTTTTGAACAGGTCTTCGGAAATTCGCTAGAAATTAAATTCCCTACACGGAAATACCAAATATGTGGGGATTGCTTTCAGTCTTAAGGGTTTTCATTTTTTGTTACAAACAAAAAATGAAAACCCTGATGTTTTGTATTGAATCTCATTAAATTGCAATATTTTCCCGATTTCTCGGGCAATGTTGAATATTTTTCGAAAAGGTCTTCGGAAATTCGCTAGAAATTAAATTCCCTACACGGAAATAACAAATATGTGGGGATTGCTTTCAGTTTTAAGGGTTTTAATTTTTTTGCTACAAATTCTGATTTTTTGTATTGAATCTCATTAAATTCCAATATTTTCCCGATTTCTCGGTCAATTTTGAATATTTTTTGAACAGGTCTTCGGAAATTCGCTAGAAATTAAATTCCCTACACGCAAATACCAAATATGTGGGGATTGCTTTCTTTCAATTTTTTGCTACAAATTCTGATGTTTTGTATTGAAAAACATTAAATTTGCATATTTTACCGATTTTTTGGGCAATTTTGAATATTTTTCGAAAAGATCTTTGGTAGTGAGTTGGAAATTAAATTCGGAAATGCACTGGAAATTAAATTCCCTACACGGATATACTAGATAATTGGGGATTGCTTCAATTTTAAGGATTTTCAATTTTTTGCGACATATTCTGATGTTTTGTATTGAATCTCATTAAATTCCAATATTTTCCCGATTTCTCGGGCAATTTTGAATATTTTTTGAACAGGTCTTCGGAAATTCGCTAGAAATTAAATTCCGTACACGGAAATACCAAATATATGAGGATTGCTTTCAGTTTTAAGGGTTTTCCTTTTTTTGCTACAAATTCTGATGTTTTGTATTGAATCTCATTAAATTCCAATATTTTCCCGATTTCTCGGTCAATTTTGAATATTTTTTGAACAGGTCTTCGGAAATTCGCTAGAAATTAAATTCCCTACACGGAAATACCAAATATGTGGGGATTGCTTTCAGTTTTAAGGGTGTTCCTTTTTTTGCTACAAATTCTGATGTTTTGTATTGAATCTCATTAAAGTCCAATATTTTCCCGATTTCTCGGTCAATTTTGAATATTTTTTTGAACAGGTCTTTGGAAATTCGCTAGAAATTAAATTCCCTACACGGAAATACCGAATAAGTGGGGATTGCTTTCAGTCTTAAGGGTTTTCATTTTTTTGCTACAAATTCTGATGTTTTGTATTGAATCTCATTAAATTCCAATATTTTCCCGATTTCTCGGGCAATTTTGAATATTTGTCGGAAAGGTCTTCGGAAATTCGCTAGAAATTAAATTTCCTACACGGAAATACCAAATATATGGGGATTGCTTTCAGTCTTAAGGGTTTTCATTTTTTTGCTACAAATTCTGATGTTTTGTATTGAATCTCATTAAATTCCAATATTTTCCAGATATCTCGGGCAATTTTGAATATTTTTTGAACACGTCTTCGGAAATTCGCTAGAAATTAAATTCCCTATACGGAAATACCAAATAAGTGGGGATTGCTTTCGGTCTTAAGGGTTTTCATTTTTTTGCTACAAATTCTAATGTTTTGTATTGCATCTCATTAAATTCCAATATTTTCCCGATTTCTCGGTCAATTTTGAATATTTTTTTGAACAGGTCTTCGGAAATTCGCTAGAAATTAAATTCCCTACACGGAAATACCGAATAAGTGGGGATTGCTTTCAGTCTTAAGGGTTTTCATTTTTTTGCTACAAATTTTGATGTTTTGTATTGAATCTCATTAAATTCCAATATTTTCCCGATTTCTCGGGCAATTTTGAATATTTTTTGAACAGGTCTTCGGAAATTCGCTAGAAATTAAACTCCCTACACGGAAATACCAAATAAGTGGGGATTGCTTTCAGTCTTAAGGGTTTTCATTTTTTTGCTACAAATTCTGATGTGTATTGAATCTCATTAAATTCCAATATTTTCCCGATTTCTCGGGCAATTTTGAATATTTTTCGAAAAGGTCTTCGGAAATTCGCTAGAGATTAAATTTCCTACACGGAAATACCAAATATGTGGAGATTTCTTTCAGTTTTAAGGGTTTTCATTTTTGTGCTACAAATTCTGATGTTTTGTATTGAATCTCATTAAATTCCAATATTTTCCCGATTTCTCGGGCAATTTTGAATATTTTTTGAACAGGTCTTCGGAAATTCGCTAGAAATTAAATTCCCTACACGGAAATACCAAATATGTGGGGATTTCTTTCAGTTGTAAGGGTTTTCATTTTTTGTTACAAACAAAAAATGAAAACCCTGATGTTTTGTATTGAATCTCATTAAATTGCAATATTTTCCCGATTTGTCGGGCAATGTTGAATATTTTTCGAAAAGGTCTTCGAAAATTCGCTAGAAATTAAATTCCCTACACGGAAATACCAAATAAGTGGGGATTGCTTTCAGTCTTAAGGGTTTTCATTTTTTTGCTACAAATTCTGATGTTTTGTATTGAATATTATTAAATTTCCATATTTTACCGATTTGTCGTGCAATTTTTAATATTTTTCCAAAAGATCTCCACGGAGATACCAAATATGTGGGGATTGCTTCAGTTTTAAGGATTTTCACTTTTTTGTGACAAATTCTGATGTTTTGTATTGAATCTCATTAAATTTCAATATTTTCCCGATTTCTTGGGCAATTTTGAATCTTTTTCGAAAAGGTCTTCGGAAATGCGCTCGAAATTAAATTTCCTACACGGAGATACCAGATATGTGGGGATTGCTTCACTTTTAAGGATTTTCAATTTTTTCCGACAAATTCTGCTGTTTTGTATTGAATATTATTAAATTTCCATATTTTACCGATTTGTCGTGCAATTTTTAATATTTTTCCAAAAGGTCTTCGAAAATGCGCTGGAAATTAAATTCCCTACACGGAGATACCAAATATGTAGGGAATGCTTCAGTTTTAAGGATTTTCAATTTTTTGCAACAAATTCTGATGTTTTGTATTCAAACCCATTAAATTTGCATATTTTACCGATTTTTTGGGCAATTTTGAATATTTTTCGAAAAGATCTTTGGTAGTGAGTTGGAAATTAAATTCGGAAATGCACTGGAAATTAAATTCCCTACACGGATATACCAGATATGTGGGGATTGCTTCAATTTTAAGGATTTTCAATTTTTTGCGACATATTCTGATGTTTTGTATTGAATCTCATTAAATTCCAATATTTTCCCGATTTCTCGGGCAATTTTGAATATTTTTCGAAAAGGTCTTCGGAAATTTGCTAGAAATTAAATTCCCTACACGGAAATACCAAATATGTGGGGATTGCTTTCAGTTTAAAGGGTTTTCATTTTTTTGCTACAAATTCTGATGTTTTGTATTAAATCTCATTAAATTCCAATATTTTCCCGATTTCTCGGGCAATTTTGAATATTTTTGGAACAGGTCTTCGGAAATTCGCTAGAAATTAAATTCCCTACACGGAAATACCAAATAAGTGGGGATTGCTTTCAGTCTTAAGGATTTTCAATTTTTTGCGACAAATTCTGCTGTTTTGTATTGAATATTATTAAATTTCCATATTTTACCGATTTCTCGTGCAATTTTTAATATTTTTCCAAAAGGTCTCCACGGAGATACCAAATATGTGGGGATTGCTTCAGTTTTAAGGATTTTCACTTTTTTGTGACAAATTCTGATGTTTTGTATTGAATCTCATTAAATTTCCATATTTTACCCATTTTTTGGGCAATTTTGAATATTTTTCGAAAAGGTCTTCTGAAATGCGCTGGAAATTAAATTCCCTACACGGAGATACCAGATATGTGAGGATTGCTTTCAGTTTTAAGGATTTTCAATTTTTTGCGACGAATTCTGATGTGTTGTATTGAATCTCATTAAATTTTCATATATTACCGATATCTCGGGCAATTTTGAATATTTTGCGAAAAGGTCTTCGGAAATCCGCTGGAAATTAAATTCCCTACACGGAGATATCAAATAAGTGGGGATTGCTTTCAGTTTTAAGGGTTTTCATTTTTTTGCTATAAATTCTGATGTTTTGTATTGAATCTCATTAAATTCCAATATTTTCCCGATTTCTCGGTTAATGTTGAATTCTTTTTGAACAGGTCTTCGGAGATTCGCTAGAAATTAAATTCCCTACACGGAAATACCAAATATGTGGGGATTGCTTTCAGTTTTAAGGGATTTCATTTTTGTGCTACAAATTGTTATGTTTTGTATTGAATCTCATTAAATTCCAATATTTTCCCGATTTCTCGGTCAATTTTGAATATTTTTTGAACAGGTCTTCGGAAATTCGCTAGAAATTAAATTCCCTACACGGAAATACCAAATATGTGGGGATTGCTTTCACTTTAAGGGTTTTCATTTTGCTATAAATTCTGATGTTTTGTATTGAATCTCATTAAATTCCAATATTTTCCCGATTTCTCGGGCAACTTTAAATATTTTTTGAACAGGTCTTCGGAGATTCGCTAGAAATTAAATTCCCTACACGGAAATACCAAATAGGTGGGGATTGCTTTCAGTCTTAAGGGTTTTAATTTTTTTTTGTACAAATTCTGATGTTTTGTATTGAATCTCATTAAATTCCAATATTTTCCCGATTTCTCGGGCAATTTTGAATATTTTTCGAAAAGGTCTTCGGAAATTCGCTAGAAATTAAATTCCCTACACGGAAATACCAAATATGTGGGGATTGCTTTCAGTTTTAAGGGTTTTCATTTTTGTGCTACAAATTCTGATGTTTTGTATTGAATCTCATTAAATTCCAATATTTTCCCGATTTATCGGTCAATTTTGAATATTTTTTGAACAGGTCTTCGGGAATTTGCTAGAAATTAAATTCCCTACACGGAAATACCAAATATGTGGGGATTTCTTTCAGTTTTAAGGGCTTTCATTTTTTGTTACAAATTCTGATGTTTTGTATTGAATCTCATTAAATTGCAATATTTTCCCGATTTCTCATATTTTACCCATTTTTTGGGCAATTTTGAATATTTTTCGAAAAGGTCTTCGGAAATTCGCTAGAAATTAAATTCCCTACACGGAAATACCAAATATGTGGGGATTGCTTTCAGTTTTAAGGGTTTTCATTTTTGTGCTACAAATTGTTATGTTTTGTATTGAATCTCATTAAATTCCAATATTTTCCAGATTTCTCGGTCAATTTTGAATATTTTTTGAACAGGTCTTCGGAAATTCGCTAGAAATTAAATTCCCTACACGGAAATACCAAATATGTGGGGATTGCTTTCAGTTTAAGGGTTTTCATTTTTTTGCTATAAATTCTGATGTTTTGTATTGAATCTCATTAAATTCCAATATTTTCCCGATTTCTCGGTTAATGTTGAATATTTTTTGAACAGGTCTTCGGAGATTCGCTAGAAATTAAATTCCCTACACGGAAATACCAAATAGGTAGGGATTGCTTTCAGTCTTAAGGGTTTTAATTTTTGTGCTACAAATTCTGATGTTTTGTATTGAATCTCATTAAATTCCAATATTTTCCCGATTTCTCGGTCAATTTTGAATATTTTTTGAACAGGTCTTCGGAAATTCGCTAGAAATTAAATTCCCTACACGGAAATACCAAATATGTGGGGATTGCTTTCAGTTTAAGGGTTTTCATTTTTTTGCTATAAATTCTGATGTTTTGTATTGAATCTCATTAAATTCCAATATTTTCCCGATTTCTCGAGCAATTATGAATATTTTTCGAAAACGTCTTCGGAAATTCGCTAGAAATTAAATTCCCTACACGGAAATACCAAATATGTGGGGATTGCTTTCAGTTTTAAGGGTTTTCATTTTTGTGCTACAAATTCTGATGTTTTGTATTGAATCTCATTAAATTCCAATATTATCCCGATTTCTCGGTCAATTTTGAATATTTTTTGAACAGGTCTTCGGAAATTTGCTAGAAATTAAATTCCCTACACGGAAATACCAAATATGTGGGGATCTCTTTCAGTTTTAAGGGCTTTCATTTTTTGTTACAAATTCTGATGTTTTGTATTGAATCTCATTAAATTGCAATATTTTCCCGATTTCTCATATGTTACCCATTTTTTGGGCAATTTTGAATATTTTTCGAAAAGGTCTTCGGAAATTCGCTAGAAATTAAATTCCCTACACGGAAATACCAAATATGTGGGGATTGCTTTCAGTTTAAGGGTTTTCATTTTTTTGCTGATGTTTTGTATTGAATCTCATTAAATTCAAATATTTTCCCGATTTCTCGGTTAATGTTGAATATTTTTTGAACAGGTCTTCTGAGATTCGCTAGAAATTAAATTCCCTACACGGAAATACCAAATAGGTGGGGATTGCTTTCAGTCTTAAGGGTTTTAATTTTTTTGGTACAAATTCTGATGTTTTGTATTGAATCTCATTAAATTCCAATATTTTCCCGATTTCTCGGGCAATTTTGAATATTTTTCGAAAAGGTCTTCGGAAATTCGCTAGAAATTAAATTCCCTACACGGAAATACCAAATATGTGGGGATTGCTTTCAGTTTTAAGGGTTTTCATTTTTGTGCTACAAATTCGGATGTTTTGTATTGAATCTCATTAAATTCCAATATTTTCCCGATTTCTCGGTCAATTTTGAATATTTTTTGAACAGGTCTTCGGAAATTCGCTAGAAATTAAATTCCCTACACGGAAATACCAAATAAGTGGGGATTGCTTTCAGTCTTAAGGGTTTTCATTTTTTTGCTACAAATTCTGATGTTTTGTATTTAATCTCATTAAATTCCAATATTTTCCCGATTTCTCTGGCAATTTTGAATATTTTTCGAAAAGGTCTTCGGAAATTCGCTAGAAATTAAATTCCCTACACGGAAATACCAAATATGTGGGGATTGATGATTTGTATTGAATCTCATTAAATTCCAATATTTTCCCGATTTCTCGGGCAATGTTGAATATTTTTCGAAAAGGTCTTCGGAAATTCGCTAGAAATTAAATTCCCTACACGGAAATACCAAATAAGTGGGGATTGCTTTCAGTCTTAAGGGTTTTCATTTTTTTGCTACAAATTCTGATGTTTTGTATTGAATCTCATTAAATTCCAATATTTTCCCGATTTCTCGGGCAATTTTGAATATTTTTCGAAAAGGTCTTCGGAAATTCGCTAGAGATTAAATTTTCTACACGGAAATACCAAATATGTGGGGATTGCTTTCAGTCTTAAGGGTTTTAATTTTTTTGCTACAAATTCTGATGTTTTGTATTGAATCTCATTAATTTCCAATATTTTCCCGATTTCTCGGGCAATTTTGAATATTTTTCGAAAAGGTCTTCGGAAATTCTCTAGAAATTAAATTCCCTACACGGAAATACCAAATATGTGGGGATTGATGGTTTGTATTGAATCTCATTAAATTCCAATATTTTCCCGATTTCTCGGGCAATGTTGAATATTTTTCGAAAAGGTCTTTGGAAATTCGCTAGAAATTAAATTCCCTACACGGAAATACTAAATATGTAGGGATTGCTTTCAGTTTTAAGGGTTTTCATTTTTGTGCTACAAGTTCTGATGTTTTGTATTGATTCTCATTAAATTCCAATATTTTCCCGATTTCGCGGTCAATTTTGAATATTTTTTAAACAGGTCTTCGGAAATTCGTTAGAAATTAAATTCCCTACACGGAAATACCAAATATGTGGGGATTGCTTTCAGTTTTAAGGGTTTTCATTTTTTGTTACAAATTCTGATGTTTTGTATTGAATCTCATTAAATTGCAATATTTGCCCGATGTCTCGGGCAATGTTGAATATTTTTCGAAAAGGTCTTCGAAAATTCGCTAGAAATTAAATTCCCTACACGGAAATACCAAATATGTGGGGATTGCTTTCAGTCTTAAGGGTTTTCATTTTTTTGCTACAAATTCTGATGTTTTGTATTGAATCTCATTAATTTCCAATATTTTCCCGATTTCTCGGGCAATTTTGAATATTTTTCGAAAAGGTCTTCGGAAATTCGCTAGAAATTAAATTCCCTACACGGAAATACCAAATATGTGGGGATTGATGATTTGTATTGAATCTCATTAAATTCCAATATTTTCCCGATTTCTCGGGCAATGTTGAATATTTTTCGAAAAGGTCTTCGGAAATTCGCTAGAAATAAAATTCCCTACACGGAAATACCAAATATGTGGGGATTGCTTTCAGTTTTAAGGGGTTTCATTTTTGTGCTACAAATTCTGATGTTTTGTATTGAATCTCATTAAATTCCAATATTTTCCCGATTTCTCGGTCAATTTTGAATATTTTTTAAACAGGTGTTCGGAAATTCGCTAGAAATTAAATTCCCTACACGGAAATACCAAATATGTGGGGATTGCTTTCAGTTTTAAGGGTTTTCATTTTTTGTTACAAATTCTGATGTTTTGTATTGAATCTCATTAAATTGCAATATTTGCCCGATTTCTCGGGCAATGTTTAATATTTTTCGAAAAGGTTTCTGATGTTTTGTATTGAATCTCATTAATTTCCAATATTTTCCCGATTTCTCGGGCAATTTTGAATATTTTTCGAAAAGGTCTTCGGAAATTCGCTAGAAATTAAATTCCCTACACGGAAATACCAAATATGTGGGGATTGATGATTTGTATTGAATCTCATTAAATTCCAATATTTTCCCGATTTCTCGGGCAATGTTGAATATTTTTCGAAAAGGTCTTCGGAAATTCGCTAGAAATAAAATTCCCTACACGGAAATACCAAATATGTAGGGATTGCTTTCAGTTTTAAGGGTTTTCATTTTTGTGCTACAAGTTCTGATGTTTTGTATTGATTCTCATTAAATTCCAATATTTTCCCGATTTCGCGGTCAATTTTGAATATTTTTTAAACAGGTCTTCGGAAATTCGTTAGAAATTAAATTCCCTACACGGAAATACCAAATATGTGGGGATTGCTTTCAGTTTTAAGGGTTTTCATTTTTTGTTACAAATTCTGATGTTTTGTATTGAATCTCATTAAATTGCAATATTTGCCCGATGTCTCGGGCAATGTTGAATATTTTTCGAAAAGGTCTTCGAAAATTCGCTAGAAATTAAATTCCCTACACGGAAATACCAAATATGTGGGGATTGCTTTCAGTCTTAAGGGTTTTCATTTTTTTGCTACAAATTCTGATGTTTTGTATTGAATCTCATTAATTTCCAATATTTTCCCGATTTCTCGGGCAATTTTGAATATTTTTCGAAAAGGTCTTCGGAAATTCGCTAGAAATTAAATTCCCTACACGGAAATACCAAATATGTGGGGATTGATGATTTGTATTGAATCTCATTAAATTCCAATATTTTCCCGATTTCTCGGGCAATGTTGAATATTTTTCGAAAAGGTCTTCGGAAATTCGCTAGAAATAAAATTCCCTACACGGAAATACCAAATATGTGGGGATTGCTTTCAGTTTTAAGGGGTTTCATTTTTGTGCTACAAATTCTGATGTTTTGTATTGAATCTCATTAAATTCCAATATTTTCCCGATTTCTCGGTCAATTTTGAATATTTTTTAAACAGGTGTTCGGAAATTCGCTAGAAATTAAATTCCCTACACGGAAATACCAAATATGTGGGGATTGCTTTCAGTTTTAAGGGGTTTCATTTTTGTGCTACAAATTCTGATGTTTTGTATTGAATCTCATTAAATTCCAATATTTTCCCGATTTCTCGGTCAATTTTGAATATTTTTTAAACAGGTGTTCGGAAATTCGCTAGAAATTAAATTCCCTACACGGAAATACCAAATATGTGGGGATTGCTTTCAGTCTTAAGGGTTTTCATTTTTTTGCTACAAATTCTGATGTTTTGTATTGAATCTCATTAATTTCCAATATTTTCCCGATTTCTCGGGCAATTTTGAATATTTTTCGAAAAGGTCTTCGGAAATTCGCTAGAAATTAAATTCCCTACACGGAAATACCAAATATGTGGGGATTGATGATTTGTATTGAATCTCATTAATTTCCAATATTTTCCCGATTTCTCGGGCAATTTTGAATATTTTTCGAAAAGGTCTTCGGAAATTCGCTAGAAATTAAATTCCCTACACGGAAATACCAAATATGTGGGGATTGATGATTTGTATTGAATCTCATTAAATTCCAATATTTTCCCGATTTCTCGGGCAATGTTGAATATTTTTCGAAAAGGTCTTCGGAAATTCGCTAGAAATAAAATTCCCTACACGGAAATACCAAATATGTGGGGATTGCTTTCAGTCTTAAGGGTTTTCATTTTTTTGCTACAAATTCTGATGTTTTGTATTGAATCTCATTAATTTCCAATATTTTCCCGATTTCTTGGGAAATTTTGAATATTTTTCGAAAAGGTCTTCGGAAATTCGCTATAAATTAAATTCCCTACACGGAAATACCAAATATGTGGGGATTGCTTTCAGTTTTAAGGGGTTTCATTTTTGTGCTACAAATTCTGATGTTTTGTATTGAATCTCATTAAATTCCAATATTTTCCCGATTTCTCGGTCAATTTTGAATATTTTTTAAACAGGTGTTCGGAAATTCGCTAGAAATTAAATTCCCTACACGGAAATACCAAATATGTGGGGATTGCTTTCAGTTTTAAGGGTTTTCATTTTTTGTTACAAATTCTGATGTTTTGTATTGAATCTCATTAAATTGCAATATTTGCCCGATTTCTCGGGCAATGTTTAATATTTTTCGAAAAGGTTTCTGATGTTTTGTATTGAATCTCATTAATTTCCAATATTTTCCCGATTTCTCGGGCAATTTTGAATATTTTTCGAAAAGGTCTTCGGAAATTCGCTAGAAATTAAATTCCCTACACGGAAATACCAAATATGTGGGGATTGATGATTTGTATTGAATCTCATTAAATTCCAATATTTTCCCGATTTCTCGGGCAATGTTGAATATTTTTCGAAAAGGTCTTCGGAAATTCGCTAGAAATTAAATTCCCTACACGGAAATACCAAATATGTGGGGATTGCTTTCAGTTTTAAGGGTTTTCATTTTTTTGCTACAAATTCTGATGTTTTGTATTGAATCTCATTAAATTCCAATATTTTCCCGATTTCTCGGGCAATGTTGAATATTTTTCGAAAAGGTCTTCGGAAATTCGCTAGAAATTAAATTCCCTACACGGAAATACCAAATATGTGGGGATTGCTTTCAGTTTTAAGGGTTTTCATTTTTGTGCTACAAATTCTGATGTTTTGTATTGAATCTCATTAAATTCCAATATTTTCCCGATTTCTCGGTCAATTTTGAATATTTTTCGTAAAGGTCTTCGGAAATTCGCTAGAAATTAAATTCCCTACACGGAAATACCAAATATGTGGGGATTGATGATTTGTATTGAATCTCATTAAATTCCAATATTTTCCCGATTTCTCGGGCAATTTTGAATATTTTTCGAAAAGGTCTTCGGAAATTCGCTAGAGATTAAATTTCTTACACGGAAATACCAAATATGTGGGGATTGCTTTCAGTCTTAAGGGTTTTCATTTTTTTGCTACAAATTCTGATGTTTTGTATTGAATCTCATTAATTTCCAATATTTTCCCGATTTCTCGGGCAATTTTGAATATTTTTCGAAAAGGTCTTCGGAAATTCGCTAGAAATTAAATTCTCTACACGGAAATACCAAATATGTGGGGATTGATGATTTGTATTGAATCTCATTAAATTCCAATATTTTCCCGATTTCTCGGGCAATGTTGAATATTTTTCGAAAAGGTCTTCGGAAATTCGCTAGAAATTAAATTCCCTACACGGAAATACCAAATATGTGGGGATTGCTTTCAGTTTTAAGGGTTTTCATTTTTTTGTTACAAATTCTGATGTTTTGTATTGAATCTCATTAAATTCCAATATTTTCCCGATTTCTCGGGCAATGTTGAATATTTTTCGAAAAGGTCTTCGGAAATTCGCTAGAAATTAAATTCCCTACACGGAAATACCAAATATGTGGGGATTGCTTTCAGTTTTAAGGGTTTTCATTTTTGTGCTACAAATTCTGATGTTTTGTATTGAATCTCATTAAATTCCAATATTTTCCCGATTTCTCGGTCAATTTTGAATATTTTTTAAACAGGTCTTCGGAAATTCGCTAGAAATTAAATTCCCTACACGGAAATACCAAATATGTGGGGATTGCTTTCAGTTTTAAGGGTTTTCATTTTTTGTTACAAATTCTGATGTTTTGTATTGAATCTCATTAAATTGCAATATTTGCCCGATTTCTCGGGCAATGTTGAATATTTTTCGAAAAGGTCTTCGAAAATTCGCTAGAAATTAAATTCCCTACACGGAAATACCAAATATGTGGGGATTGCTTTCAGTCTTAAGGGTTTTCATTTTTTTGCTACAAATTCTGATGTTTTGTATTGAATCTCATTAATTTCCAATATTTTCCCGATTTCTCGGGCAATTTTGAATATTTTTCGAAAAGGTCTTCGGAAATTCGCTAGAAATTAAATTCCCGACACGGAAATACCAAATATGTGGGGATTGCTTTCAGTTTTAAGGGTTTTCATTTTTGTGCTACAAATTCTGATGTTTTGTATTGAATCTCATTAAATTCCAATATTTTCCCGATTTCTCGGTCAATTTTGAATATTTTTTAAACAGGTGTTCGGAAATTCGCTAGAAATTAAATTCCCTACACGGAAATACCAAATATGTGGGGATTGCTTTCAGTTTTAAGGGTTTTCATTTTTTGTTACAAATTCTGATGTTTTGTATTGAATCTCATTAAATTGCAATATTTGCCCGATTTCTCGGGCAATGTTGAATATTTTTCGAAAAGGTCTTCGAAAATTCGCTAGAAATTAAATTCCCTACACGGAAATACCAAATATGTGGGGATTGCTTTCAGTCTTAAGGGTTTTCATTTTTTTGCTACAAATTCTGATGTTTTGTATTGAATCTCATTAATTTCCAATATTTTCCCGATTTCTTGGGCAATTTTGAATATTTTTCGGAAAGGTCTTCGGAAATTCGCTAGAAATTAAATTCCCTACACGGAAATACCAAATATGTGGGGATTGATGATTTGTATTGAATCTCATTAAATTCCAATATTTTCCGGATTTCTCGGGCAATGTTGAATATTATTCGAAAAGGTCTTCGGAAATTCGCTAGAAATTAAATTCCCTACACGGAAATACCAAATATGTGGGGATTGCTTTCAGTTTTAAGGGTTTTCATTTTTTTGCTACAAATTCTGATGTTTTGTATTGAATCTCATTAAATTCCAATATTTTCCCGATTTCTCGGGTAATGTTGAATATTTTTCGAAAAGGTCTTCGGAAATTCGCTAGAAATTAAATTCCCTACACGGAAATACCAAATATGTGGGGATTGCTTTCAGTTTTAAGGGTTTTCATTTTTTGTTACAAATTCTGATGTTTTGTATTGAATCTCATTAAATTGCAATATTTGCCCGATTTCTCGGGCAATGTTGAATATTTTTCGAAAAGGTCTTCGAAAATTCGCTAGAAATTAAATTCCCTACACGGAAATACCAAATATGTGGGGATTGCTTTCAGTCTTAAGGGTTTTCATTTTTTTGCTACAAATTCTGATGTTTTGTATTGAATCTCATTAATTTCCAATATTTTCCCGATTTCTTGGGCAATTTTGAATATTTTTCGGAAAGGTCTTCGGAAATTCGCTAGAAATTAAATTCCCTACACGGAAATACCAAATATGTGGGGATTGATGATTTGTATTGAATCTCATTAAATTCCAATATTTTCCCGATTTCTCGGGCAATGTTGAATATTATTCGAAAAGGTCTTCGGAAATTCGCTAGAAATTAAATTCCCTACACGGAAATACCAAATATGTGGGGATTGCTTTCAGTTTTAAGGGTTTTCATTTTTGTGCTACAAATTCTGATGTTTTGTATTGAATCTCATTAAATTCCAATATTTTCCCGATTTCTCGGTCAATTTTGAATATTTTTTAAACAGGTGTTCGGAAATTCGCTAGAAATTAAATTCCCTACACGGAAATACCAAATATGTGGGGATTGCTTTCAGTTTTAAGGGTTTTCATTTTTTGTTACAAATTCTGATGTTTTGTATTGAATCTCATTAAATTGCAATATTTGCCCGATTTCTCGGGCAATGTTGAATATTTTTCGAAAAGGTCTTCGAAAATTCGCTAGAAATTAAATTCCCTACACGGAAATACCAAATATGTGGGGATTGCTTTCAGTCTTAAGGGTTTTCATTTTTTTGCTACAAATTCTGATGTTTTGTATTGAATCTCATTAATTTCCAATATTTTCCCGATTTCTTGGGCAATTTTGAATATTTTTCGGAAAGGTCTTCGGAAATTCGCTAGAAATTAAATTCCCTACACGGAAATACCAAATATGTGGGGATTGATGATTTGTATTGAATCTCATTAAATTCCAATATTTTCCCGATTTCTCGGGCAATGTTGAATATTATTCGAAAAGGTCTTCGGAAATTCGCTAGAAATTAAATTCCCTACACGGAAATACCAAATATGTGGGGATTGCTTTCAGTTTTAAGGGTTTTCATTTTTTTGCTACAAATTCTGATGTTTTGTATTGAATCTCATTAAATTCCAATATTTTCCCGATTTCTCGGGCAATTTTGAATATTTTTCGAAAAGCTCTTCGGAAATTCGCTAGAAATTAAATTCCCTACACGGAAATACCAAATATGTGGGGATTGCTAAAGTTTTAAGGATTTTCAATTTTTTGCGACAAGTTCTGATGTTTTTTATTGAATGTTATTAAAATTCCATATTTTACCGATTTCTCGTGCAATTTTTAATATTTTTCGAAAAGGTCTTCGGAAATGCGCTGGAAATTAAATTCTCTACACGAAGATACCAAATAAGTGGGGATTGCTTTCAGTCTTAAGGGTTTTCATTTTTTTGCTACAAATTCTGATGTTTTGTATTGAATCTCATTAAATTCCAATATTTTCCTGATTTCTCGGGCAATTTTGAATATTTTTCGAAAAGGTCTTCGGAAATTCGCTAGAAATTAAATTCCCTACACGGAAATACCAAATATGTGGGGATTGATGATTTATATTGAATCTCATTAAATTCCAATATTTTCCCGATTTCTCGGGCAATGTTGAATATTTTTCGAAAAGGTTTTCGGAAATTCGCTAGAAATTAAATTCCCTACACGGAAATACCAAATATGTGGGGATTGCTTTCAGTTTTAAGGGTTTTAATTTTTTTGCTACAAATTCTGATGTTTTGTATTGAATCTCATTAAATTCCAATATTTTCCCGATTTCTCGGGCAATTTAGAATATTTTTCGAAAACGAATTCGAAAATTCGCTAGAAATTAAATTCCCCTACACGGAAATACCAAATAAGTGGGGATTGCTTTCAATCTTAAGGGTTTTCATTTTTTTACTATAAATTCTGAAGTTTTGTATTGTATCTCATTAAATTCCAATATTTTCCCGATTTCTCGGGCAATTTTGAATATTTTTGGAAAAGGTCTTCGGAAATTCTCTAGAAATTAAATTCCCTACACGGAAATACCAAATATCTGGGAATTGCTTTCAGTTTTAAGGGTTTGAATTTTTTTGCTACAAATTCTGATGTTTTGTATTGAATCTCATTAAATTCCAATATTTTCCAGATTTCTCGGGCAATTTTGAATATTTTTCGAAAAAGTCTTCGGAAATTCGCTAGAAATTAAATTCCCTACACGGAAATACCAAATATGTGGGGATTGCTTTCAGTTTTAAGGGTTTTCATTTCTTTACTACATATTCTGATGTTTTGTATTGAATCTCATTAAATTCCAATATTTTCCCGATTTCTCGGGCAATTTTGAATATTTTTTGAACAGGTCTTCGGAAATTCGCTAGAAATTAAATTCCCTACACGGAAATACCAAATATGTGGGGATTGCTAAAGTTTTAAGGATTTTCAATTTTTTGCGACAAGTTCTGATGTTTTTTATTGAATGTTATTAAAATTCCATATTTTACCGATTTCTCGTGCAATTTTTAATATTTTTCGAAAAGGTCTTCGGAAATGCGCTGGAAATTAAATTCTCTACACGAAGATACCAAATAAGTGGGGATTGCTTTCAGTCTTAAGGGTTTTCATTTTTTTGCTACAAATTCTGATGTTTTGTATTGAATCTCATTAAATTCCAATATTTTCCTGATTTCTCGGGCAATTTTGAATATTTTTCGAAAAGGTCTTCGGAAATTCGCTAGAAATTAAATTCCCTACACGGAAATACCAAATATGTGGGGATTGATGATTTATATTGAATCTCATTAAATTCCAATATTTTCCCGATTTCTCGGGCAATGTTGAATATTTTTCGAAAAGGTTTTCGGAAATTCGCTAGAAATTAAATTCCCTACACGGAAATACCAAATATGTGGGGATTGCTTTCAGTTTTAAGGGTTTTAATTTTTTTGCTACAAATTCTGATGTTTTGTATTGAATCTCATTAAATTCCAATATTTTCCCGATTTCTCGGGCAATTTAGAATATTTTTCGAAAACGAATTCGAAAATTCGCTAGAAATTAAATTCCCCTACACGGAAATACCAAATAAGTGGGGATTGCTTTCAATCTTAAGGGTTTTCATTTTTTTACTATAAATTCTGAAGTTTTGTATTGTATCTCATTAAATTCCAATATTTTCCCGATTTCTCGGGCAATTTTGAATATTTTTGGAAAAGGTCTTCGGAAATTCTCTAGAAATTAAATTCCCTACACGGAAATACCAAATATCTGGGAATTGCTTTCAGTTTTAAGGGTTTGAATTTTTTTGCTACAAATTCTGATGTTTTGTATTGAATCTCATTAAATTCCAATATTTTCCAGATTTCTCGGGCAATTTTGAATATTTTTCGAAAAAGTCTTCGGAAATTCGCTAGAAATTAAATTCCCTACACGGAAATACCAAATATGTGGGGATTGCTTTCAGTTTTAAGGGTTTTCATTTCTTTACTACATATTCTGATGTTTTGTATTGAATCTCATTAAATTCCAATATTTTCCCGATTTCTCGGGCAATTTTGAATATTTTTTGAACAGGTCTTCGGAAATTCGCTAGAAATTAAATTCCCTACACGGAAATACCAAATATGTGGGGATTGCTTTCAGTTTTAAGGGTTTTCCTTGTTTTGCTACAAATTCTGATGTTTTGTATTGAATCTCATTAAATTCCAATATTTTCCCGATTTCTCGGGCAATTTTGAATATTTTTCGAAAAAGTCTTCGGAAATTCGCTAGAAATTAAATTCCCTACACGGAAATACCAAATATGTGGGGATTGCTTTCAGTTTTAAGGGTTTTCATTTTTTTGCTACATATTCTGATGTTTTGTATTGAATCTCATTAAATTCCAATATTTTCCCGATTTCTCGGTCAATTTAGAATATTTTTTGAACAGGTCTTCGGAAATTAGCTAGAAATTAAATTCCCTACACGGAAATACCAAATAAGTGAGGATTGCTTTCAGTCTTAAGGGTTTTCATTTTTTTGCTACAAATTCTGATGTTTTGTATTGAATCTCATTAAATTCCAATATTTTCCCGATTTCTCGGGCAATTTTGAATATTTTTCGAAAAGGTCTTCGGAAATTCGCTAGAAATTAAATTTCCTACACGGAAATACCAAATATGTGGGGATTTCTTTCAGTCTTAAGGGTTTTCATTTTTGTGCTACAAATTCTGATGTTTTGTATTGAATCTCATTAAATTCCAATATTTTCCCGATTTCTCGGGCAATTTTGAATATTTTTCGAAAAGGTCTTCGGAAATTCGCTAGAGATTAAATTTCCTACACGGAAATACCAAATATGTGGGGATTGCTTTCAGTTTTAAGGGTTTTCATTTTTTTGCTACAAATTCTGATGTTTTGTATTGAATCTCATTAAATTCCAATATTTTCCCGATTTCTCGGACAATTTAGAATATTTTTCGAAAAGGTCTTCGAAAATTCGCTAGAAATTAAATTCCCCTACACGGAAATAGCAAATAAGTTGGGATTGCTTTCAGTTTTAAGGGTTTTCATTTTTTTGCTACAAATTCTGAAGTTTTGTATTGAATGTCATTAAATTGCAATATTTTCCCGATTTCTCGAGCAATTTTGAATATTTTTCGAAAAGGTCTTCGGAAATTCGCTAGAAATTAAATTCCCTACACGGAAATAACAAATATGTGGGGATTGCTTTCAGTTTTAAGGGTTTTAATTTTTTTGCTACAAATTCTGATGTTTTGCATTGAATCTCATTAAATTCCAATATTTTCCCGATTTCTCGGTCAATTTTGAATATTTTTTGAACAGGTCTTCGGAAGTTCGCTAGAAATTAAGTTCCCTACACGGAAATACCAAATATGTGGGGATAGCTTTCAGTTTTAAGGGTTTTCATTTTTTTGTTACAAATTCTGATGTTTTGAATTGAATCTCATTAAATTCCAATATTATCCCGATTTCTCGGGCAATTTTGAATATTTTTCGAAAAGGTCTTCGAAAATTCGCTAGAAATTAAATTCCCTACACTGAAATACCAAATAAGTGGGGATTGCTTTCAGTCTTAAGGGTTTTCATTTTTTTGCTACAAATTCTGATGTTTTGTATTGAATCTCATTAAATGCCAATATTTTCCCGATTTCTCGGGCCATTTTGCATATTTTTTGAACAGATCTTCGGAAATTCGCTAGAAATTAAATTCCCTACACGGAAATACCAAATATGTGGGGATTGCTTTCAGTTTTAAGGGTTTTCATTTTTTGTTACAAATTCTGATGTTTTGTATTGAATCTCATTAAATTGCAATATTTGCCCGATTTCTCGGGCAATGTTGAATATTTTTCGAAAAGGTCTTCGAAAATTCGCTAGAAATTAAATTCCCTACACGGAAATACCAAATATGTGGGGATTGCTTTCAGTTTAAGGGTTTTCATTTTTTTGCTATAAATTCTGATGTTTTGTATTGAATCTCATTAAATTCAAATATTTTCCCGATTTCTCGGGCAATTTTGAATATTTTTTGAACAGGTCTTCGGAAATTCGCTAGAAATTAAATTCCCTACACGGAAATACCAAATATGTGGGGATTTCTTTCAGTCTTAAGGGTTTTCATTTTTGTGCTACAAATTCTGATGTTTTGTATTGAATCTCATTAAATTCCAATATTTTCCCGATTTCTCATATTTGACTCATTTTTTGGGCAATTTTGAATATTTTTCGAAAAGGTCTTCGGAAATTCGCTAGAAATTAAATTCCCTACACGGAAATACCAAATATGTGGGGATTGCTTTCAGTTTTAAGGGTTTTCATTTTTTTGCTACAAATTCTGATGTTTTGTATTGAATCGCATTAAATTCCAATATTTTCCCGATTTCTCGGGCAATTTTGAATATTTTTTGAACAGGTCTTCGGAAATTTGCTAGAAATTATATTCCCTACACGGAAATACCAAATATGTGGGGATTTCTTTTAGTTTTCAGGGCTTTCATTTTTTGTTACAAATTCTGATGTTTTGTATTGAATCTCATTAAATTGCAATATTTTCCCGATTTCTCATATTTGACTCATTTTTTGGGCAATTTTGAATATTTTTCGAAAAGGTCTTCGGAAATTCGCTAGAAATTAAATTCCCTACACGGAAATACCAAATATGTGGGGATTGCTTTCAGTTTTAAGGGTTTTCATTTTTTTGCTACAAATTCTGATGTTTTGTATTGAATCGCATTAAATTCCAATATTTTCCCGATTTCTCGGACAATTTAGAATATTTTTTGAACAGGTCTTCGGAAATTCGCTAGAAATTAAATTCCCTACACGGAAATACCATATATGTGGGGATTTCTTTCAGTCTTAAGGGTTTTCATTTTTGTGCTACAAATTCTGATGTTTTGTATTGAATCTCATTAAATTCCAATATTTTCCCGATTTCTCGGGCAATTTTGAATATTTTTTGAACAGGTCTTCGGAAATTCGCTAGAAATTAAATTCCCTACACGGAAATACCAAATATGTGGGGATTTCTTTCAGTCTTAAGGGTTTTCATTTTTGTGCTACAAATTCTGATGTTTTGTATTGAATCTCATTAAATTCCAATATTTTCCCGATTTCTCGGTCAATTTTGAATATTTTTTGAACAGGTCTTCGGAAATTCGCTAGAAATTAAATTCCCTACACGGAAATACCAAATATGTGGGGATTTCTTTAAGTCTTAAGGGTTTTCATTTTTGTGCTACAAATTCTGATGTTTTGTATTGAATCTCATTAAATTCCAATATTTTGCCGATTTCTCGGTCAATTTTGAATATTTTTTGAACAGATCTTCGGAAATTCGCTAGAAATTAAATTCCCTACACGGAAATACCAAATATGTGGGGATTGCTTTCAGTTTTAAGGGTTTTCATTTTTTGTTACAAATTCTGATGTTTTGTATTGAATCTCATTAAATTCCAATATTTTCCCGATTTCTCGGTCAATTTTGAATATTTTTCGAAAAGGTCTTCGAAAATTCGCTAGAAATTAAATTCCCTACACGGAAATACCAAATATGTGGGGATTGCTTTCAGTTTAAGGGTTTTCATTTTTTTGCTATAAATTCTGATGTTTTGTATTGAATCTCATTAAATTCAAATATTTTCCCGATTTCTCGGGCAATTTTGAATATTTTTTGAACAGGTCTTCGAAAATTCGCTAGAAATTAAATTCCCTACACTGAAATACCAAATAAGTGGGGATTGCTTTCAGTCTTAAGGGTTTTCATTTTTTTGCTACAAATTCTGATGTTTTGTATTGAATCTCATTAAATGCCAATATTTTCCCGATTTCTCGGGCCATTTTGCATATTTTTTGAACAGATCTTGGGAAATTCGCTAGAAATTAAATTCCCTACACGGAAATACCAAATATGTGGGGATTTCTTTCCGTCTTAAGGGTTTTCATTTTTGTGCTACAAATTCTGATGTTTTGTATTGAATCTCATTAAATTCCAATATTTTCCCGATTTCTCGGTCAATTTTGAATATTTTTTGAACAGGTCTTCGGAAATTTGCTAGAAATTATATTCCCTACACGGAAATACCAAATATGTGGGGATTTCTTTTAGTTTTAAGGGCTTTCATTTTTTGTTACAAATTCTGATGTTTTGTATTGAATCTCATTAAATTGCAATATTTTCCCGATTTCTCATATTTGACTCATTTTTTGGGCAATTTTGAATATTTTTCGAAAAGGTCTTCGGAAATTCGCTAGAAATTAAATTCCCTACACGGAAATACCAAATATGTGGGGATTGCTTTCAGTTTTAAGGGTTTTCATTTTTTTTGCTACAAATTCTGATGTTTTGTATTGAATCTCATTAAATTCCAATATTTTCCCGATTTCTCGGACAATTTAGAATATTTTTTGAACAGGTCTTCGGAAATTCGCTAGAAATTAAATTCCCTACACGGAAATACCATATATGTGGGGATTTCTTTCAGTCTTAAGGGTTTTCATTTTTGTGCTACAAATTCTGATGTTTTGTATTGAATCTCATTAAATTCCAATATTTTCCCGATTTCTCGGGCAATTTTGAATATTTTTTGAAGAGGTCTTCGGAAATTCGCTAGAAATTAAATTCCCTACACGGAAATACCAAATATGTGGGGATTTCTTTCAGTCTTAAGGGTTTTCATTTTTGTGCTACAAATTCTGATGTTTTGTATTGAATCTCATTAAATTCCAATATTTCCCGATTTCTCGGTCAATTTTGAATATTTTTTGAACAGGTCTTCGGAAATTCGCTAGAAATTAAATTCCCTACACGGAAATACCAAATATGTGGGGATTTCTTTCAGTCTTAAGGGTTTTCATTTTTGTGCTACAAATTCTGATGTTTTGTATTGAATCTCATTAAATTCCAATATTTTGCCGATTTCTCGGTCAATTTTGAATATTTTTTGAACAGGTCTTCGGAAATTCGCTAGAAATTAAATTCCCTACACGGAAATACCAAATAAGTGGGGATTGCTTTCAGTCTTAAGGGTTTTCATGTTTTTGCTAAAAATTCTGATGTTTTGTATTGAATCTCATTAAATTCCAATATTTTCCCGATTTCTCGGTCAATTTTGAATATTTTTTGAACAGGTCTTCGGAAATTCGCTAGAAATTAAATTCCCTACCCGGAAATACCAAATATGTGGGGATTTCTTTCAGTCTTAAGGGTTTTAATTTTTTTGGTATAAATTCTGATGTTTTGTATTGAATCTCATTAAATTCCAATATTTTCCCGATTTCTCGGTCAATTTTGAATATTTTTTGAACAGGTCTTCACAAATTCGCTAGAAATTAAATTCCCTACACGGAAATACCAAATATGTGGTGATTTCTTTCAGTTTTAAGGGCTTTTATTTTTTGTTACAAATTCTGATGTTTTGTATTGAATCTCATTAAATTGCAATATTTGCCCGATTTCTCGGTCAATTTTGAATATTTTTTGAACAGGTCTTCGGAAATTTGCTAGAAATTAAATTCCCTACACGGAAATACCAAATATGTGGGGATTTCTTTCAGTTTTAAGGGCTTTCATTTTTTGTTACAAATTCTGATGTTTTGTATTGAATCTCATTAAATTGCAATATTTGCCCGATTTCTCGGACAATGTTGAATATTTTTTGAACAGGTCTTCAGAAATTCGCTAGAAATTAAATACCCTACACGGAAATACCAAATATGTGGTGATTTCTTTCAGTTTTAAGGGCTTTTATTTTTTGTTACAAATTCTGATGTTTTGTATTGAATCTCATTAAATTGCAATATTTGCCCGATTTCTCGGTCAATTTTGAATATTTTTTGAACAGGTCTTCGGAAATTTGCTAGAAATTAAATTCCCTACACGGAAATACCAAATAAGTGGGGATTGCTTTCAGTCTTAAGGGTTTTCATTTTTTTGCTACAAATTCTGATGTTTTGTATTGAATCTCATTAAATTCCAATATTTTCCCGATTTCTCGGGCCATTTTGCATATTTTTTGAACAGGTCTTCGGAAATTCGCTAGAAATTAAAATCCCTACACGGAAATACCAAATAAGTGGGGATTGCTTTCAGTCTTAAGGGTTTTCATGTTTTTGCTAAAAATTCTGATGTTTTGTATTGAATCTCATTAAATTCCAATATTTTCCCGATTTCTCGGTCAATTTTGAATATTTTTTGAACAGGTCTTCGGAAATTCGCTAGAAATTAAATTCCCTACACGGAAATACCAAATATGTGGTGATTTCTTTCAGTTTTAAGGGCTTTTATTTTTTGTTACAAATTCTGATGTTTTGTATTGAATCTCATTAAATTCCAATATTTTCCCGATTTCTCGGTCAATTTTGAATATTTTTTGAACAGGTCTTCGGAAATTCGCTAGAAATTAAATTTCCTACACGGAAATACCAAATATGTGGGGATTTCTTTCAGTCTCAAGGGTTTTCATTTTTGTGCTACAAATTCTGATGTTTTGTATTGAATCTCATTAAATTCCAATATTTTGCCGATTTCTCGGTCAATTTTGAATATTTTTTGAACAGGTCTTCGGAAATTCGCTAGAAATTAAATTCCCTACACGGAAATACCAAATAAGTGGGGATTGCTTTCAGTCTTAAGGGTTTTCATGTTTTTGCTAAAAATTCTGATGTTTTGTATTGAATCTCATTAAATTCCAATATTTTCCCGATTTCTCGGTCAATTTTGAATATTTTTTGAACAGGTCTTCGGAAATTCGCTAGAAATTAAATTCCCTACACGAAAATACCAAATATGTGGGGATTTCTTTCAGTCTTAAGGGTTTTAATTTTTTTGGTACAAATTCTGATGTTTTGTATTGAATCTCATTAAATTCCAATATTTTCCCGATTTCTCGGTCAATTTTGAATATTTTTTGAACAGGTCTTCAGAAATTCGCTAGAAATTAAATTCCCTACACGGAAATACCAAATATGTGGTGATTTCTTTCAGTTTTAAGGGCTTTCATTTTTTGTTACAAATTCTGATGTTTTGTATTGAATCTCATTAAATTCCAATATTTTCCCGATTTCTCGGTCAATTTTGAATATTTTTTGAACAGGTCTTCAGAAATTCGCTAGAAATTAAATTCCCTACACGGAAATACCAAATATGTGGTGATTTCTTCCAGTTTTAAGGGCTTTTATTTTATGTTACAAATTCTGATGTTTTGTATTGAATCTCATTAAATTGCAATATTTGCCCGATTTCTCGGTCAATTTTGAATATTTTTTGAACAGGTCTTCGGAAATTTGCTAGAAATTAAATTCCCTATACGGAAATACCAAATAAGTGGGGATTGCTTTCAGTCTTAAGGGTTTTCATTTTTTTGCTACAAATTCTGATGTTTTGTATTGAATCTCATTAAATTCCAATATTTTCCCGATTTTTCGGGCCATTTTGCATATTTTTTGAACAGGTCTTCGGAAATTCGCTAGAAATTAAATTCCCTACACGGAAATACCAAATATGTGGGGATTGCTTTCAGTTTTAAGGGTTTTCATTTTTTGTTACAAATTCTGATGTTTTGTATTGAATCTCATTAAATTGCAATATTTGCCCGATTTCTCGGACAATGTTGAATATTTTTCGAAAAGGTCTTCGAAAATTCGCTAGAAATTAAATTCCCTACACGGAAATACCAAATATGTGGGGATTGCTTTCAGTTTAAGGGTTTTCATTTTTTTGCTATAAATTCTGATGTTTTGTATTGAATCTCATTAAATTCAAATATTTTCCCGATTTCTCGGGCAATTTTGAATATTTTTTGAACAGGTCTTCGGAAATTCGCTAGAAATTAAATTCCCTACACGGAAATACCAAATATGTGGGGATTTCTTTCAGTCTTAAGGGTTTTCATTTTTGTGCTACAAATTCTGATGTTTTGTATTGAATCTCATTAAATTCCAATATTTTCCCGATTTCTCGGTCAATTTTGAATATTTTTTGAACAGGTCTTCGGAAATTTGCTAGAAATTAAATTCCCTACACGGAAATACCAAATATGTGGGGATTTCTTTCAGTTTTAAGGGCTTTCATTTTTTGTTACAAATTCTGATGTTTTGTATTGAATCTCATTAAATTGCAATATTTTCCCGATTTCTCATATTTTACCTATTTTTTGGGCAATTTTGAATATTTTTCGAAAAGGTCTTCGGAAATTCGCTAGAAATTAAATTCCCTACACGGAAATACCAAATATGTGGGGATTGCTTTCAGTTTAAGGGTTTTCATTTTTTTGCTATAAATTCTGATGTTTTGTATTGAATATCATTAAATTCAAATATTTTCCCGATTTCTCGGTTAATGTTGAATATTTTTTGAACAGGTCTTCGGAGATTCGCTAGAAATTAAATTCCCTACACGGAAATACCAAATATGTGGGGATTGCTTTCAGTTTTAAGGGTTTTCATTTTTTGTTACAAATTCTGATGTTTTGTATTGAATCTCATTAAATTCCAATATTTTCCCGATTTCTCGGGCAATTTTGAATATTTTTCGAAAAGGTCTTCGGAAATTCGCTAGAAATTAAATTCCCTACACGGAAATACCAAATATGTGGGGATTGCTTTCAGTTTTAACGGTTTTCATTTTTGTGCTACAAATTCTGATGTTTTGTATTGAATCTCATTAAATTCCAATATTTTCCCGATTTCTCGGTCAATTTTGAAGATTTTTTTAACAGGTCTTCAGAAATTCGCTAGAAATTAAATTCCCTACACGGAAATACCAAATATGTGGTGATTTCTTTCAGTTTTAAGGGCTTTTATTTTTTGTTACAAATTCTGATGTTTTGTATTGAATCTCATTAAATTGCAATATTTTCCCGATTTCTCGGGCAATGTAGAATATTTTTTGAACAGGTCTTCAGAAATTCGCTAGAAATTAAATTCCCTACACGGAAATACCAAATATGTGGTGATTTCTTTCAGTTTTAAGGGCTTTTATTTTTTGTTACAAATTCTGATGTTTTGTATTGAATCTCATTAAATTCCAATATTTTCCCGATTTCTCGGGCAATGTTGAATATTTTTCGAAAAGGTCTTCGGAAATTCGCTAGAAATTAAATTCCCTACACGGAAATACCAAATATGTGGGGATTGCTTTCAGTTTTATGGGTTTTCATTTTTTGTTACAAATTCTGATGTTTGGTATTGAATCTCATTAAATTGCAATATTTGCCCGATTTCTCGGGCAATGTTGAATATTTTTCGAAAAGGTCTTCGAAAATTCGCTAGAAATTAAATTCCCTACACGGAAATACCAAATATGTGGGGATTGCTTTCAGTTTAAGGGGTTTCATTTTTTTGCTATAAATTCTGATGTTTTGTATTGAATCTCATTAAATTCAAATATTTTCCCGATTTCTCGGATAATTTTGAATATTTTTTGAACAGGTCTTCGGAAATTCGCTAGAAATTAAATTCCCTACACGGAAATACCAAATAGGTGGGGATTGCTTTCAGTCTTAAGGGTTTTAATTTTTTTGGTACAAATTCTGATGTTTTGTATTGAATCTCATTAAATTCCAATATTTTCCCGATTACTCGGGCAATTTTGAATATTTTTCGAAAAGGTCTTCGGAAATTCGCTAGAAATTAAATTCCCTACACGGAAATACCAAATATGTGGGGATTGTTTTCAGTTTTAAGGGTTTTCATTTTTGTGCTACAAATTCTGATGTTTTGTATTGAATCTCATTAAATTCCAATATTTTCCCGATTTCTCGGTCAATTTTGAATATTTTTTGAACAGGTCTTCAGAAATTCGCTAGAAATTAAATTCCCTACACGGAAATACCAAATATGTGGTGATTTCTTTCAGTTTTAAGGGCTCTTATTTTTTGTTACAAATTCTGATGTTTTGTATTGAATCTCATTAAATTGCAATATTTTCCCGATTTCTCGGGCAATGTTGAATATTTTTCGAAAAGGTCTTCGGAAATTCGCTAGAAATTAAATTCCCTACACGGAAATACCAAATAAGTGGGGATTGCTTTCAGTCTTAAGGGTTTTCATTTTTTTGCTACAAATTCTGATGTTTTGTATTGAATCTCATTAAATTCCAATATTTTCCCGATTTCTCGGGCAATTTTGAATCTTTTTCGAAAAGGTCTTCGGAAATGCGCTCGAAATTAAATTTCCTACACGGAGATACCAGATATGTGGGGATTGCTTCACTTTTAAGGATTTTCAATTTTTTGCGACAAATTCTGCTGTTTTGTATTGAATATTATTCAATTTCCATATTTTACCGATTTCTCGTGCAATTTTTAATATTTTTCGAAAAGGTCTTCGGAAATTCGCTAGAAATTAAATTCCCTACACGGAAATACCAAATATGTGGGGATTTCTTTCAGTCTTAAGGGTTTTCATTTTTGTGCTACAAATTCTGATGTTTTGTATTGAATCTCATTAAATTCCAATATTTTCCCGATTTCTCGGTCAATTTTGAATATTTTTTGAACAGGTCTTCGGAAATTTGCTAGAAATTAAATTCCCTACAAGGAAATACCAAATATGTGGGGATTTCTTTCAGTTTTAAGGGCTTTCATTTTTTGTTACAAATTCTGATGTTTTGTATTGAATCTCATTAAATTGCAATATTTTCCCGATTTCTCATATTTTACCCATTTTTTGGGCAATTTTGAATATTTTTCGAAAAGGTCTTCGGAAATTCGCTAGAAATTAAATTCCCTACACGGAAATACCAAATATGTGGGGATTGCTTTCAGTTTAAGGGTTATCATTTTTTTTCTATAAATTCTGATGTTTTGTATTGAATCTCATTAAATTCAAATATTTTCCCGATTTCTCGGTTAATGTTGAATATTTTTTGAACAGGTCTTCGGAGATTCGCTAGAAATTAAATTCCCTACACGGAAATACCAAATAGGTGGCGATTGCTTTCAGTCTTAAGGGTTTTAATTTTTTTGGTACAAATTCTGATGTTTTGTATTGAATCTCATTAAATTCCAATATTTTCCCGATTTCTCGGGCAATTTTGAATATTTTTCGAAAAGGTCTTCGGAAATTCGCTACAAATTAAATTCCCTACACGGAAATACCAAATATGTGGGGATTGCTTTCAGTTTTAAGGGTTTTCATTTTTGTGCTACAAATTCTGATGTTTTGTATTGAATCTCATTAAATTCCAATATTTTCCCGATTTCTCGGTCAATTTTGAATATTTTTTGAACAGGTCTTCAGAAATTCGCTAGAAATTAAATTCCCTACACGGAAATACCAAATATGTGGTGATTTCTTTCAGTTTTAAGGGCTCTTATTTTTTGTTACAAATTCTGATGTTTTGTATTGAATCTCATTAAATTGCAATATTTTCCCGATTTCTCGGGCAATGTTGAATATTTTTCGAAAAGGTCTTCGGAAATTCGCTAGAAATTAAATTCCCTACACGGAAATACCAAATAAGTGGGGATTGCTTTCAGTCTTAAGGGTTTTCATTTTTTTGCTACAAATTCTGATGTTTTGTATTGAATCTCATTAAATTCCAATATTTTCCCGATTTCTCGGGCAATTTTGAATCTTTTTCGAAAAGGTCTTCGGAAATGCGCTCGAAATTAAATTTCCTACACGGAGATACCAGATATGTGGGGATTGCTTCACTTTTAAGGATTTTCAATTTTTTGCGACAAATTCTGCTGTTTTGTATTGAATATTATTCAATTTCTATATTTTACCGATTTCTCGTGCAATTTTTAATATTTTTCCAAAAGGTCTTCGAAAATTCGCTAGAAATTAAATTCCCTACACGGAAATACCAAATATGTGGTGATTTCTTTCAGTTTTAAGGGCTTTAATTTTTTGTTACAAATTCTGATGTTTTGTATTGAATCTCATTAAATTCCAATATTTTCCCGATTTCTCGGGCAATTTTGAATATTTTTTGAACAGGTCTTCGGAAATTCGCTAGAAATTAAATTCCCTACACGGAAATACCAAATATGTGGGGATTTCTTTCAGTCTTAAGGGTTTTCATTTTTGTGCTACAAATTCTGATGTTTTATATTGAATCTCATTAAATTCCAATATTTTCCCGATTTCTCGGGCAATTTTGAATATTTTTCGAAAAGGTCTTCGGAAATTCGCTAGAGATTAAATTTCCTACACGGAAATACCAAATGTGTGGGGATTGCTTTCAGTTTTAAGGGTTTTCATTTTTTTGCTACAAATTCTGATGTTTTGTATTGAATCTCATTAAATTCCAATATTTTCCCGATTTCTCGGGCAATTTTGAATATTTTTTGAACAGGTCTTCGGAAATTCGCTAGAAATTAAATTCCCTACACGGAAATACCAAATATGTGGGGATTTTTTTCAGTCTTAAGGGTTTTCATTTTTGTGCTACAAATTCTGATGTTTTGTATTGAATCTAATTAAATTCCAATATTTTCCCGATTTCTCGGGCAATTTTGAATATTTTTCGAAAAGGTCTTCGGAAATTCGCTAGAAATTAAATTTCCTACACGGAAATAGCAAATATGTGGGGATTGCTTTCAGTTTTAAGGGTTTTCATTTTTTTGCTACAAATTCTGATGTTTTGTATTGAATCTCATTAAATTCCAATATTTTCCCGATTTCTCGGGCAATTTTGAATATTTTTTGAACAGGTCTTCGGAAATTCGCTAGAAATTAAATTCCCTACACGGAAATACCAAATATGTGGGGATTTTTTTCAGTCTTAAGGGTTTTCATTTTTGTGCTACAAATTCTGATGTTTTGTATTGAATCTCATTAAATTCCAATATTTTCCCGATTTCTCGTGCAATTTTTAATATTTTTCGAAAAGGTCTTCGGAAATTCGCTAGAAATTAAATTCCCTACACGGAAATACCAAATATGTGGTGATTTCTTTCAGTTTTAAGGGCTTTAATTTTTTGTTACAAATTCTGATGTTTTGTATTGAATCTCATTAAATTCCAATATTTTCCCGATTTCTCGGACAATTTTGAATATTTTTCGAAAAGGTCTTCGGAAATTCGCTAGAAATTAAATTTCCTACACGGAAATAGCAAATATGTGGGGATTGCTTTCAGTTTTAAGGGTTTTCATTTTTTTGCTACAAATTCTGATGTTTTGTATTGAATCTCATTAAATTCCAATATTTTCCCGATTTCTCGGGCAATTTTGAATATTTTTTGAACAGGTCTTCGGAAATTCGCTAGAAATTAAATTCCCTACACGGAAATACCAAATATGTGGGGATTTTTTTCAGTCTTAAGGGTTTTCATTTTTGTGCTACAAATTCTGATGTTTTGTATTGAATCTAATTAAATTCCAATATTTTCCCGATTTCTCGGGCAATTTTGAATATTTTTCGAAAAGGTCTTCGGAAATTCGCTAGAGATTAAATTTCCTACACGGAAATACCAAATATGTGGGGATTGCTTTCAGTTTTAAGGGTTTTCATTTTTTTGCTACAAATTCTGATGTTTTGTATTGAATCTCATTAAATTCCAATATTTTCCCGATTTCTCGGACAATTTAGAATATTTTTCGAAAAGGTCTTCGAAAATTCGCTAGAAATTAAATTCCCCTACACGGAAATAGCAAATAAGTGGGGATTGCTTTCAGTTTTAAGGGTTTTCATTTTTTTGCTACAAATTCTGAAGTTTTGTATTGAATCTCATTAAATTCCAATATTTTCCCGATTTCTCGGGCAATTTTGAATATTTTTCGAAAAGGTCTTCGGAAATTCGCTAGAAATTAAATTCCCTACACGGAAATAACAAATATGTGGGGATTGCTTTCAGTTTTAAGGGTTTTAATTTTTTTGCTACAAATTCTGATTTTTTGTATTGAATCTCTTAAATTCCAATATTTTCCCGATTTCTCGGTCAATTTTGAATATTTTTTGAACAGGTCTTCGGAAGTTTGCTAGAAATTAAGTTCCCTACACGGAAATACCAAATATGTGGGGATAGCTTTCAGTTTTAAGGGTTTTCATTTTTTTGTTACAAATTTTGATGTTTTGAATTGAATCTCATTAAATTCCAATATTTTCCCGATTTCTCGGGCAATTTTGAATATTTTTCGAAAAGGTCTTCGAAAATTCGCTAGAAATTAAATTCCCTACACTGAAATACCAAATAAGCGGGGATTGCTTTCAGTCTTAAGGGTTTTCATTTTTTGCTACAAATTCTGATGTTTTGTATTGAATCTCATTAAATTCCAATATTTTCCCGATTTCTCGGGCCATTTTGCATATTTTTTGAACAGGTCTTCGGAAATTCGCTAGAAATTAAATTCCCTACACGGAAATACCAAATATGTGGGGATTGCTTTCAGTTTTAAGGGTTTTCATTTTTTGTTACAAATTCTGATGTTTTGTATTGAATCTCATTAAATTGCAATATTTGCCCGATTTCTCGGGCAATGTTGAATATTTTTCGAAAAGGTCTTCGAAAATTCGCTAGAAATTAAATTCCCTACACGGAAATACCAAATATGTGGGGATTGCTTTCAGTTTAAGGGTTTTCATTTTTTGCTATAAATTCTGATGTTTTGTATTGAATCTCATTAAATTCAAATATTTTCCCGATTTCTCGGGCAATTTTGAATATTTTTTGAACAGGTCTTCGGAAATTCGCTAGAAATTAAATTCCCGACACGGAAATACCACATATGTGGGGATTTCTTTCAGTCTTAAGGGTTTTCATTTTTGTGCTACAAATTCTGATGTTTTGTATTGAATCTCATTAAATTCCAATATTTTCCCGATTTCTCGGTCAATTTTGAATATTTTTTGAACAGGTCTTCGGAAATTTGCTAGAAATTAAATTCCCTACACGGAAATACCAAATATGTGGGGATTGCTTTCAGTTTAAGGGTTTTCATTTTTTGCTATAAATTCTGATGTTTTGTATTGAATCTCATTAAATTCAAATATTTTCCCGATTTCTCGGGCAATTTTGAATATTTTTTGAACAGGTCTTCGGAAATTCGCTAGAAATTAAATTCCCTACACGGAAATGCCAAATATGTGGGGATTTCTTTCAGTTTTAAGGGCTTTCATTTTTTGTTACAAATTCTGATGTTTTGTATTGAATCTCATTAAATTGCAATATTTTCCCGATTTCTCATATTTTACCCATTTTTTGGGCAATTTTGAATATTTTTCGAAAAGGTCTTCGGAAATTCGCTAGAAATTAAATTCCCTACACGGAAATACCAAATATGTGGGGATTGCTTTCAGTTTAAGGGTTTTAATTTTTTTGCTATAAATTCTGATGTTTTGTATTGAATCTCATTAAATTCAAATATTTTCCCGATTTCTCGGTTAATGTTGAATATTTTTTGAACAGGTCTTCGGAGATTCGCTAGAAATTAAATTCCCTACACGGAAATACCAAATAGGTGGGGATTGCTTTCAGTCTTAAGGGTTTTAATTTTTTTGGTACAAATTCTGATGTTTTGTATTGAATCTCATTAAATTCCAATATTTTCCCGATTTCTCGGGCAATTTTGAATATTTTTCGAAAAGGTCTTCGGAAATTCGCTAGAAATTAAATTCCCTACACGGAAATACCAAATATGTGGGGATTGCTTTCAGTTTAAGGGTTTTCATTTTTGTGCTACAAATTCTGATGTTTTGTATTGAATCTCATTAAATTCCAATATTTTCCCGATTTCTCGGTCAATTTTGAATATTTTTTGAACATGTCTTCGGAAATTCGCTAGAAATTAAATTCCCTACACGGAAATAACAAATATGTGGTGATTTCTTTCAGTTTTAAGGGCTTTCATTTTTTGTTACAAATTCTGATGTTTTGTATTGAATCTCATTAAATTGCAATATTTGCCCGATTTCTCGGGCAATGTTGAATATTTTTCGAAAAGGTCTTCGAAAATTCGCTAGAAATTAAATTCCCTACACGGAAATACCAAATATGTGGGGATTGCTTTCAGTTTAAGGGTTTTCATTTTTTTGCTATAAATTCTGATGTTTTGTATTGAATCTCATTAAATTCCAATATTTTCCCGATTTCTCGGGCAATTTTGAATATTTTTTGAACAGGTCTTCGGAAATTCGCTAGAAATTAAATTACCTACACGGAAATACCAAATATGTGGGGATTTCTTTCAGTCTTAAGGGTTTTCATTTTTGTGCTACAAATTCTGATGTTTTGTATTGAATCTCATTAAATTCCAATATTTTCCCGATTTCTCGGTCAATTTTGAATATTTTTTGAACAGGTCTTCGGAAATTTGCTAGAAATTAAATTCCCTACACGGAAATACCAAATATGTGGGGATTTCTTTCAGTTTTAAGGGCTTTCATTTTTTGTTACAAATTCTGATGTTTTGTATTGAATCTCATTAAATTGCAATATTTTCCCGATTTCTCATATTTTCCCGATTTCTCGGGCAATTTTGAATATTTTTTGAACAGGTCGTCGGAAATTCGCTAGAAATTAAATTACCTACACGGAAATACCAAATATGTGGGGATTTCTTTCAGTCTTAAGGGTTTTCATTTTTGTGCTACAAATTCTGATGTTTTGTATTGAATCTCATTAAATTGCAATATTTGCCCGATTTCTCGGGCAATGTTGAATATTTTTCGAAAAGGTCTTCGAAAATTCGCTAAAAATTAAATTCCCTACACGGAAATACCAAATATGTGGGGATTTCTTTCAGTCTTAAGGGTTTTCATTTTTGTGCTACAAATTCTGTTGTTTTGTATTGAATCTCATTAAATTCAAATATTTTCCCGATTTCTCGGTTAATGTTGAATATTTTTTGAACAGGTCTTCGGAGATTCGCTAGAAATTAAATTCCCTACACTGAAATACCAAATAAGTGGGGATTGCTTTCAGTCTTAAGGGTTTTCATTTTTTGCTACAAATTCTGATGTTTTGTATTGAATCTCATTAAATTGCAATATTTGCCCGATTTCTCGGGCAATGTTGAATATTTTTCGAAAAGGTCTTCGAAAATTCGCTAAAAATTAAATTCCCTACACGGAAATACCAAATATGTGGGGATTGCTTTCAGTTTAAGGGTTTTCATTTTTTTGCTATAAATTCTGATGTTTTGTATTGAATCTCATTAAATTCCAATATTTTCCCGATTGCTCGGTCAATTTTGAATATTTTTTGAACAGGTCTTCGGAAATTTGCTAGAAATTAAATTCCCTACACGGAAATACCAAATATGTGGGGATTTCTGTCAGTTTTAAGGGCTTTCATTTTTTGTTACAAATTCTGATGTTTTGTATTGAATCTCATTAAATTGCAATATTTTCCCGATTTCTCATATTTTACCCATTTTTTGGGCAATTTTGAATATTTTTCGAAAAGGTCTTCGGAAATTCGCTAGAAATTAAATTCCCTACACGGAAATACCAAATATGTGGGGATTGCTTTCAGTTTAAGGGTTTTCATTTTTTTGCTATAAATTCTGATGTTTTGTATTGAATCTCATTAAATTCAAATATTTTCCCGATTTCTCGGTTAATGTTGAATATTTTTTGAACAGGTCTTCGGAGATTCGCTAGAATTTAAATTCCCTACACGGAAATACCAAATAGGTGGGGATTGCTTTCAGTCTTAAGGGTTTTAATTTTTTTGGTACAAATTCTGATGTTTTATATTGAATCTCATTAAATTGCAATATTTTCCCGATTTCTCGGGCAATGTTGAATATTTTTCGAAAAGGTCTTCGGAAATTCGCTAGAAATTAAATTCCCTACACGGAAATACCAAATAAGTGGGGATTGCTTTCAGTCTTAAGGGTTTTCGTTTTTTTGCTACAAATTCTGATGTTTTGTATTGAATCTCATTAAATTCCAATATTTTCCCGATTTCTCGGGCAATTTTGAATCTTTTTCGAAAAGGTCTTCGGAAATGCGCTCGAAATTAAATTTCCTACACGGAGATACCAGATATGTGGGGATTGCTTCACTTTTAAGGATTTTCAATTTTTTGCGACAAATTCTGCTGTTTTGTATTGAATATTATTCAATTTCCATATTTTACCGATTTCTCGTGCAATTTTTAATATTTTTCCAAAAGGTCTCTACAGAG
Organism: Empis livida; assembly: GCA_963932195.1. Lineage (NCBI taxonomy): Eukaryota > Metazoa > Arthropoda > Insecta > Diptera > Empididae > Empis > Empis livida. The sequence goes on from OZ010647.1 coordinate 18,975,915, forward strand.
ATACCAAATATGTGGGGATTGCTTCAGTTTTAAGGATTTTCACTTTTTTGTGACAAATTCTGATGTTTTGTATTGAATCTCATTAAATTTCCATATTTTACCCATTTTTTGGGCAATTTTGAATATTTTTCGAAAAGGTCTTCTGAAATGCGCTGGAAATTAAATTCCCTACACGGAGATACCAGATATGTGAGGATTGCTTTCAGTTTTAAGGATTTTCAATTTTTTGCGACGAATTCTGATGTGTTGTATTGAATCTCATTAAATTTTCATATATTACCGATATCTCGGGCAATTTTGAATATTTTGCGAAAAGGTCTTCGGAAATGCGCTGGAAATTAAATTCCCTACACGGAGATACCAAATATGTAGGGAATGCTTCAGTTTTAAAGATTTTCAATTTTTTGCTACAAATTCTGATGTTTTGTATTGAAACCCATTAAATTTGCATATTTTACCGATTTTTTGGGCAATTTTGAATATTTTTTGAATAGGTCTTCGGAAATTCGCTAGAAATTAAATTCCCTACACGGAAATACCAAATAAGTGGGGATTGCTTCCAGTCTTAAGGGTTTTCATTTTTTTGCATCAAATTCTGATGTTTTGTATTGAATCTCATTAAATTCCAATATTTTCCCGATTTCTTGGGCAATTTTGAATATTTTTTGAACAGGTCTTCGGAAATTCGCTAGAAATTAAATTCCCTACACGGAAATACCAAATATATGGGGATTGCTTTCAGTCTTAAGGGTTTTCATTTTTCTACAAATTCTGATGTTTTGTATTGAATCTCATTGAATTCCAATATTTTCCCGATTTCTCGGGCAATTTTGAATATTTTTTGAACAGGTCTTCGTTAATTTGCTAGAAATTAAATTCCCTACACGGAAATACCAAATATGTTGGGATTTCTTTCAGTTTTAAGAGTTTTCATTTTTTGTTACAAATTCTGATGTTTTGTATTGAATCTCATTAAATTGCAATATTTTACCGATTTCTCGGGCAATGTTGAATATTTTTCGAAAAGGACTTCGAAAATTCGCTAGAAATTAAATTCCCTACACGGAAATACCAAATAAGTGGGGATTGCTTTCAGTCTTAAGGGTTTTCATTTTTTTGTTACAAATTCTGATGTTTTGTATTGAATCTCATTAAATTCCAATATTTTCCCGATTTCTCTGGCAATTTTGAATATTTTTCGAAAAGGTCTTCGGAAATTCGCTAGAAATTAAATTCCCTACACGGAAATACCAAATATGTGGGGATTGCTTTCAGTTTTAAGGGTTTTCATTTTTGTGCTACAAATTCTGATGTTTTGTATTGAATCTCATTAAATTCCAATATTTTCCCGATTTCTCGGTCAATTTTGAATATTTTTTAAACAGGTCTTCGGAAATTCGCTAGAAATTAAATTCCCTACACGGAAATACCAAATATGTGGGGATTGCTTTCAGTTTTAAGGGTTTTCATTTTTTGTTACAAATTCTGATGTTTTGTATTGAATCTCATTAAATTGCAATATTTGCCCGATGATTTGTATGTTGAATATTTTTCGAAAAGGTCTTCGAAAATTCGCTAGAAATTAAATTCCCTACACGGAAATACCAAATATGTGGGGATTGATTTCAGTCTTAAGGGTTTTCATTTTTTTGCTACAAATTCTGATGTTTTGTATTGAATCTCATTAATTTCCAATATTTTCCCGAATTCTCGGGCAATTTTGAATATTTTTCGAAAAGGTCTTCGGAAATTCTCTAGAAATTAAATTCCCTACACGGAAATACCAAATATGTGGGGATTGATGATTTGTATTGAATCTCATTAAATTCCAATATTTTTCCGATTTCTCGGGCAATGTTGAATATTTTTCGAAAAGGACTTCGGAAATTCGCTAGAAATTAAGTTCCCTACACGGAAATACCAAATATGTGGGGATAGCTTTCAGTTTTAAGGGTTGTCATTTTTTTGTTACAAATTCTGATGTTTTGTATTGAATCTCATTAAATTCCAATAGTTTCCCGTTTTCTCGGGCAATTTTGAATATTTTTTGAACAGGTCTTCGGAAATTTGCTAGAAATTAAATTCCCTACACGGAAATACCAAATATGTGGGGATTTCTGTCAGTTTTAAGGGCTTTCATTTTTTGTTACAAATTCTGATGTTTTGTATTGAATCTCATTAAATTACAATATTTGCCCGATGATTTGTATGTTGAATATTTTTCGAAAAGGTCTTCGAAAATTCTCTAGAAATTAAATTCCCTACACGGAAATACCAAATATGTGGGGATTGATGATTTGTATTGAATCTCATTAAATTCCAATATTTTCCCGATTTCTCGGGCAATGTTGAATATTTTTCGAAAAGGACTTCGGAAATTCGCTAGAAATTAAGTTCCCTACACGGAAATACCAAATATGTGGGGATTTCTTTCAGTCTTAAGGGTTTTCATTTTTGTGCTACAAATTCTGTTGTTTTGTATTGAATCTCATTAAATTCCAATATTTTCCCGATTTCTCGGTCAATTTTGAATATTTTTTGAACAGGTCTTCGGAAATTTGCTAGAAATTAAATTCCCTACACGGAAATACCAAATATGTGGGGATTTCTGTCAGTTTTAAGGGCTTTCATTTTTTGTTACAAATTCTGATGTTTTGTATTGAATCTCATTAAATTGCAATATTTTCCCGATTTCTCATATTTTACCCATTTTTGGGCAATTTTGAATATTTTTCGAAAAGGTCTTCGGAAATTCGCTAGAAATTAAATTCCCTACACGGAAATACCAAATATGTGGGGATTGCTTTCAGTTTAAGGGTTTTCATTTTTTTGCTATAAATTCTGATGTTTTGTATTGAATCTCATTAAATTCAAATATTTTTCCGATTTCTCGGTTAATGTTGAATATTTTTTGAACAGGTCTTCGGAGATTCGCTAGAAATTAAATTCCCTACACGGAAATACCATATAGGTGAGGATTGCTTTCAGTCTTAAGGGTTTTAATTTTTTTGGTACAAATTCTGATGTTTTGTATTGAATCTCATTAAATTCCAATATTTTCCCGATTTCTCGGGCAATTTTGAATATTTTTCGAAAAGGTCTTCGGAAATTCGCTACAAATTAAATTCCCTACACGGAAATACCAAATATGTGGGGATTGCTTTCAGTTTTAAGGGTTTTCATTTTTTGTTACAAATTCTGATGTTTTGTATTGAATCTCATTAAATTGCAATATTTTCCCGATTTCTCGGGCAATGTTGAATATTTTTCGAAAAGGTCTTCGGAAATTCGCTAGAAATTAAATTCCCTACACGGAAATACCAAATAAGTGGGGATTGCTTTCAGTCTTAAGGGTTTTCATTTTTTTGCTACAAATTCTGATGTTTTGTATTGAATCTCATTAAATTCCAATATTTTCCCGATTTCTCGGGCAATTTTGAATCTTTTTCGAAAAGGTCTTCGGAAATGCGCTCGAAATTAAATTTCCTACACGGAGATACCAGATATGTGGGGATTGCTTCACTTTTAAGGATTTTCAATTTTTTGCGACAAATTCTGCTGTTTTGTATTGAATATTATTCAATTTCCATATTTTACCTATTTCTCGTGCAATTTTTAATATTTTTCCAAAAGGTCTCCACAGAGATACCAAATATGTGGGGATTGCTTCAGTTTTAAGGATTTTCACTTTTTTGTGACAAATTCTGATGTTTTGTATTGAATCTCATTAAATTTCCATATTTTACCTATTTTTTGGGCAATTTTGAATATTTTTCGAAAAGGTCTTCTGAAATGCGCTGGAAATTAAATTCCCTACACGGAGATACCAGATATGTGAGGATTGCTTTCAGTTTTAAGGATTTTCAATTTTTTGCGACGAATTCTGATGTGTTGTATTGAATCTCATTAAATTTTCATATATTACCGATATCTCGGGCAATTTTGAATATTTTGCGAAAAGGTCTTCGGAAATGCGCTGGAAATTAAATTCCCTACACGGAGATACCAAATATGTAGGGAATGCTTCAGTTTTAAGGATTTTCAATTTTTTGCTACAAATTCTGATGTTTTGTATTGAAACCCATTAAATTTGCATATTTTACCGATTTTTTTGGGCAATTTTGAATATGTTTTGAATAGGTCTTCGGAAATTCGCTAGAAATTAAATTCCCTACACGGAAATACCAAATAAGTGGGGATTGCTTTCAGTCTTAAGGGTTTTCATTTTTTTTGCATCAAATTCTGATGTTTTGTATTGAATCTCATTAAATTCCAATATTTTCCCGATTTCTTGGGCAATTTTTTAATATTTTTTGAACAGGTCTTCGGAAATTCGCTAGAAATTAAATTCCCTACACGGAAATACCAAATATATGGGGATTGCTTTCAGTCTTAAGGGTTTTCATTTTTCTACAAATTCTGATGTTTTGTATTGAATCTCATTGAATTCCAATATTTTCCCGATTTCTCGGGCAATTTTGAATATTTTTTGAACAGGTCTTCGTTAATTTGCTAGAAATTAAATTCCCTACACGGACATACCAAATATGTTGGGATTTCTTTCAGTTTTAAGAGTTTTCATTTTTTGTTACAAATTCTGATGTTTTGTATTGAATCTCATTAAATTGCAATATTTTACCGATTTCTCGGGCAATGTTGAATATTTTTCGAAAAGGACTTCGAAAATTAGCTAGAAATTAAATTCCCTACACGGAAATACCAAATAAGTGGATTGCTTTCAGTCTTAAGGGTTTTCATTTTTTTGCTACAAATTCTGATGTTTTGTATTGAATCTCATTAAATTCCAATATTTTCCCGATTTCTCTGGCAATTTTGAATATTTTTCGAAAAGGTCTTCGGAAATTCGCTAGAAATTAAATTCCCTACACGGAAATACCAAATATGTGGGCATTGCTTTCAGTCTTAAGGGTTTTCATTTTTTTGCTACAAATTCTGATGTTTTGTATTGAATCTCATTAATTTCCAATATTTTCCCGATTTCTTGGGAAATTTTGAATATTTTTTGAACAGGTCTTCGGAAGTTCGCTAGAAATTAAGTTCCCTACACGTACATACCAAATATGTGGGGATAGCTTTCAGTTTTAAGGGTTTTCATTTTTTTGTTACAAATTCTGATGTTTTGTATTGAATCTCATTAAGTTCCAATATTTTCCCGATATCTCGGGCAATTTTGAATATTTTTGGAAAGGTCTTCGAAAATTCGCTAGAAATTAAATTCCCTACACGAAAATACCAAATAAGTGGGGATTGCTTTCAGTCTTAAGGGTTTTCATTTTTTTGCTACAAATTCTGATGTTTTGTATTGAATCTCATTAAATTGCAATATTTGCCCGATTTCTCGGGCAATGTTGAATATTTTTCGAAAAGGTCTTCGAAAATTCGCTAAAAATTAAATTCCGTACACGGAAATACCAAATATGTGGGGATTGCTTTCAGTCTTAAGGGTTTTCATTTTTTTGCTACAAATTCTGATGTTTTGTATTGAATCTCATTAATTTCCAATATTTTCCCGATTTCTCGGGCAATTTTGAATATTTTTCGAAAAGGTCTTCGGAAATTCGCTAGAAATTAAATTCCCTACACGGAAATACCAAATATGTGGGGATTGCTTTCAGTTTTAAGGATTTTCAGTTTTTTGCTACAAATTCTGATGTTTTGTATTGAATCTCATTAAATTCCAATATTTTCCCGATTTCTCAGGCAATTTTGAATATTTTTCGAAAAGGTCTTCGAAAATTCGCTAGAAATTAAATTCCCTACACGGAAATACCAAATATGTGGGGATTGCTTTCAGTCTTAAGGGTTTTCATTTTTTTGCTACAAATTCTGATGTTTTGTATTGAATCTCATTAATTTCCAATATTTTCCCGATTTCTTGGGAAATTTTGAATATTTTTTGAACAGGTCTTCGGAAGTTCGCTAGAAATTAAGTTCCCTACACGGAAATACCAAATATGTGGGGATAGCTTTCAGTTTTAAGGGTTTTCATTTTTTTGCTACAAATTCTGATGTTTTGTATTGAATCTCATTAAATTCCAATATTTTCCCGATTTCTCGGGCAATTTTGAATATTTTTCGAAAAGGTCTTCGGAAATTCGCTAGAGATTAAATTTCCTACACGGAAATACAAATATGTGGGGATTGCTTTCAGTCTTAAGGGTTTTCATTTTTTTGCTACAAATTCTGATGTTTTGTATTGAATCTCATTAAATTCCAATATTTTCCCGATTTCTCGGGCCATTTTGCATATTTTTTGAACAGGTCTTCGGAAATTCGCTAGATATTAAATGCCCTACACGGAAATACCAAATAAGTGGATTGCTTTCAGTCTTAAGGGTTTTTATTTTTTTTGCTACAAATTCTGATGTTTTGTATTGAATCTCATTAAATTCCAATATTTTCCCGATTTCTCTGGCAATTTTGAATATTTTTCGAAAAGGTCTACGGAAATTCGCTAGAAATTAAATTCCCTACACGGAAATACCAAATATGTGGGGATTGCTTTCAGTTTTAAGGGTTTTCATTTTTGTGCTACAAATTCTGATGTTTTGTATTGAATCTCATTAAATTCCAATATTTTCCCGATTTCTCGGGCAATTTTGAATATTTTTTGAACAGGTCTTCGAAAGTTCGCTAGAAATTAAGTTCCCTACACGGAAATACCAAATATGTGGGGATAGCTTTCAGTTTTAAGGGTTTTCATTTTTTTGTTACAAATTCTGATGTTTTGTATTGAATCTCATTAAGTTCCAATATTTTCCCGATATCTCGGGCAATTTTGAATATTTTTCGAAAAGGTCTTCGAAAATTCGCTAGAAATTAAATTCCCTACACGGAAATACCAAATAAGTGGGGATTGCTTTCAGTCTTAAGGGTTTTCATTTTTTTGCTACAAATTCTGATGTTTTGTATTGAATCTCATTAAATTCCAATATTTTCCCGATTTCTCGGGCAATTTTGAATATTTTTCAAAAAGGTCTTCGGAAATTCGCTAGAAATTAAATTCCCTACACGGAGATACCAGATATGTGAGGATTGCTTTCAGTTTTAAGGATTTTCAATTTTTTGCGACGAATTCTGATGTGTTGTATTGAATCTCATTAAATTTTCATATATTACCGATATCTCGGGCAATTTTGAATATTTTGCGAAAAGGTCTTCGGAAATGCGCTGGAAATTAAATTCCCTACACGGAGATACCAAATATGTAGGGAATGCTTCAGTTTTAAGGATTTTCAATTTTTTGCTACAAATTCTGATGTTTTGTATTGAAACCCATTAAATTTGCATATTTTACCGATTTTTTGGGCAATTTTGAATATTTTTTGAATAGGTCTTCGGAAATTCGCTAGAAATTAAATTCCCTACACGGAAATACCAAATAAGTGGGGATTGCTTTCAGTCTTAAGGGTTTTCATTTTTTTGCATCAAATTCTGATGTTTTGTATTGAATCTCATTAAATTCCAATATTTTCCCGATTTCTTGGGCAATTTTGAATATTTTTTGAACAGGTCTTCGGAAATTCGCTAGAAATTAAATTCCCTACACGGAAATACCAAATATATGGGGATTGCTTTCAGTCTTAAGGGTTTTCATTTTTCTACAAATTCTGATGTTTTGTATTGAATCTCATTGAATTCCAATATTTTCCCGATTTCTCGGGCAATTTTGAATATTTTTTGAACAGGTCTTCGTTAATTTTCTAGAAATTAAATTCCCTACACAGACATACCAAATATGTTGGGATTTCTTTCAGTTTTAAGAGTTTTCATTTTTTGTTACAAATTCTGATGTTTTGTATTGAATCTCATTAAATTGCAATATTTTACCGATTTCTCGGGCAATGTTGAATATTTTTCAAAAAGGACTTCGAAAATTCGCTAGAAATTAAATTCCCTACACGGAAATACCAAATAAGTGGATTGCTTTCAGTCTTAAGGGTTTTCATTTTTTTGCTACAAATTCTGATGTTTTGTATTGAATCTCATTAAATTCCAATATTTTCCCGATTTCTCTGGCAATTTTGAATATTTTTCGAAAAGGTCTTCGGAAATTCGCTAGAAATTAAATTCCCTACACGGAAATACCAAATATGTGGGGATTGCTTTCAGTTTTAAGGGTTTTCATTTTTGTGCTACAAATTCTGATGTTTTGTATTGAATCTCATTAAATTGCAATATTTTCCCGATTTCTCGGTCAATTTTGAATATTTTTTAAACAGGTCTTCGGAAATTCGCTAGAAATTAAATTCCCTACACGGAAATACCAAATATGTGGGGATTGCTTTCAGTTTTAAGGGTTTTCATTTTTTGTTACAAATTCTGATGTTTTGTATTGAATCTCATTAAATTGCAATATTTGCCCGATGATTTGTATGTTGAATATTTTTCGAAAAGGTCTTCGAAAATTCGCTAGAAATTAAATTCCCTACACGGAAATACCAAATATGTGGGGATTGCTTTCAGTCTTAAGGGTTTTCATTTTTTTGCTACAAATTCTGATGTTTTGTATTGAATCTCATTAATTTCCAATATTTTCCCGAATTCTCGGGCAATTTTGAATATTTTTCGAAAAGGTCTTCGGAAATTCTCTAGAAATTAAATTCCCTACACGGAAATACCAAATATGTGGGGATTGATGATTTGTATTGAATCTCATTAAATTCCAATATTTTCCCGATTTCTCGGGCAATGTTGAATATTTTTCGAAAAGGACTTCGAAAATTCGCTAGAAATTAAATTCCCTACACGGAAATACCAAATAAGTGGGGATTGCTTTCAGTTTTAAGGGTTTTAATTTTTTTGCTACAAATTCTGATGTTTTGTATTGAATCTCATTAAATTCCAATATTTTCCCGATTTCTCGGGCAATGTTGAATATTTTTTGAACAGGTTTTCGAAGATTCGCTAGAAATTAAATTCCCTACACGGAAATACCAAATAAGTGGGGATTGCTTTCAGTCTTAAGGGTTTTAATTTTTTTGGTACAAATTCTGATGTTTTGTATTGAATCTCATTAAATTTCAATATTTTCCCGATTTCTCGGGCCATTTTGCATATTTTTTGAACAGGTCTTCGGAAATTCGCTAGAAATTAAATTCCCTACACGGAAATACCAAATATGTGGGGATTGCTTTCAGTTTTAAGGGTTTTCATTTTTTGTTACAAATTCTGATGTTTTGTATTGAATCTCATTAAATTGCAATATTTGCCCGATTTCTCGGGCAATGTTGAATATTTTTCGAAAAGGTCTTCGAAAATTCGCTAGAAATTAAATTCCCTACACGGAAATACCAAATATGTGGGCATTGCTTTCAGTCTTAAGGGTTTTCATTTTTTTGGTACAAATTCTGATGTTTTGTATTGAATCTCATTAATTTCCAATATTTTCCCGATTTCTTGGGAAATTTTGAATATTTTTTGAACAGGTCTTCGGAAGTTCGCTAGAAATTAAGTTCCCTACACGTAAATACCAAATATGTAGGGATAGCTTTCAGTTTTAAGGGTTTTCATTTTTTTGTTACAAATTCTGATGTTTTGTATTGAATCTCATTAAGTTCCAATATTTTCCCGATATCTCGGGCAATTTTGAATATTTTTCGAAAAGGTCTTCGAGAATTCGCTAGAAATTAAATTCCCTACACGAAAATACCAAATAAGTGGCGATTGCTTTCAGTCTTAAGGGTTTTCATTTTTTTGCTACAAATTCTGATGTTTTGTATTGAATCTCATTAAATTGCAATATTTGCCCGATTTCTCGGGCAATGTTGAATATTTTTCGAAAAGGTCTTCGAAAATTCGCTAAAAATTAAATTCCGTACACGGAAATACCAAATATGTAGGGATTGCTTTCAGTCTTAAGGGTTTTCATTTTTTTGCTACAAATTCTGATGTTTTGTATTGAATCTCATTAATTTCCAATATTTTCCCGATTTCTCGAGCAATTTTGAATATTTTTCGAAAAGGTCTTCGGAAATTCGCTAGAAATTAAATTCCCTACACGGAAATACCAAATATGTGGGGATTGCTTTCAGTTTTAAGGATTTTCAGTTTTTTGCTACAAATTCTGATGTTTTGTATTGAATCTCATTAAATTCCAATATTTTCCCGATTTCTCGGGCAATTTTGAATATTTTTTGAACAGGTCTTCGGAAATTCGTTAGAAATTAAGTTCCCTACACGGAAATACCAAATATGTGGGGATAGCTTTCAGTTTTAAGGGTTTTCATTTTTTGTTACAAATTGTGATGTTTTGTATTGAATCTCATTAAATTGCAATATTTGCCCGATTTCTCGGGCAACGTTGAATATTTTTCGAAAAGGTCTTCGAAAATTCGCTAGAAATTAAATTCCCTACACGGAAATACCAAATATGTGGGGATTGCTTTCAGTCTTAAGGGTTTTCATTTTTTTGCTACAAATTCTGATGTTTTGTATTGAATCTCATTAATTTCCAATATTTTCCCGATTTCTTGGGAAATTTTGAATATTTTTTGAACAGGTCTTCGGAAGTTCGCTAGAAATTAAGTTCCCTACACGGAAATACCAAATATGTGGGGATAGCTTTCTGTTTTAAGGGTTTTCATTTTTTTGCTACAAATTCTGATGTTTTGTATTGAATCTCATTAAATTCCAATATTTTCCCGATTTCTCGGGCAATTTTGAATATTTTTCGAAAAGGTCTTCGGAAATTCGCTAGAGATTAAATTTCCTACACGGAAATACAAATATGTGGGGATTGCTTTCAGTCTTAAGGGTTTTCATTTTTTTGCTACAAATTCTTATGTTTTGTATTGAATCTCATTAAATTCCAATATTTTCCCGATTTCTCGGGCCATTTTGCATATTTTTTGAACAGGTCTTCGGAAATTCGCTAGATATTAAATGCCCTACACGGAAATACCAAATATGTGGGGATTGCTTTCAGTCTTAAGGGTTTTCAATTTTTTGCTACAAATTCTGATGTTTTGTATTGAATCTCATTAATTTCCAATATTTTCCCGATTTCTTGGGAAATTTTGAATATTTTTTGAACAGGTCTTCGAAAGTTCGCTAGAAATTAAGTTCCCTACACGGAAATACCAAATATGTGGGGATAGCTTTCAGTTTTAAGGGTTTTCATTTTTTTGTTACAAATTCTGATGTTTTGTATTGAATCTCATTAAGTTCCAATATTTTGCCGATATCTCGGGCAATTTTGAATATTTTTCGAAAAGGTCTTCGAAAATTCGCTAGAAATTAAATTCCCTACACGGAAATACCAAATAAGTGGGGATTGCTTTCAGTCTTAAGGGTTTTCATTTTTTTGCTACAAATTCTGATGTTTTGTATTGAATCTCATTAAATTCCAATATTTTCCCGATTTCTCGGGCAATTTTGAATATTTTTTGAACAGGTCTTCGGAAATTCGCTAGAAATTAAATTCCCTACACGGAAATACCAAATATGTGGGGATTGCTTTCAGTTTTAAGGGTTTTCATTTTTTGTTACAAATTCTGATGATTTGTATTGAATCTCATTAAATTTCAATATTTTCCCGATTTCTCGGGCCACTTTGCATATTTTTTGAACAGGTCTTTGGAAATTCGTTAGAAATTAAGTTCCCTACACGGAAATACCAAATATGTGGGGATAGCTTTCAGTTTTAAGGGTTTTCATTTTTTGTTACAAATTCTGATGTTTTGTATTGAATCTCATTAAATTGCAATATTTGCCCGAATTCTCGGGCAATGTTGAATTTTTTTCGAAAAGGTCTTCGAAAATTCGCTAGAAATTAAATTCCCTACACGGAAATACCAAATATGTGGGGATTGCTTTTTGTCTTAAGGGTTTTCATTTTTTTGCTACAAATTTCCAATATTTTCCCGATTTCTCGGGCAATTTTGAATATTTTTCGAAAAGGTCTTCGGAAATTCGCTAGAAATTAAATTCCCTACACGGAAATACCAAATATGTGGGGAATGCTTTCAGTTTTAAGGGTTTTCAGTGTTTTGCTACAAATTCTGATGTTTTGTATTGAATCTCATTAAATTCCAATATTTTCCCGATTTCTCGGGCAATTTTGAATATTTTTTGAACAGGTCTTCGGAAATTCGTTAGAAATTAAGTTCCCTACACGGAAATACCAAATATGTGGGGATAGCTTTCAGTTTTAAGGGTTTTCATTTTTTGTTACAAATTCTGATGTTTTGTATTGAATCTCATTAAATTGCAATATTTGCCCGATTTCTCGGGCAATGTTGAATTTTTTTCGAAAAGGTCTTCGAAAATTCGCTAGAAATTAAATTCCCTACACGGAAATACCAAATATGTGGGGATTGCTTTCAGTCTTAAGGGTTTTCATTTTTTTGCTACAAATTCTGATGTTTTGTATTGAATCTCATTAATTTCCAATATTTTCCCGATTTCTTGGGAAATTTTGAATATTTTTTGAACAGGTCTTCGGAAGTTCGCTAGAAATTAAGTGCCCTACACGGAAATACCAAATATGTGGGGATAGCTTTCAGTTTTAAGGGTTTTCATTTTTTTGTTACAAATTCTGATGTTTTGTATTGAATCTCATTAAGTTCCAATATTTTCCCGATATCTCGGGCAATTTTGAATATTTTTCGAAAAGGTCTTCGAAAATTCGCTAGAAATTAAATTCCCTACACGGAAATACCAAATAAGTGGGGATTGCTTTCAGTTTTAAGGGTTTTCATTTTTTTGCTACAAATTCTGATGTTTTGTATTGAATCTCATTAAATTCCAATATTTTCCCGATTTCTCGGGCAATTTTGAATATTTTTTGAACAGGTCTTCGGAAATTCGCTAGAAATTAAATTCCCTACACGGAAATACCAAATATGTGGGGATTGCTTTCAGTTTTAAGGGTTTTCATTTTTTGTTACAAATTCTGATGTTTTGTATTGAATCTCATTAAATTGCAATATTTGCCCGATTTCTCGGGCAATGTTGAATATTTTTCAAAAAGGTCTTCGAAAATTCGCTAGAAATTAAATTCCCTAAACGGAAATACCAAATATGTGGGGATTGCTTTCAGTCTTAAGGGTTTTCATTTTTTTGCTACAAATTCTGATGTTTTGTATTGAATCTCCTAAATTTCCAATATTTTCCCGATTTCTTGGGAAATTTTGAATATTTTTTGAACAGGTCTTCGGAAGTTCGCTAGAAATTAAGTTCCCTACACGGAAATACCAAATATGTGGGGATTGCTTTCAGTTTTAAGGGTTTTCATTTTTTTGCTACAAATTCTGATGTTTTGTATTGAATCTCATTAAATTCCAATATTTCCCCGATTTCTCGGGCAATTTTGAATATTTTTTGAACAGGTCTTCGGAAATTGGTTAGAAATTAAGTTCCCTACACGGAAATACCAAATATGTGGGGATAGCTTTCAGTTTTAAGGGTTTTCATTTTTTTGTTACAAATTCTGATGTTTTGTATTGAATCTCATTAAATTCCAATATTTTCCCGATTTCTCGGTCAATTTTGAATATTTTTTGAACAGGTCTTCGGAAATTCGCTAGAAATTAAAGTCTCTACACGGAAATACAAATATGTGGGGATTGCTTTCAGTCTTAAGGGTTTTCATTTTTTTGCTACAAATTCTGATGTTTTGTATTGAATCTCATTAAATTTCAATATTTTCCCGATTTCTCGGGCCATTTTGCATATTTTTTGAACAGGTCTTCGGAAATTCGCTAGATATTAAATGCCCTACACAGAAATACCAAATATGTGGGGATTGCTTGCAGTTTTAAGGGTTTTCATTTTTTGTTACAAATTCTGATGTTTTGTATTGAATCTCATTAAATTGCAATATTTTACCGATTTCTCGGGCAATGTTGAATATTTTTCGAAAAGGTCTTCGAAAATTCGCTAGAAATTAAATTCCCTACACGGAAATACCAAATAAGTAGGGATTGCTTTCAGTCTTAAGGGTTTTCATTTTTTTGCTACAACTTCTGATGTTTTGTATTGAATCTCATTAAATTCCAATATTTTCCCGATTTCTCGGGCAATTTTGAATATTTTTCGAAAAGGTCTTCGGAAATTCGCTAGAAAGTAGATTCCCTACACGGAAATACCAAATATGTGGGGATTGCTTTCAGTCTTAAGGGTTTTCATTTTTTTGCTACAAATTCTGATTTTTTGTATTGAATCTCATTAATTTCCAATATTTTCCCGATTTCTCGGGCAATTTTGAATATTTTTCGAAAAGGTCTTCGGAAATTCGCTAGAAATTAAATTCCCTACACGGAAATAACAAATATGTGAGGATTGCTTTCAGGTTTAAGGGTTTTCAGTTTTTTGCTACAAATTCTGATGTTTTGTATTGAATCTCATTAAATTCCAATATTTTCCCGATTTCTCGGGCCATTTTGCATATTTTTTGAACAGGTCTTCGGAAATTCGCTAGAAATTAAATTCCCTACTCGGAAATACCAAATATGTGGGGATTGCTTTCAGTTTTAAGGGTTTTCATTTTTTGTTACAAATTCTGATGTTTTGTATTGAATCTCATTAAATTGCAATATTTGCCCGATTTCTCGGGCAATGTTGAATATTTTTCGAAAAGGTCTTCGAAAATTCGCTAGAAATTAAATTCCCTACACGGAAATACCAAATATGTGGGCATTGCTTTCAGTCTTAAGGGTTTTCATTTTTTTGCTACAAATTCTGATGTTTTGTATTGAATCTCATTAATTTCCAATATTTTCCCGATTTCTTGGGAAATTTTGAATATTTTTTGAACAGGTCTTCGGAAATTCGCTAGATATTAAATGCCCTACACAGAAATACCAAATATGTGGGGATTGCTTGCAGTTTTAAGGGTTTTCATTTTTTGTTACAAATTCTGATGTTTTGTATTGAATCTCATTAAATTGCAATATTTTACCGATTTCTCGGGCAATGTTGAATATTTTTCGAAAAGGTCTTCGAAAATTCGCTAGAAATTAAATTCCCTACACGGAAATACCAAATAAGTAGGGATTGCTTTCAGTCTTAAGGGTTTTCATTTTTTTGCTACAACTTCTGATGTTTTGTATTGAATCTCATTAAATTCCAATATTTTCCCGATTTCTCGGGCAATGTTGAATATTTTTCGAAAAGGTCTTCGAAAATTCGCTAGAAATTAGATTCCCTACACGGAAATACCAAATATGTGGGGATTGCTTTCAGTCTTAAGGGTTTTCATTTTTTTGCTACAAATTCTGATTTTTTGTATTGAATCTCATTAATTTCCAATATTTTCCCGATTTCTCGGGCAATTTTGAATATTTTTCGAAAAGGTCTTCGGAAATTCGCTAGAAGTTAAATTCCCTACACGGAAATAACAAATATGTGAGGATTGCTTTCAGGTTTAAGGGTTTTCAGTTTTTTGCTACAAATTCTGATGTTTTGTATTGAATCTCATTAAATTCCAATATTTTCCCGATTTCTCGGGCCATTTTGCATATTTTTTGAACAGGTCTTCGGAAATTCGCTAGAAATTAAATTCCCTACTCGGAAATACCAAATATGTGGGGATTGCTTTCAGTTTTAAGGGTTTTCATTTTTTGTTACAAATTCTGATGTTTTGTATTGAATCTCATTAAATTGCAATATTTGCCCGATTTCTCGGGCAATGTTGAATATTTTTCGAAAAGGTCTTCGAAAATTCGCTAGAAATTAAATTCCCTACACGGAAATACCCAATAAGTGGGCATTGCTTTCAGTCTTAAGGGTTTTCATTTTTTTGCTACAAATTCTGATGTTTTGTATTGAATCTCATTAATTTCCAATATTTTCCCGATTTCTTGGGAAATTTTGAATATTTTTTGAACAGGTCTTCGGAAGTTCGCTAGAAATTAAGTTCCCTACACGGAAATACCAAATATGTGGGGATAGCTTTCAGTTTTAAGGGTTTTCATTTTTTTGTTACAAATTCTGAGGTTTTGTATTGAATCTCATTAAGTTCCAATATTTTCCCGATATCTCGGGCAATTTTGAATATTTTTCGAAAAGGTCTTCGAAAATTCGCTAGAAATTAAATTCCCTACACGGAAATACCAAATAAGTGGGGATTGCTTTCAGTCTTAAGGGTTTTCATTTTTTTGCTACAAATTCTGATGTTTTGTATGGAATCTCATTAAATTGCAATATTTGCCCGATTTCTCGGGCAATGTTGAATATTTTTCGAAAAGGTCTTCGAAAATTCGCTAAAAATTAAATTCCGTACACGGAAATACCAAATATGAGGAGATTGCTTTCAGTCTTAAGGGTTTTCATTTTTTTGCTACAAATTCTGATGTTTTGTATTGAATCTCATTAATTTCCAATATTTTCCCGATTTCTAGGGCAATTTTGAATATTTTTCGAAAAGGTCTTCGGAAATTCGCTAGAAATTAAATTCCCTACACGGAAATACCAAATATGTGGGGATTGCTTTCAGTTTTAAGGGTTTTCAGTTTTTTTGCTACAAATTCTGATGTTTTGTATTGAATCTCATTAAATTCCAATATTTTCCCGATTTCTCGGTCAATTTTGAATATTTTTTGAACAGGTCTTCGGAAATTCGTTAGAAATTAAGTTCCCTACACGGAAATACCAAATATGTGGGGATAGCTTTCAGTTTTAAGGGTTTTCATTTTTTGTTACAAATTCTGATGTTTTGTATTGAATCTCATTAAATTGCAATATTTGCCCGATTTCTCGGGCAATGTTGAATATTTTTCGAGAAGGTCTTCGAAAATTCACTAGAAATTACATTCCCTACACGGAAATACCAAATATGTGGGGATTGCTTTCAGTCTTAAGGGTTTTCATTTTTTTGCTACAAATTCTGATGTTTTGTATTGAATCTCATTAATTTCCAATATTTTCCCGATTTCTTGGGAAATTTTGAATATTTTTTGAACAGGTCTTCGGAAGTTCGCTAGAAATTAAGTTCCCTACACGGAAATACCAAATATGTGGGGATAGCTGTGGGGATAAATTCCAATATTTTCCCGATTTCTCGGGCAATTTTGAATATTTTTCGAAAAGGTCTGCGGAAATTCGCTAGAGATTAAATTTCCTACACGGAAATACCAAATAAGTGGGGATTGCTTTCAGTCTTAAGGGTTTTCATTTTTTTGCTACAAATTCTGATGTTTTGTCTTGAATCTCATTAAATTCCAATATTTTCCCGATTTCTCGGGCAATTTTGAATATTTTTTGAACAGCTCTTCGGAAGTTCGCTAGAAATTAAGTTCCCTACACGGAAATACCAAATATGTGGGGATAGCTTTCAGTTTTAAGGGTTTTCATTTTTTTGTTACAAATTCTGATGTTTTGTATTGAATCTCATTAAGTTCCAATATTTTCCCGATATCTCGGGCAATTTTGAATATTTTTCGAAAAGGTCTTCGAAAATTCGCTAGAAATTAAATTCCCTACACGGAAATACCAAATAAGTGGGGATTGCTTTCAGTCTTAAGGGTTTTCATTTTTTGTTACAAATTCTGATGTTTTGTATTGAATCTCATTAAATTGCAATATTTTACCGATTTCTCGGGCAATGTTGAATATTTTTCGAAAAGGTCTTCGAAAATTCGCTAGAAAAGAAATTCCCTACAAGGAAATACCAAATATGTGGGGATTGCTTTCAGTCTTAAGGGTTTTCATTTTTTTGCTACAAATTCTGATGTTTTGTATTGAATCTCATTAATTTCCAATATTTTCCCGATTTCTCGGGCAATTTTGAATATTTTTCGAAAAGGTCTTCGGAAATTCGCTAGAAATTAAATTCCCTACACGGAAATACCAAATATGTGAGGATTGCTTTCAGTTTTAAGGTTTTCAGTTTTTTGCTACAAATTCTGATGTTTTGTATTGAATCTCATTAAATTCCAATATTTTCCCGATTTCTCGGGCAATTTTGAATATTTTTTGAACAGGTCTTCGGAAATTCGTTAGAAATTAAGTTCCATACACGGAAATACCAAATATGTGGGGATAGCTTTCAGTTTTAAGGGTTTTCATTTTTTTGTTACAAATTCTGATGTTTTGTATTGCATCTCATTAAATTCCAATATTTTCCCGATTTTTCGGTCAATTTTGATATTTTTTGAACAGGTCTTCGGAAATTCGCTAGAAATTAAAGTCTCTACACGGAAATACAAATATGTGGGGATTGCTTCCAGTCTTAAGGGTTTTTCATTTTTTTGCTACAAATTCTGATGTTTTGTATTGAATCTCATTAAATTCCAATATTTTCCCGATTTCTCGGGCAATTTTGAATATTTTTCGAAAAGGTCTTCGGAAATTCGCTAGAAATTAAATTTCCTACACGGAAATACCAAATATGTGGGGATTGCTTTCAGTTTTAAGGGTTTTCATTTTTTTGCTACAAATTCTGATGTTTTGTATTGAATCTCATTAAATTCCAATATTTTCCCGATTTCTCGGGCAATTTAGAATATTTTTCGAAAAGGTCTTCGAAAATTCGCTAGAAATTAAATTCCCCTACACGGAAATAGCAAATAAGTGGGGATTGCTTTCAGTCTTAAGGGTTTTCATTTTTTTGCTACAAATTCTGAAGTTTTGTATTGAATCTCATTAAATCCAATATTTTCCGATTTCTCGGGAAATTTTGAATATTTTTCGAAAAGGTCTTCGGAAATTCGCTAGAAATTAAATTCCCTACACGGAAATACCAAATATGTGGTGATTGCTTTCAGTCTTAAGGGTTTTCATTTTTTTGCTACAAATTCTGATGTTTTGTATTGAATCTCATTAAATTCCAATATTTTCCCGATTTCTCGGTCAATTTGAATATTTTCGAAAAGGTCTTCGGAAATTCGCTAGAAATTAAATTCCCTACACGGAAATTACCAAATATGTGGGGATTGCTTTCAGTCTTAAGGGTTTTCATTTTTTTGCTACAATTCTGATGTTTTGTATTGATCTCATTAAATTGCAATATTTGCCCGATTTCTCGGGCAATGTTGAATATTTTTCGAAAAGGTCTTCGAAATTCGCTAGAAATTAAATTCCCTACACGGAAATACCAAATATGTGGGGATTGCTTTCAGTCTTAAGGGTTTCAATTTTTTGCTACAAATTCTGATGTTTTGTATTGAATCTCATTAATTTCCAATATTTTCCCGATTTCTTGGGAAATTTTGAATATTTTTTGAACAGGTCTTCGGAAGTTCGCTAGAAATTAAGTTCTCTACACGGAAATACCAAATATGTGGGGATTGCTTTCAGTTTTAAGGGTTTTCATTTTTTGTTACAATTCTGATGTTTTGTATTGAATCTCATTAAATTGCAATATTTGCCCGATTTCTCGGGCAATGTTGAATATTTTCGAAAAGGTCTTCGAAAATTCGCTAGAAATTAAAATTCCCTACACGGAAATACCAAATATGTGGGGATTGCTTTCAGTCTAAAGGGGTTTTCATTTTTTTGCTACAAATTCTGATGTTTTGTATTGAATCTCATTAAATTCCAATATTTCCCGATTTCTCGGCAATTTTGAATATTTTTTGAACAGGTCTTTGGAAATTCGCTAGAAATTAAATTCCCTACACGGAAAGACCAAATATTTGGGGATTGCTTTCAGTTTTAAGGGTTTTCATTTTTTGTTACAAATTCTGATGTTTTGTATTGAATCTCATTAAATTGCAATATTCTCCCGATTTCTCGGGCAATGTTGAATATTTTTCGAAAAGGTCTTCGAAAATTCGCTAGAAATTAAATTCCCTACACGGAAATACCAAATATGTGGGATTGCTTTTAGTCTTAAGGGTTTTCATTTTTTGCTACAAATTCTGATGTTTTGTATTGAATCTCGATAATTTCCAATATTTTCCCGATTTCTCGGGCAATTTTGAATATTTTCGAAAGGTCTTCGGAAATTCGCTAGAAATTAAATTCCGTACACGGAAATACCAAATATGTGGGGATTACTTTCAGTTTAAGGGTTTTCAGTTTTTTGCTACAAATTCTGATGTTTTGTATTGAATCTCATTAAATTCCAATATTTTTCCCGATTTCTCGGGCAATTTGAATATTTTTTGAACAGGTCTTCGGAAATTCGCTATAAATTAAGTCCCTACACGGAAATACCAAATATGTGGGGATAGCTTTCAGTTTAAGGGTTTTAATTTTTTTGTTACAAATTCTGATGTTTTGTATTGAATCTCATTAAATTCCAATATTTTCCCGATTTATCGGTCAATTTTGAATATTTTTTGAACAGGTCTTCGGAAATTCGCTAGAAATTAAAGTCTCTACACGGAAATTCAAATATGTGGGGATAGCTTTCAGTCTTAAGGGTTTTCATTTTTTTGCTACAAATTCTGATGTTTTGTATTGAATCTCATTAAATTCCAATATTTTCCCGATTTCTCGGGCCATTTTGCATATTTTTTTGAACAGGTCTTCGGAAATTCTCTAGAAATTAATTCCCCTACACGGAAAATGTGGGGATTGCTTTCAGTTTTAAGTGTTTTCATTTTTTGTTACAAATTCCTGATGTTTTGTATTGAATCTCATTAAATTGCAATTTTTTCCCGATTTCTCGGGCAATGTTGAATATTTTTCGAAAAGGTGTTCGAAAATTCGCTAGTAAAATTAAATTCCCTACACGGAAAATACCAAATATGTGGGGATTGCTTTCAGTCTTAAGGGTTTTCATTTTTTTGCTACAAATTCCGATGTTTTGTATTGAATCTCATTAATTTCCAATATTTTCCCGATTTCTCGGGAAATTTTTGAATATTTTTTGAAATGGTCTTCGGAAGTTCGCTAGAAATTAAGTTCCCTACACGGAAATCCAAATATGTGGGGATAGCTTTCAGTTTTAAGGGTTTTCATTTTTTTGTTACAAATTCTGATGTTTTGTATTGAATCTCATTAAGTTCCAATATTTTCCCGATTTCTCGGGCAATTTTGAATATTTTTCGAAAAAGTCTTCGAAAATTCGCTAGAAATTAAATTCCCTACACGGAAATACCAAATAAGTGGGGATTGCTTTCAGTCTTAAGGGTTTTCATTTTTTTGCTACAAATTCTGATGTTTTGTATTGAATCTCATTAAATTCCAATATTTTCCCGATTTCTCGGGCAATTTTGAATATTTTTAGAACAGATCTTCGGAAATTCGCTAGAAATTAAATTCCCTACACGGAAATACCAAATATGTGGGGATTGCTTTCAGTTTTAAGGGTTTTCAATTTTTTGCTACAAATTCTGATGTTTTGTATTGAATCTCATTAAATTCCAATATTTTCCCGATTTCTCGGGCAATTTTGAATATTTTTTGAACAGGTCTTCGGAAATTCGCTAGAAATTAAGTTCCCTACACGGAAATACCAAATATGTGGGGATTGCTTTCAGTCTTAAGGGTTTTCATTTTTTTGCTACAAATTCTGATGTTTTGTATTGAATCTCATTAATTTCCAATATTTTCCCGATTTCTCGGGAAATTTTGAATATTTTTTGAACAGGTCTTCGGAAGTTCGCTAGAAATTAAGTTCCGTACACGGAAATACCAAATATATGGGGATAGCTTTCAGTTTTAAGGGTTTTCATTTTTTGTTACAAATTCTGATGTTTTGTATTGAATCTCATTAAATTGCAATATTTGCCCGATTTCTCGGGCAATGTTGAATATTTTTCGAAAAGGTCTTCCAAAATTCGCTAGAAATTAAATTCCCTACACGGCAATACCAAATATGTGGGGATTGCTTTCAGTCTTAAGGGTTTTCATTTTTTTGCTACAAATTCTGATGTTTTGTATTGAATCTCATTAATTTCCAATATTTTCCCGATTTCTCGGGCAATTTTGAATATTTTTCGAAAAGGTCTTCGGAAATTCGCTAGAAATTAAATTCCGTACACGGAAATACCAAATATGTGGGGATTGCTTTCAGTTTTAAGGGTTTTCAGTTTTTTGCTACAAATTCTGATGTTTTGTATTGAATCTCATTAAATTCCAATATTTTGCCGATTTCTCGGGCAATTTTGAATATTTTTTGAACAGGTCTTCGGAAATTCGCTAGAAATTAAGTTCCCTACACGGAAATACCAAATATGTCGGGATAGCTTTCAGTTTTAAGGGTTTTCATTTTTTTGTTACAAATTCTGATGTTTTGTATTGAATCTCATTAAATTCCAAAATTTTCCCGATTTCTCGGTCAATTTTGAATATTTTTTGAACAGGTCTTCGGAAATTCGCTTGAAATTAAAGTCTCTACACGGAAATACAAATATGTGGGGATTGCTTTCAGTTTTAAGGGTTTTCATTTTTTTGCTACAAATTCTGATGTTTTGTATTGAATCTCATTAAATTCCAATATTTTCCCGATTTCTCGGTCAATTTTGAATATTTTTTGAACAGGTCTTCGGAAATTCGCTAGAAATTAAATTCCCTACACGGAAATACCAAATATGTGGGGATTGCTTTCAGTTTTAGGGGTTTTCATTTTTTGCTACAAATTCTGATGTTTTGTATTGAATCTCATTAAATTCCAATATTTTCCCGATTTCTCGGGCAATTTTGAATATTTTTTGAACAGGTCTTCGGAAATTCGCTAGAAATTAAATTCCCTACACGGAAATAGCAAATATGTGGGGATTGCTTTCAGTTTTAAGGATTTTCAATTTTTTGCGACAAATTCTGATGTTTTGTAGTGAATCTCTTTAAATTTCCATATTTTACCGATTTTTTGGACAATCTTGAACATTTTTCAAAAAGGTAATGAGCTGGAAGTTACATTCTCTACAGGGAGATACCAAATATGTGGGGATTGCTTTCAGTTTTAAGGGTTTTCATTTTTTTGCTACAAATTCTGATGTTTTGTATTGAATCTCATTAAATTCCAATATTTTCCCGATTTCTCGGTCAATTTTGACTATTTTTTGAACAGGTCTTCGGAAATTCGCTAGAAATTAAATTCCCTACACGGAAATACCAAATATGTGGGGATAGCTTTCAGTTTTAAGGGTTTTCATTTTTTTGTTACAAATTCTGATGCTTTGTATTGAATCTCTTTAAATTTCCATATTTTACCGATTTTTTGGACAATCTTGACATTTTTCAAAAAGGTAATGAGCTGGAAGTTACATTCCCTACACGGAGATACCAAATAAGTGGGGATTGCTTTCAGTCTTAAGGGTTTTCATTTTTTTGCTACAAATTCTGATGTTTTGTATTGAATCTCATTAAATTCCAATATTTTCCCGATTTCTCGGGCAATTTTGAATATTTTTTGAACAGGTCTTCGGAAATTCGTTAGAAATTAAGTTCCATACACGGAAATACCAAATATGTGGGGATAGCTTTCAGTTTTAAGGGTTTTCATTTTTTTGTTACAAATTCTGATGTTTTGTATTGCATCTCATTAAATTCCAATATTTTCCCGATTTTTCGGTCAATTTTGAATATTTTTTGAACAGGTCTTCGGAAATTCGCTAGAAATTAAAGTCTCTACACGGAAATACAAATATGTGGGGATTGCTTCCAGTCTTAAGGGTTTTCATTTTTTTGCTACAAATTCTGATGTTTTGTATTGAATCTCATTAAATTCCAATATTTTGGAATTTAATGAGATGCAATACAAAACATCAGAATTTGTTGTTTTGTATTGATCAGATGCAATACAAAACATCAAAAATTTGATGTTTTGTATTGAATCTCATTAAATTCCAATAAATTCCCTACACGGAAATACCAAATATGTGGGGATAGCTTTCAGTTTTAAGGGTTTTCATTTTTTTGTTACAAATTCTGATGCTTTGTATTGAATCTCTTTAAATTTCCAAATTTTACCGATTTTTTGGACAATCTTGACATTTTTCAAAAAGGTAATGAGCTGGAAGTTACATTCCCTACACGGAGATACCAAATAAGTGGGGATTGCTTTCAGTCTTAAGGGTTTTCATTTTTTTGCTACAAATTCTGATGTTTTGTATTGAATCTCATTAAATTCCAATATTTTCCCGATTTCTCGGTCAATTTTGAATATTTTTCGAAAAGGTCTTCGAAAAATCGCTAGAAATTAAATTCCCTACACGGAAATACAAATATGTGGGGATTGCTTTCAGTCTTAAGGGTTTTCATTTTTTTGTTACAAATTCTGATGATTTGTATTGAATCTCATTAATTTCCAATATTTTCCCGATTTCTTGGGAAATTTTGAATATTTTTTGAACAGGTCTTCGGAAGTTCGCTAGAAATTAAGTTCCCTACACGGAAATACCAAATATGTGAGGATAGCTTTCAGTTTTAATGGTTTTCATTTTTTTGTTACAAATTCTGATGTTTTGTATTGAATCTCATTAAGTTCCAATATTTTCCCGATATCTCGGGCAATTTTGAATATTTTTCGAAAAGGTCTTCAAAAATTCGCTAGAAATTAAATTCCCTACACGGAAATACCAAATAAGTGGGGATTGCTTTCAGTCTTAAGGGTTTTCATTTTTTTGCTACAAATTCTGATGTTTTGTATTGAATCTCATTAAATTCCAATATTTTCCCGATTTCTCGGGCAATTTTGAATATTTTTTGAACAGGTCTTCGGAAATTCGCTAGAAATTAAATTCCCTACACGGAAATACCAAATATGTGGGGATTGCTTTCAGTTTTAAGGGTTTTCATTTTTTGTTACAAATTCTGATGTTTTGTATTGAATCTCATTAAATTGCAATATTTGCCCGATTTCTCGGGCAATGTTGAATATTTTTCAAAAAGGTGTTCGAAAATGCGCTAGAAATTAAATTCCCTACACGGAAATACCAAATATGTTGGGATTGCTTTCAGTCTTAAGGGTTTTCATTTTTTTGCTACAAATTCTGATGTTTTGTATTGAATCTCATTAATTTCCAATATTTTCCCGATTTCTCGGGAAATTTAGAATATTTTTTGAACAGGTCTTCGGAAATTCGCTAGAAATTAAAGTCTCTACACGGAAATACAAATATGTGAGGATTGCTTTCAGTCTTAAGGGTTTTCATTTTTTTGCTACAAATTCTGATGTTTTGTATTGAATTTCATAAAATTCCAATATTTTCCCGATTTCTCGGGCCAGTTTGCATATTTTTTGAACAGGTCTTCGGAAATTCGCTAGATATTAAATGCCCTACACAGAAATACCAAATATGTGGGGATTGCTTTCAGTTTTAAAGGTTTTTATTTTTTGTTACAAATTCTGATGTTTTGTATTGAATCTTATTAAATTGCAATATTTTCCCGATTTCTCGGGCAATTTTGAATATTTTTCGAAAAGGTCTTCGGAAATTCGCTAGAAATTAAATTCCCTACACGGAAATACCAAATATGTGGGGATTGCTTTCAGTCTTAAGGGTTTTCATTTTTTTGCTACAAATTCTGATGTTTTGTATTGAATCTCATTAATTTCCAATATTTTCCCGATTTCTCGGGCAATTTTGAATATTTTTCGAAAAGGTCTTCGGAAATTCGCTAGAAATTAAATTCCCTACACGGAAATACCAAATATGTGAGGATTGCTTTCAGTTTTAAGGGTTTTCAGTTTTTTGCTACAAATTCTGATGTTTTGTATTGAATCTCATTAAATTCCAATATTTTCCCAATTTCTCGGGCAATTTTGAATATTTTTTGAACAGGTCTTCGGAAATTCGTTAGAAATTAAGTTCCATACACGGAAATACCAAATATGTGGGGATAGCTTTCAGTTTTAAGGGTTTTCATTTTTTTGTTACAAATTCTGATGTTTTGTATTGCATCTCATTAAATTCCAATATTTTCCCGAATTCTCGGTCAATTTTGAATATTTTTTGAACAGGTCTTCGGAAATTCGCTAGAAATTAAAGTCTCTACACGGAAATACAAATATGTGGGGATTGCTTTCAGTCTTAAGGGTTATCATTTTTTTGCAACAAATTCTGATGTTTTGTATTGAATCTCATTAAATTCCAATATTTTCCCGATTTCTCGGGCAATTTTGCATATTTTTTGAACAGGTCTTCGGAAATTCGCTAGAAATTAAATGCCCTACACGGAAATACCAAATATGTGGGGATTGCTTTCAGTTTTAAGGGTTTTCATTTTTTGTTACAAATTCTGATGTTTTGTATTGAATCTCATTAAATTGCAATATTGGCCCGATTTCTCGGGTAATGTTGAATATTTTTCGAAAAGGTCTTCGAAAATTCGCTAGAAATTAAATTCCCTACACGGAAATACCAAATATGTGGGGATTGCTTTCAGTCTTAAGGGTTTTCATTTTTTTGCTACAAATTCTGATGTTTTGTATTGAATCTCATTAAATTCCAATATTTTCCCGATTTCTCGGGCAATTTTGAATATTTTTCGAAAAGGTCTTCGGAAATTCGCTAGAAATTAAATTTCCTACACGGAAATACCAAATATGTGGGGATTGCTTTCAGTTTTAAGGGTTTTCATTTTTTTGCTACAAATTCTGATGTTTTGTATTGAATCTCATTAAATTCCAATATTTTCCCGATTGCTCGGGCAATTTAGAATATTTTTCGAAAAGGTCTTCGGAAATTCGCTAGAAATTAAATTCCCTACACGGAAATACCAAATATGTGGGGATTGCTTTCAGTTTTAAGGGTTTTAATTTTTTTGCTACAAATTCTGATGTTTTGTATTGAATCTCATTAATTTCCAATATTTTCCCGATTTCTTGGGAAATTTTGAATATTTTTTGAACAGGTCTTCGGAAGTTCGCTAGAAATTAAGTTCCCTACACGGAAATACCAAATATGTGGGGATAGCTTTCAGTTTTAAGGGTTTTCATTTTTTTGTTACAAATTCTGATGTTTTGTATTGAATCTCATTAAGTTCCAATATTTTCCCGATATCTCGGGCAATTTTGAATATTTTTCGAAAAGGTCTTCAAAAATTCGCTAGAAATTAAATTCCCTACACGGAAATACCAAATAAGTGGGGATTGCTTTCAGTCTTAAGGGTTTTCATTTTTTTGCTACAAATTCTGATGTTTTGTATTGAATCTCATTAAATTCCAATATTTTCCCGATTTCTCGGGCAATTTTGAATATTTTTTGAACAGGTCTTCGGAAATTCGCTAGAAATTAAATGCCCTACACGGAAATACCAAATATGTGGGGATTGCTTTCAGTTTTAAGGGTTTTCAATTTTTGTTACAAATTCTGATGTTTTGTATTGAATCTCATTAAATTGCAATATTGGCCCGATTTCTCGGGTAATGTTAAATATTTTTCGAAAAGGTCTTCGAAAATTCGCTAGAAATTAAATTCCCTACACGGAAATACCAAATATGTGGGGATTGCTTTCAGTCTTAAGGGTTTTCATTTTTTTGCTACAAATTCTGATGTTTTGTATTGAATCTCATTAATTTCCAACATTTTCCCGATGTCTCGGGAAATTTTGAATATTTTTTGAAAAGGTCTTCGGAAGTTCGCTAGAAATTAAGTTCCCTACACGGAAATACCAAATATGTGGGGATAGCTTTCAGTTTTAAGGGTTTTCATTTTTTTGTTACAAATTCTGATGTTTTGTATTGAATCTCATTAAATTCCAATATTTTCCCGATTTCTCGGGCAATTTTGAATATTTTTAGAAAAGGTCTTCGGAAATTCGCTAGAAATTAAATTTCCTACACGGAAATACCAAATATGTGGGGATTGCTTTCAGTCTTAAGGGTTTTCATTTTTTTGCTACAAATTCTGATGTTTTGTATTGAATCTCATTAATTTCCAATATTTTCCCGATTTCTTGGGAAATTTTGAATATTTTTTGAACTGGTCTTCGGAAGTTCGCTAGAAATTAAGTTCCCTACACGGAAATGCCAAATATGTGGGGATTGCTTTCAGTTTTAAGGGTTTTCATTTTTTTGCTACAAATTCTGATGTTTTGTATTGAATCTCATTAAATTCCAATATTTTCCCGATTTCTCGGGCAATTTTGAATATTTTTTGAACAGGTCTTCGGAAATTCGTTAGAAATTAAGTTCCCTACACGGAAATACCAAATATGTGAGGATAGCTTTCAGTTTTAAGGGTTTTCATTTTTTTGCTACAAATTCTGATGTTTTGTATTGAATCTCATTAAATTCCAATATTTTCCCGATTTCTCGGTCAATTTTGAATATTTTTTGAACAGGTCTTCGGAAATTCGCTAGAAATTAAAGTCTCTACACGGAAATACAAATATGTGGGGATTGCTTTCAGTCTTAAGGGTTTTCATTTTTTTGCTACAAATTCTGATGTTTTGTATTAAATCTCATAAAATTCCAATATTTTCCCGATTTCTCGGGCCATTTTGCATATTTTTTGAACAGGTCTTCGGAAATTCGCTAGATATTAAATGCCCTACACAGAAATACCAAATATGTGGGGATTGCTTTCAGTTTTAAGGGTTTTTATTTTTTGTTACAAATTCTGATGTTTTGTATTGAATCTCATTAAATTGCAATATTTTACCGATTTCTCGGGCAATGTTGAATATTTTTCGAAAAGGTCTTCGAAAATTCGCTAGAAATTAAATTCCCTACACGGAAATACCAAATATGTGGGGATTGCTTTCAGTCTTAAGGGTTTTCATTTTTTTGCTACAAATTCTGATGTTTTGTATTGAATCTCATTAATTTCCAATATTTCCCGATTTCTCGAGCAATTTTGAATATTTTTCGAAAAGGTCTTCGGAAATTCGCTAGAAATTAAATTCCCTACACGGAAATACCAAATATGTGAGGATTGCTTTCAGTTTTAAGGGTTTTCAGTTTTTTGCTACAAATTCTGATGTTTTGTATTGAATCTCATTAAATTCCAATATTTTCCCGATTTCTCGGGCAATTTTGAATATTTTTTGAACAGGTCTTCGGAAATTCGTTAGAAATTAAGTTCCATACACGGAAATACCAAATATGTGGGGATAGCTTTCAGTTTTAAGGGTTTTCATTGTTTTGTTACAAATTCTGATGTTTTGTATTGCATCTCATTAAATTCCAATATTTTCCCGATATCTCGGTGAATTTTGAATATTTTTTGAACAGGTCTTCGGAAATTCGCTAGAAATTAAAGTCTCTACACGGAAATACAAATATTTGGGGATTGCTTTCAGTCTTAAGGGTTTTCATTTTTTTACTACAAATTCTGATGTTTTGTATTGAATCTCATTAAATTCCAATATTTTCCCGATTTCTCGGGCAATTTTGCATACTTTTTGAACAGGTCTTCGGAAATTCGCTAGAAATTAAATGCCCTACACGGAAATACCAAATATGTGGGGATTGCTTTCAGTTTTAAGGGTTTTCATTTTTTGTTACAAATTCTGATGTTTTGTATTGAATCTCATTAAATTACAATATTGGCCCGATTTCTCGGGTAATGTTGAATATTTTTCAAAAGGGTCTTCGAAAATTCGCTAGAAATTAAATTCCCTGCACGGAAATACCAAATATGTGGGGATTGCTTTCAGTCTTAAGGGTTTTCATTTTTTTGCTACAAATTCTGATGTTTTGTATTGAATCTCATTAATTTCCAACATTTTCCCGATTTCTCGGGAAATTTTGAATATTTTTTGAACAGGTCTTCGGAAGTTCGCTAGAAATTAAGTTCCCTACACGGAAATACCAAATATGTGGGGATTGCTTTCAGTTTTAAGGGTTTTCATTTTTTTGCTACAAATTCTGATGTTTTGTATTGAATCTCATTAAATTCCAATATTTTCCCGATTTCTCGGGCAATTTAGAATATTTTTCGAAAAGGTCTTCGGAAATTCGCTAGAAATTAAATTCCCTACACGGAAATACCAAATATGTGGGGATTGCTTTCAGTTTTAAGGGTTTTAATTTTTTTGCTACAAATTCTGATGTTTTGTATTGAATCTCATTAATTTCCAATATTTTCCCGATTTCTTGGGAAATTTTGAATATTTTTTGAACAGGTCTTCGGAAGTTCGCTAGAAATTAAGTTCCCTACACGGAAATACCAAATATGTGGGGATAGCTTTCAGTTTTAAGGGTTTTCATTTTTTTGTTACAAATTCTGATGTTTTGTATTGAATCTCATTAAGTTCCAATATTTTCCCGATATCTCGGGCAATTTTGAATATTTTTCGAAAAGGTCTTCAAAAATTCGCTAGAAATTAAATTCCCTACAAATACCAAAATAAGTGGGGATTGCTTTCAGTCTTCAGGGTTTTCATTTTTTTGCTACAAATTCTGATGTTTTGTATTGAATCTCATTAAATTCCAATATTTTCCCGATTTCTCGGGCAATTTTGAATATTTTTTGAATAGGTCTTCGGAAATTCGCTAGAAATTAAATGCCCTACACGGAAATACCAAATATGTGGGGATTGCTTTCAGTTTTAAGGGTTTTCAATTTTTGTTACAAATTCTGATGTTTTGTATTGAATCTCATTAAATTGCAATATTGGCCCGATTTCTCGGGTAATGTTAAATATTTTTCGAAAAGGTCTTCGAAAATTCGCTAGAAATTAAATTCCCTACACGGAAATACCAAATATGTGGGGATTGCTTTCAGTCTTAAGGGTTTTCATTTTTTTGCTACAAATTCTGATGTTTTGTATTGAATCTCATTAATTTCCAACATTTTCCCGATTTCTCGGGAAATTTTGAATATTTTTTGAAAAGGTCTTCGGAAGTTCGCTAGAAATTAAGTTCCCTACACGGAAATACCAAATATGTGGGGATAGCTTTCAGTTTTAAGGGTTTTCATTTTTTTGTTACAAATTCTGATGTTTTGTATTGAATCTCATTAAATTCCAATATTTTCCCAATTTCTCGGGCAATTTTGAATATTTTTCGAAAAGGTCTTCGGAAATTCGCTAGAAATTAAATTTCCTACACGGAAATACCAAATATGTGGGGATTGCTTTCAGTCTTAAGGGTTTTCATTTTTTTGCTACAAATTCTGATGTTTTGTATTGAATCTCATTAAATTCCAATATTTTCCCGATTTCTTGGGAAATTTTGAATATTTTTTGAACAGGTCTTCGGAAGTTCGCTAGAAATTAAGTTCCCTACACGGAAATGCCAAATATGTGGGGATTGCTTTCAGTTTTAAGGGTTTTCATTTTTTTTGCTACAAATTCTGATGTTTTGTATTGAATCTCATTAAATTCCAATATTTTCCCGATTTCTCGGGCAATTTTGAATATTTTTTGAACAGGTCTTCGGAAGTTCGCTAGAAATTAAGTTCCGTACACGGAAATACCAAATATGTGGGGATAGCTTTCAGTTTTAAGGGTTTTCATTTTTTGTTACAAATTCTGATGTTTTGTATTGAATCTCATTAAATTGCAATATTTGCCCGATGTCTCGGGCAATGTTGAATATTTTTCGAAAAGGTCTTCCAAAATTCGCTAGAAATTAAATTCCCTACACGGAAATACCAAATATGTGGGGATTGCTTTCAGTTTTAAGGGTTTTCATTTTTTTGCTACAAATTCTGATGTTTTGTATTGAATCTCATTAAATTCCAATATTTTCCCGATTTCTCGGGCAATGTTGAATATTTTTCGAAAAGGTCTTCGAAAATTCGCTAGAAATTAAGTTCCCTACACGGAAATACCAAATATGTGGGGAGAGCTTTCAGTTTTAAGGGTTTTCATTTTTTTGTTACAAATTCTGATGTTTTGTATCGAATCTCATTAAATTCCAATATTTTCCCGATTTCTCGGTCAATTTTGAATATTTTTTGAACAGGTCTTCGGAAATTCGCTAGAAATTAAAGTCTCTACACGGAAATACAAATATGTGGGGATTGCTTTCAGTTTTAAGGGTTTTCATTTTTTTGCTACAAATTCTGATGTTTTGTATTGAATCTCATTAAATTCCAATATTTTCCCGATTTCTCGGGCAATGTTGAATATTTTTCGAAAAGGTCTTCGAAAATTCGCTAGAAATTAAATTCCCTACACGGAAATACCAAATATGTGGGGATTGCTTTCAGTCTTAAGGGTTTTCATTTTTTTGCTACAAATTCTGATGTTTTGTATTGAATCTCATTAAATTCCAATATTTTCCCGATTTCTCGGGCAATGTTGAATATTTTTCGAAAAGGTCTTCGAAAATTCGCTAGAAATTAAATTCCCTACACGGAAATACCAAATATGTCGGGATAGCTTTCAGTTTTAAGGGTTTTCATTTTTTTGCTACAAATTCTGATGTTTTGTATCGAATCTCATTAAATTCCAATATTTTCCCGATTTCTCGGTCAATTTTGAATATTTTTTGAACAGGTCTTCGGAAATTCGCTAGAAATTAAAGTCTCTACACGGAAATACAAATATGTGGGGATTGCTTTCAGTTTTAAGGGTTTTCAGTTTTTTGCTACAAATTCTGATGTTTTGTATTGAATCTCATTAAATTCCAATATTTTCCCGATTTCTCGGGCAATTTTGAATATTTTTTGAACAGGTCTTCGGAAATTCGCTAGAAATTAAATTCCCTACACGGAAATACCAAATATGTGGGGATAGCTTTCAGTTTTAAGGGTTTTCAGTTTTTTGCTACAAATTCTGATGTTTTGTATTGAATCTCATTAAATTCCAATATTTTCCCGATTTCTCGGGCAATTTTGAGTATTTTTTGAACAGGTCTTCGGAAGTTCGCTAGAAATTAAGTTCCGTACACGGAAATACCAAATATGTGGGGATAGCTTTCAGTTTTAAGGGTTTTCATTTTTTGTTACAAATTCTGATGTTTTGTATTGAATCTCATTAAATTGCAATATTTGCCCGATGTCTCGGGCAATGTTGAATATTTTTCGAAAAGGTCTTCCAAAATTCGCTAGAAATTAAATTCCCTACACGGAAATACCAAATATGTGGGGATTGCTTTCAGTTTTAAGGGTTTTCATTTTTTTGCTACAAATTCTGATGTTTTGTATTGAATCTCGATAATTTCCAATATTTTCCAGATTTCTCGGGCAATTTTGAATATTTTTCGAAAAGGTCTTCGGAAATTCGCTAGAAATTAAATTCCGTACACGGAAATACCAAATATGTGGGGATTACTTTCAGTTTTAAGAGATTTCAGTTTTTTGCTACAAATTCTGATGTTTTGTATTGAATCTCATTAAATTCCAATATTTTCTCGATTTCTCGGGCAATTTTGAATATTTTTTGAACAGGTCTTCGGAAATTCGCTAGAAATTAAGTTCCCTACACGGAAATACCAAATATGTGGGGATAGCTTTCAGTTTTAAGGGTTTTCATTTTTTTGCTACAAATTCTGATGTTTTGTATTGAATCTCATTAATTTCCAATATTTTCCCGATTTCTCGGGAAATTTTGAATATTTTTTGAAAAGGTCTTCGGAAGTTCGCTAGAAATTAAGTTCCCTACACGGAAATCCAAATATGTGGGGATAGCTTTCAGTTTTAAGGGTTTTCATTTTTTTGTTACAAATTCTGATGTTTTGTATTGAATCTCATTAAGTTC
Organism: Empis livida; assembly: GCA_963932195.1. Taxonomy (NCBI): domain Eukaryota; kingdom Metazoa; phylum Arthropoda; class Insecta; order Diptera; family Empididae; genus Empis; species Empis livida. The sequence continues at coordinate 19,009,368 of OZ010647.1, forward strand.
CAATATTTTCCCGATTTCTCGGGCAATTTTGAATATTTTTCGAAAAGGTCTTCGAAAATTCGCTAGAAATTAAATTCCCTACACGGAAATACCAAATAAGTGGGGATTGCTTTCAGTCTTAAGGGTTTTCATTTTTTTGCTACAAATTCTGATGTTTTGTATTGAATCTCATTAAATTCCAATATTTTCCCGATTTCTCGGGCAATTTTGAATATTTTTTGAACAGGTCTTCGGAAATTCGCTAGAAATTAAATTCCCTACACGGAAATACCAAATATGTGGGGATTGCTTTCAGTTTTAAGGGTTTTCAGTTTTTTGCTACAAATTCTGATGTTTTGTATTGAATCTCATTAAATTCCAATATTTTCCCGATTTCTCGGGCAATTTTGAATATTTTTTGAACAGGTCTTCGGAAATTCGCTAGAAATTAAGTTCCCTACACGGAAATACCAAATATGTGGAGATTGCTTTCAGTCTTAAGGGTTTTCATTTTTTTGCTACAAATTCTGATGTTTTGTATTGAATCTCATTAATTTCCAATATTTTCCCGATTTCTCGGGAAATTTTGAATATTTTTTGAACAGGTCTTCGGAAGTTCGCTAGAAATTAAGTTCCGTACACGGAAATACCAAATATGTGGGGATAGCTTTCAGTTTTAAGGGTTTTCATTTTTTGTTACAAATTCTGATGTTTTGTATTGAATCTCATTAAATTGCAATATTTGCCCGATTTCTCGGGCAATGTTGAATATTTTTCGAAAAGGTCTTCCAAAATTCGCTAGAAATTAAATTCCCTACACGGAAATACCAAATATGTGGGGATTGCTTTCAGTCTTAAGGGTTTTCATTTTTTTGCTACAAATTCTGATGTTTTGTATTGAATCTCATTAGTTTCCAATATTTTCCCGATTTCTCGGGCAATTTTGAATATTTTTCGAAAAGGTCTTCGGAAATTCGCTAGAAATTAAATTCCCTACACGGAAATACCAAATATATGGGGATTGCTTTCAGTTTTAAGGGTTTTCAGTTTTTTGCTACAAATTCTGATGTTTTGTATTGAATCTCATTAAATTCCAATATTTTCCCGATTTCTCGGGCAATTTTGAATATTTTTTGAACAGGTCTTCGGAAATTCGCTAGAAATTAAGTTCCCTACACGGAAATACCAAATATGTCGGGATAGTTTTCAGTTTTAAGGGTTTTCATTTTTTTGCTACAAATTCTGATGTTTTGTATTGAATCTCATTAAATTCCAATATTTTCCCGATTTCTCGGTCAATTTTGAATATTTTTTGAACAGGTCTTCGGAAATTCGCTAGAAATTAAAGTCTCTACACAGAAATACAAATATGTGGGGATTGCTTTCAGTTTTAAGGGTTTTCACTTTTTTGCTACAAATTCTGATGTTTTGTATTGAATCTCATTAAATTCCAATATTTTCCCGATTTCTCGGTCAATTTTGAATATTTTTAGAACAGGTCTTCGGAAATTCGCTAGAAATTAAATTCCCTACACGGAAATACCAAATATGTGGGGATTGCTTTCAGTTTTAGGGGTTTTCATTTTTTGCTACAAATTCTGATGTTTTGTATTGAATCTCATTAAATTCCAATATTTTCCCGATTTCTCGGGCAATTTTGAATATTTTTTGAACAGGTCTTCGGAAATTCGCTAGAAATTAAATTCCCTACACGGAAATAGCAAATATGTGGGGATTGCTTTCAGTTTTAAGGATTTTAATTTTTTTGCGACAAATTCTGATGTTTTGTATTGAATCTCTTTAAATTTCCATATTTTACCGATTTTTTGGACAATCTTGAACATTTTTCAAAAAGGTAATGAGCTGGAAGTTACATTCCCTTTAGGGAGATACCAAATATGTGGGGATTGCTTTCAGTCTTAAGGGTTTTCATTTTTTTGCTACAAATTCTGATGTTTTGTATTGAATCTCATTAAATTCCAATATTTTCCCGATTTCTCGGGCAATTTTGAATATTTTTTGAAAAGGTCTTCGGAAATTCGCTAGAAATTAAATTCCCTACACGGAAATACCAAATATGTGGGGATAGCTTTCAGTTTTAAGGGTTTTCATTTTTTTGTTACAAATTCTGATGTTTTGTATTGAATCTCATTAAGTTCCAATATTTTCCCGATTTCTCGGGCAATTTTGAATATTTTTCGAAAAGGTCTTCGAAAATTCGCTAGAAATTAAATTCCCTACACGGAAATACCAAATAAGTGGGGATTGCTTTCAGTCTTAAGGGTTTTCATTTTTTTGCTACAAATTCTGATGTTTTGTATTGAATCTCATTAAATTCCAATATTTTCCCGATTTCTCGGGCAATTTTGAATATTTTTTGAACAGGTCTTCGGAAATTCGCTAGAAATTAAATTCCCTACACGGAAATACCAAATATGTGGGGATTGCTTTCAGTTTTAAGGGTTTTCAGTTTTTTGCTACAAATTCTGATGTTTTGTATTGAATCTCATTAAATTCCAATATTTTCCCGATTTCTCGGGCAATTTTGAATATTTTTTGAACAGGTCTTCGGAAATTCGCTAGAAATTAAGTTCTCTACACGGAAATACCAAATATGTGGGGATTGCTTTCAGTCTTAAGGGTTTTCATTTTTTTGCTACAAATTCTGATGTTTTGTATTGAATCTCATTAATTTCCAATATTTTCCCGATTTCTCGGGAAATTTTGAATATTTTTTGAACAGGTCTTCGGAAGTTCGCTAGAAATTAAGTTCCGTACACGGAAATACCAAATATGTGGGGATAGCTTTCAGTTTTAAGGGTTTTCATTTTTTGTTACAAATTCTGATGTTTTGTATTGAATCTCATTAAATTGCAATATTTGCCCGATTTCTCGGGCAATGTTGAATATTTTTCGAAAAGGTCTTCCAAAATTCGCTAGAAATTAAATTCCCTACACGGAAATACCAAATATGTGGGGATTGCTTTCAGTCTTAAGGGTTTTCATTTTTTTGCTACAAATTCTGATGTTTTGTATTGAGTCTCATTAATTTCCAATATTTTCCCGATTTCTCGGGCAATTTTGAATATTTTTCGAAAAGGTCTTCGGAAATTCGCTAGAAATTAAATTCCCTACACGGAAATACCAAATATATGGGGATTGCTTTCAGTTTTAAGGGTTTTCAGTTTTTTGCTACAAATTCTGATGTTTTGTATTGAATCTCATTAAATTCCAATATTTTCCCGATTTCTCGGGCAATTTTGAATATTTTTTGAACAGGTCTTCGGAAATTCGCTAGAAATTAAGTTCCCTACACGGAAATACCAAATATGTCGGGATAGCTTTCAGTTTTAAGGGTTTTCATTTTTTTGCTACAAATTCTGATGTTTTGTATTGAATCTCATTAAATTCCAATATTTTCCCGATTTCTCGGTCAATTTTGAATATTTTTTGAACAGGTCTTCGGAAATTCGCTAGAAATTAAAGTCTCTACACAGAAATACAAATATGTGGGGATTGCTTTCAGTTTTAAGGGTTTTCACTTTTTTGCTAACAAATTCTGATGTTTTGTATTGAATCTCATTAAATTCCAATATTTTCCCGATTTCTCGGTCAATTTTGAATATTTTTAGAACAGGTCTTCGGAAATTCGCTAGAAATTAAATTCCCTACACGGAAATACCAAATATGTGGGGATTGCTTTCAGTTTTAGGGGTTTTCATTTTTTGCTACAAATTCTGATGTTTTGTATTGAATCTCATTAAATTCCAATATTTTCCCGATTTCTCGGGCAATTTTGAATATTTTTTGAACAGGTCTTCGGAAATTCGCTAGAAATTAAATTCCCTACACGGAAATAGCCAATATGTGGGGATTGCTTTCAGTTTTAAGGATTTTCATTTTTTTGCGACAAATTCTGATGTTTTGTATTGAATCTCTTTAAATTTCCATATTTTACCGATTTTTTGGACAATCTTGAACATTTTTCAAAAAGGTAATGAGCTGGAAGTTACATTCCCTTTAGGGAGATACCAAATATGTGGGGATTGCTTTAAGTTTTAAGGGTTTTCATTTTTTTGCTACAAATTCTGATGTTTTGTATTGAATCTCATTAAATTCCAATATTTTCCCGATTTCTCGGGCAATTTTGAATATTTTTTGAACAGGTCTTCGGAAATTCGCTAGAAATTAAATTCCCTACACGGAAATACCAAATATGTGGGGATTGCTTTCAGTTTTAAGGGTTTTCATTTTTTTGCTACAAATTCTGATGTTTTGTATTGAATCTCATTAAATTCCAATATTTTCCCTATTTCTCGGTCAATTTTGAATATTTTTTGAACAGGTCTTCGGAAATTCGCTAGAAATTAAATTCCCTACACGGAAATACCAAATATGTGGGGATAGCTTTCAGTTTTAAGGGTTTTCATTTTTTTGTTACAAATTCTGATGCTTTGTATTGAATCTCTTTAAATTTCCATATTTTACCGATTTTTTGGACAATCTTGAACATTTTTCAAAAAGGTAATGAGCTGGAAGTTACATTCCCTACACGGAGATACCAAATATGTGGGGATTGCTTTCAGTTTTAAGGGTTTTCATTTTTTTGCTACAAATTCTGATGTTTTGTATTGAATCTCATTAAATTCCAATATTTTCCCGATTTCTCGGGCAATTTTGAATATTTTTTGAAAAGGTCTTCGGAAGTTCGCTAGAAATTAAGTTCCCTACACGGAAATCCAAATATGTGGGGATAGCTTTCAGTTTTAAGGGTTTTCATTTTTTTGTTACAAATTCTGATGTTTTGTATTGAATCTCATTAAGTTCCAATATTTTCCCGATTTCTCGGGCAATTTTGAATATTTTTCGAAAAGGTCTTCGAAAATTCGCTAGAAATTAAATTCCCTACACGGAAATACCAAATAAGTGGGATTGCTTTCAGTCTTAAGGGTTTTCATTTTTTTGCTACAAATTCTGATGTTTTGTATTGAATCTCATTAAATTCCAATATTTTCCCGATTTCTCGGGCAATTTTGAATATTTTTTGAACAGGTCTTCGGAAATTCGCTAGAAATTAAATTCCCTACACGGAACTACCAAATATGTGGGGATTGCTTTCAGTTTTAAGGGTTTTCTGTTTTTTGCTACAAATTCTGATGTTTTGTATTGAATCTCATTAAATTCCAATATTTTCCCGATTTCTCGGGCAATTTTGAATATTTTTTGAACAGGTCTTCGGAAATTCGCTAGAAATTAAATTCCCTACACGGAACTACCAAATATGTGGGGATTGCTTTCAGTTTTAAGGGTTTTCATTTTTTTGCTACAAATTCTGATGTTTTGTATTGAATCTCATTAAATTCCAATATTTTCCCGATTTCTCGGGCAATTTTGAATATTTTTTGAACAGGTCTTCGGAAATTCGCTAGAAATTAAATTCCCTACACGGAACTACCAAATATGTGGGGATTGCTTTCAGTTTTAAGGGTTTTCATTTTTTTGCTACAAATTCTGATGTTTTGTATTGAATCTCATTAATTTCCAATATTTTCCCGATTTCTCGGGAAATTTTGAATATTTTTTGAACAGGTCTTCGGAAGTTCGCTAGAAATTAAGTTCCGTACACGGAAATACCAAATATGTGGGGATAGCTTTCAGTTTTAAGGGTTTTCATTTTTTGTTACAAATTCTGATGTTTTGTATTGAATCTCATTAAATTGCAATATTTGCCCGATTTCTCGGGCAATGTTGAATATTTTTCGAAAAGGTCTTCCAAAATTCGCTAGAAATTAAATTCCCTACACGGAAATACCAAATATGTGGGGATTGCTTTCAGTCTTAAGGGTTTTCATTTTTTTGCTACAAATTCTGATGTTTTGTATTGAATCTCATTAATTTCCAATATTTTCCCGATTTCTCGGGCAATTTTGAATATTTTTCGAAAAGGTCTTCGGAAATTCGCTAGAAATTAAATTCCCTACACGGAAATACCAAATATGTGGGGATTGCTTTCAGTTTTAAAGGTTTTCAGTTTTTTGCTACAAATTCTGATGTTTTGTATTGAATCTCATTAAATTCCAATATTTTCCCGATTTCTCGGGCAATTTTGAATATTTTTTGAACAGGTCTTCGGAAATTCGCTAGAAATTAAGTTCCCTACACGGAAATACCAAATATGTCGGGATAGCTTTCAGTTTTAAGGGTTTTCATTTTTTTGTTACAAATTCTGATGTTTTGTATTGAATCTCATTAAATTCCAATATTTTCCCGATTTCTCGGTCAATTTTGAATATTTTTTGAACAGGTCTTCGGAAATTCGCTAGAAATTAAAGTCTCTACACGGAAATACAAATATGTGGGGATTGCTTTCAGTTTTAAGGGTTTTCATTTTTTTGCTACAAATTCTGATGTTTTGTATTGATTCTCATTAAATTCCAATATTTTCCCGATTTCTCGGTCAATTTTGAATATTTTTTGAACAGGTCTTCGGAAATTCGCTAGAAATTAAATTCCCTACACGGAAATACCAAATATGTGGGGATTGCTTTCAGTTTTAGGGGTTTTCATTTTTTGCTACAAATTCTGATGTTTTGTATTGAATCTCATTAAATTCCAATATTTTCCCGATTTCTCGGGCAATTTTGAATATTTTTTGAACAGGTCTTCGGAAATTCGCTAGAAATTAAATTCCCTACACGGAAATACCAAATATGTGGGGATTGCTTTCAGTTTTAAGGATTTTCATTTTTTTGCGACAAATTCTGATGTTTTGTATTGAATCTCTTTAAATTTCCATATTTTACCGATTTTTTGGACAATCTTGAACATTTTTCAAAAAGGTAATGAGCTGGAAGTTACATTCCCTACAGGGAGATACCAAATATGTGGGGATTGCTTTAAGTTTTAAGGGTTTTCATTTTTTTGCTACAAATTCTGATGTTTTGTATTGAATCTCATTAAATTCCAATATTTTCCCGATTTCTCGGGCAATTTTGAATATTTTTTGAACAGGTCTTCGGAAATTCGCTAGAAATTAAATTCCCTACACGGAAATACCAAATATGTGGGGATTGCTTTCAGTTTTAAGGGTTTTCATTTTTTTGCTACAAATTCTGATGTTCTGTATTGAATCTCATTAAATTCCAATATTTTCCCGATTTCTCGGTCAATTTTGAATATTTTTTGAACAGGTCTTCGGAAATTCGCTAGAAATTAAATTCCCTACACGGAAATACCAAATATGTGGGTATAGCTTTCAGTTTTAAGGGTTTTCATTTTTTTGTTACAAATTCTGATGTTTTGTATTGAATCTCATTAAATTCCAATATTTTCCCTATTTCTCGGTCAATTTTGAATATTTTTTGAACAGGTCTTCGGAAATTCGCTAGATATTAAAGTCTCTACACGGAAATTCAAATATGTGAGGATAGCTTTCAGTTTTAAGGGTTTTCATTTTTTTGTTACAAATTCTGATGCTTTGTATTGAATCTCTTTAAATTTCCATATTTGACCGATTTTTTGGACAATCTTGAACATTTTTCAAAAAGGTAATGAGCTGGAAGTTACATTCCCTACACGGAGATACCAAATATGTGGAGATTGCTTTCAGTTTTAAGGGTTTTCATTTTTTTGCTACAAATTCTGATGTTTTGTATTGAATCTCATTAAATTCCAATATTTTCCCGATTTCTCGGGCAATTTTGAATATTTTTTGAAAAGGTCTTCGGAAATTCGCTAGAAATTAAGTTCCCTACACGGAAATACCAAATATGTGGGGATAGCTTTCAGTTTTATGGGTTTTAATTTTTTTGTTACAAATTCTGATGTTTTGTATTGAATCTCATTAAATTCCAATATTTTCCCGATTTCTCGGTAAATTTTGAATATTTTTTGAACAGGTCTTCGGAAATTCGCTAGATATTAAAGTCTCTACACGGAAATTCAAATATGTGGGGATTGCTTTAAGTCTTAAGGGTTTTCAATTTTTTGCTACAAATTCTGATGTTTTGTATTGAATCTCATTAAATTCCAATATTTTCCCGATTTCTCGGGCCATTTTGCATATTTTTTGAACAGGTCTTCGGAAATTCGCTAGAAATTAAATTCCCTACACGGAAAATGTGGGGATTGCTTTCAGTTTTAAGTGTTTTCATTTTTTGTTACAAATTCTGATGTTTTGTATTGAATCTCATTAAATTGCAATATTTTTCCGATTTCTCGGGCAATGTTGAATATTTTTCGAAAAGGTCTTCGAAAATTCGCTAGAAATTAAATTCCCTACACGGAAATACCAAATATGTGGGGATTGCTTTCAGTCTTAAGGGTTTTCATTTTTTTGCTACAAATTCTGATGTTTTGTATTGAATCTCATTAATTTCCAATATTTTCCCGATTTCTCGGGAAATTTTGAATATTTTTTGAAAAGGTCTTCGGAAGTTCGCTAGAAATTAAGTTCCCTACAAGGAAATCCAAATATGTGGGGATAGCTTTCAGTTTTAAGGGTTTTCATTTTTTTGTTACAAATTCTGATGTTTTATATTGAATCTCATTAAGTTCCAATATTTTCCCGATTTCTCGGGCAATTTTGAATATTTTTCGAAAAGGTCTTCGAAAATTCGCTAGAAATTAAATTCCCTACACGGAAATACCAAATAAGTGGGGATTGCTTTCAGTCTTAAGGGTTTTCATTTTTTTGCTACAAATTCTGATGTTTTGTATTGAATCTCATTAAATTCCAATATTTTCCCGATTTCTCGGGCAATTTTGAATATTTTTTGAACAGGTCTTCGGAAATTCGCTAGAAATTAAATTCCCTACACGGAAATACCAAATATGTGGGGATTGCTTTCAGTTTTAAGGGTTTTTAGTTTTTTGCTACAAATTCTGATGTTTTGTATTGAATCTCATTAAATTCCAATATTTTCCCGATTTCTCGGGCAATTTTGAATATTTTTTGAACAGGTCTTCGGAAATTCGCTAGAAATTAAGTTCCCTACACGGAAATACCAAATATGTGGGGATTGCTTTCAGTCTTAAGGGTTTTCATTTTTTTGCTACAAATTCTGATGTTTTGTATTGAATCTCATTAATTTTCAATATTTTCCCGATTTCTCGGGAAATTTTGAATATTTTTTGAACAGGTCTTCGGAAGTTCGCTAGAAATTAAGTTCCGTACACGGAAATACCAAATATGTGGGGATAGCTTTCAGTTTTAAGGGTTTTCATTTTTTGTTACAAATTCTGATGTTTTGTATTGAATCTCATTAAATTGCAATATTTTCCCGATTTCTCGGGCAATGTTGAATATTTTTCGAAAAGGTCTTCCAAAATTCGCTAGAAATTAAATTCCCTACACGGAAATACCAAATATGTGGGGATTGCTTTCAGTCTTAAGGGTTTTCATTTTTTTGCTACAAATTCTGATGTTTTGTATTGAATCTCATTAATTTCCAATATTTTCCCGATTTCTCGGGCAATTTTGAATATTTTTCGAAAAGGTCTTCGGAAATTCGCTAGAAATTAAATTCCCTACACGGAAATACCAAATATGTGGGTATTGCTTTCAGTTTTAAGGGTTTTCAGTTTTTTGCTACAAATTCTGATGTTTTGTATTGAATCTCATTAATTCCAATATTTTCCCGATTTCTCGGGCAATTTTGAATATTTTTTGAACAGGTCTTCGGAAATTTGCTAGAAATTAAGTTCCCTACACGGAAATACCAAATATGTCGGGATAGCTTTCAGTTTTAAGGGTTTTAATTTTTTTGTTACAAATTCTGATGTTTTGTATTGAATCTCATTAAATTCCAATATTTTCCCGATTTCTCGGTCAATTTTGAATATTTTTTGAACAGGTCTTCGGAAATTCGCTAGAAATTAAAGTCTCTACACGGAAATACAAATATGTGGGGATTGCTTTCAGTTTTAAGGGTTTTCATTTTTTTGCTACAAATCTGATGTTTTGTATTGAATCTCATTAAATTCCAATATTTTCCCGATTTCTCGGTCAATTTTGTATATTTTTTGAACAGGTCTTCGGAAATTCGCTAGAAATTAAATTCCCTATACGGAAATACCAAATATGTGGGGATTGCTTTCAGTTTTAGGGGTTTTCATTTTTTGCTACAAATTCTGATGTTTTGTATTGAATCTCATTAAATTCCAATATTTTCCCGATTTCTCGGGCAATTTTGAATATTTTTTAAACAGGTCTTCGGAAATTCGCTAGAAATTAAATTCACTACACGGAAATACCAAATATGTGGGGATTGCTTTCAGTTTTAAGGATTTTCATTTTTTTGCGACAAATTCTGATGTTTTGTATTGAATCTCTTTAAATTTCCATATTTTACCGATTTTTTGGACAATCTTGAACATTTTCCAAAAAGGTAATGAGCTGGAAGTTACATTACCTACAGGGAGATACCAAATATGTGGGGATTGCTTTAAGTTTTAAGGGTTTTCATTTTTTTGCTACACATTCTGATGTTTTGTATTGAATCTCATTAAATTCCAATATTTTCCCGATTTCTCGGGCAATTTTGAATATTTTTTGAACAGGTCTTCGGAAATTCGCTAGAAATTAAATTCCCTACACGGAAATACCAAATATGTGGGGATTGCTTTCAGTTTTAAGGGTTTTCATTTTTTTGCTACAAATTCTGATGTTTTGTATTGAATCTCATTAAATTCCAATATTTTCCCGATTTCTCGGTCAATTTTGAATATTTTTTGAACAGGTCTTCGGAAATTCGCTAGAAATTAAATTCCCTACACGGAAATACCAAATATGTGGGGATAGCTTTCAGTTTTAAGGGTTTTCATTTTTTTGTTACAAATTCTGATGTTTTGTATTGAATCTCTTTAAATTTCCATATTTTACCGATTTTTTGGACAATCTTGAACATTTTTCAAAAAGGTAATGAGCTGGAAGTTACATTCCCTACACGGAGATACCAAATATGTGGGGATTGCTTTCAGTTTTAAGGGTTTTCATTTTTTTGCTACAAATTCTGATGTTTTGTATTGAATCTCATTAAATTCCAATATTTTCCCGATTTCTCGGTCAATTTTGAATATTTTTTGAACAGGTCTTCGGAAATTCGCTAGATATTAAAGTCTCTACACGGAAATTCAAATATGTGGGGATTGCTTTAAGTCTTAAGGGTTTTCAATTTTTTGCTACAAATTCTGATGTTTTGTATTGAATCTCATTAAATTCCAATATTTTCCCGATTTCTCGGGCCATTTTGCATATTTTTTGAACAGGTCTTCGGAAATTCGCTAGAAATTAAATTCCCTACACGGAAAATGTGGGGATTGCTTTCAGTTTTAAGTGTTTTCATTTTTTGTTACAAATTCTGATGTTTTGTATTGAATCTCATTAAATTGCAATATTTTCCCGATTTCTCGGGCAATGTTGAATATTTTTCGAAAAGGTCTTCGAAAATTCGCTAGAAATTAAATTCCCTACACGGAAATACCAAATATGTGGGGATTGCTTTCAGTCTTAAGGGTTTTCATTTTTTTGCTACAAATTCTGATGTTTTGTATTGAATCTCATTAAATTCCAATATTTTCCCGATTTCTCGGGCAATTTTGAATATTTTTTGAACAGGTCTTCGGAAATTCGCTAGAAATTAAATTCCCTACACGGAAATACCAAATATGTGGGGATTGCTTTCAGTTTTAAGGGTTTTCAGTTTTTTGCTACAAATTCTGATGTTTTGTATTGAATCTCATTGAATTCCAATATTTTCCCGATTTCTCGGGCAATTTTGAATATTTTTTGAACAGGTCTTCGGAAATTCGCTATAAATTAAGTTCCCTACACGGAAATACCAAATATGTGGGGATTGCTTTCAGTCTTAAGGGTTTTCATTTTTTTGCTACAAATTCTGATGTTTTGTATTGAATCTCATTAATTTTCAATATTTTCCCGATTTCTCGGGAAATTTTGAATATTTTTTGAACAGGTCTTCGGAAGTTCGCTAGAAATTAAGTTCCGTACACGGAAATACCAAATATGTGGGGATAGCTTTCAGTTTTAAGGGTTTTCATTTTTTGTTACAAATTCTGATGTTTTGTATTGAATCTCATTAAATTGCAATATTTGCCCGATTTCTCGGGCAATGTTGAATATTTTTCGAAAAGGTCTTCCAAAATTCGCTAGAAATTAAATTCCCTTAAGGGTCTTAAGGGTTTTCATTTTTTTGCTACAAATTCTGATGTTTTGTATTGAATCTCATTAATTTCCAATATTTTCCCGATTTCTCGGGCAATTTTGAATATTTTTCGAAAAGGTCTTCGGAAATTCGCTAGAAATTAAATTCCCTACACGGAAATACCAAATATGTGGGGATTACTTTCAGTTTTAAGGGTTTTCAGTTTTTTGCTACAAATTCTGATGTTTTGTATTGAATCTCATTAAATTCCAATATTTTCCCGATTTCTCGGGCAATTTTGAATATTTTTTGAACAGGTCTTCGGAAATTTGCTAGAAATTAAGTTCCCTACACGGAAATACCAAATATGTCGGGATAGCTTTCAGTTTTAAGGGTTTTAATTTTTTTGTTACAAATTCTGATGTTTTGTATTGAATCTCATTAAATTCCAATATTTTCCCGATTTCTCGGTCAATTTTGAATATTTTTTGAACAGGTCTTCGGAAATTCGCTAGAAATTAAAGTCTCTATACGGAAATACAAATATGTGGGGATTGCTTTCAGTTTTAAGGGTTTTCATTTTTTTGCTACAAATTCTGATGTTTTGTATTGAATCTCATTAAATTCCAATATTTTCCCGATTTCTCGGTCAATTTTGAATATTTTTTGAACAGGTCTTCGGAAATTCGCTAGAAATTAAATTCCCTATACGGAAATACCAAATATGTGGGGATTGCTTTCAGTTTTAGGGGTTTTCATTTTTTGCTACAAATTCTGATGTTTTGTATTGAATCTCATTAAATTCCAATATTTTCCCGATTTCTCGGGCAATTTTGAATATTTTTTAAACAGGTCTTCGGAAATTCGCTAGAAATTAAATTCCCTACACGGAAATAGCAAATATGTGGGGATTGCTTTCAGTTTTAAGGATTTTCATTTTTTTTGCGACAAATTCTGATGTTTTGTATTGAATCTCTTTAAATTTCCATATTTTACCGATTTTTTGGACAATCTTGAACATTTTCCAAAAAGGTAATGAGCTGGAAGTTACATTCCCTACAGGGAGATACCAAATATGTGGGGATTGCTTTAAGTTTTAAGGGTTTTCATTTTTTTGCTATACATTCTGATGTTTTGTATTGAATCTCATTAAATTCCAATATTTTCCCGATTTCTCGGGCAATTTTGAATATTTTTTGAACAGGTCTTCGGAAATTCGCTAGAAATTAAATTCCCTACACGGAAATACCAAATATGTGGGGATAGCTTTCAGTTTTAAGGGTTTTCATTTTTTTGTTACAAATTCTGATGCTTTGTATTGAATCTCATTAAATTGCAATATTTCCCGATTTCTCGGGCAATTCTGAATATTTTTCGAAAAGGTCTTCGGAAATTCGCTAGAAATTAAATTCCCTACACGGAAATACCAAATATGTGGGGATTGCTTTCAGTTTTAAGGGTTTTCATTTTTTTGCTACAAATTCTGATGTTTTGTATTGAATCTCATTAAATTCCAATATTTTCCCGATTTCTCGGTCAATTTTGAATATTTTTTGAACAGGTCTTCGGAAATTCGCTAGAAATTAAATTCCCTACACGGAAATACCAAATATGTGGGGATAGCTTTCAGTTTTAAGGGTTTTCATTTTTTTGTTACAAATTCTGATGTTTTGTATTGAATCTCTTTAAATTTCCATATTTTACCGATTTTTTGGACAATCTTGAACATTTTTCAAAAAGGTAATGAGCTGGAAGTTACATTCCCTACACGGAGATACTAAATATGTGGGGATTGCATTCAGTTTTAAGGGTTTTCATTTTTTTGCTACAAATTCTGATGTTTTGTATTGAATCTCATTACATTCCAATATTTTCCCGATTTGTCGGGCAATTTTGAATATTTTTTGAACAGGTCTTCGGAAATTCGCTAGAAATTAAATTCCCTACACGGAAATACCAAATATGTGGGGATAGCTTTCAGTTTTAAGGGTTTTCATTTTTTTGTTACAAATTCTGATGCTTTGTATTGAATCTCATTAAATTCCAATATTTTCCCGATTTCTCGGGCAATTCTGAATATTTTTCGAAAAGGTCTTCGGAAATTCGCTAGAAATTAAATTCCCTACACGGAAATACCAAATATGTGGGGATTGCTTTCAGTTTTAAGGGTTTTCATTTTTTTGCTACAAATTCTGATGTTTTGTATTGAATCTCATTAAATTCCAATATTTTCCCGATTTCTCGGTCAATTCTGAATATTTTTTGAAAAGGTCTTCGGAAATTCGCTAGAAATTAAAGTCTCTACACGGAAATACCAAATATGTGGGGATTGCTTTCAGTTTGAAGGGTTTTCATTTTTTTGCTACAAATTCTGATGTTTTGTATTGAATCTCATTAAATTCCAATATTTTCCCGATTTCTCGGGCAATTTTGAATATTTTTCGAAAAGGTCTTCGGAAATTCGCTAGAAATTAAATTCCCTACACGGAAATACCAAATATGTGGGGATTGCTTTCAGTCTTAAGGGTTTTCATTTTTTTGCTACAAATTCTGATGTTTTTTATTGAATCTCGATAATTTCCAATATTTTCCCGATTTCTCGGGCAATTTTGAATATTTTTCGAAAAGGTCTTCGGAAATTCGCTAGAAATTAAATTCCGTACACAGAAATACCAAATATGTGGGGATTACTTTCAGTTTTAAGGGTTTTCAGTTTTTTGCTACAAATTCTGATGTTTTGTATTGAATCTCATTAAATTCCAATATTTTCCCGATTTCTCGGGCAATTTTGAATATTTTTCGAAAAGGTCTTCGGAAATTCGCTAGAAATTAAGTTCCCTACACGGAAATACCAAATATGTGGGGATAGCTTTCAGTTTTAAGGGTTTTAATTTTTTTGTTACAAATTCTGATGTTTTGTATTGAATCTCATTAAATTCCAATATTTTCCCGATTTCTCGGTCAATTTTGAATATTTTTTGAACAGGTCTTCGGAAATTCGCTAGAAATTAAATTCCCTACACGGAAATACCAAATATGTGGGGATTGCTTTCAGTCTTAAGGGTTTTCATTTTTTTGCTACAAATTCTGATGTTTTGTATTGAATCTCATTAATTTCCAATATTTTCCCGATTTTTCGGGAAATTTTGAATATTTTTTGAAAAGGTCTTCGGAAGTTCGCTAGAAATTAAGTTCCCTACACGGAAATCCAAATATGTGGGGATAGCTTTCAGTTTTAAGGGTTTTCATTTTTTTGTTACAAATTCTGATGTTTTGTATTGAATCTCATTAAGTTCCAATATTTTCCCGATTTCTCGGGCAATTTTGAATATTTTTCGAAAAGGTCTTCGAAAATTCGCTAGAAATTAAATTCCCTACACGGAAATACCAAATAAGTGGGGATTGCTTTCAGTCTTAAGGGTTTTCATTTTTTTGCTACAAATTCTGATGTTTTGTATTGAATCTCATTAAATACCAATATTTTCCCGATTTCTCGGGCAATTTTGAATATTTTTTGAACAGGTCTTCGGAAATTCGCTAGAAATTAAATTCCCTACACGGAAATACCAAATATGTGGGGATTGCTTTCAGTCTTAAGGGTTTTCATTTTTTTGCTACAAATTCTGATGTTTTTTATTGAATCTCGATAATTTCCAATATTTTCCCGATTTCTCGGGCAATTTTGAATATTTTTCGAAAAGGTCGTCGAAAATTCGCTAGAAATTAAATTCCCTACACGGAAATTCAAATATGTGGGGATTGCTTTCAGTCTTAAGGGTTATCAATTTTTTGCTACAAATTCTGATGTTTTGTATTGAATCTCATTAAATTCCAATATTTTCCCGATTTCTCGGACCATTTTGCATATTTTTTGAACAGGTCTTCGGAAATTCGCTAGAAATTAAATTCCTTACACGGAAAATGTGGGGATTGCTTTCAGTTTTAAGTGTTTTCATTTTTTGTTACAAATTCTGATGTTTTGTTTTGAATCTCATTAAATTGCAATATTTTCCCGATTTCTCGGGCAATGTTGAATATTTTTCGAAAAGGTCTTCGAAAATTCGCTAGAAATTAAATTCCCTACACGGAAATACCAAATATGTGGGGATTGCTTTCAGTCTTAAGGGTTTTCATTTTTTTGCTACAAATTCTGATGTTTTGTATTGAATCTCATTAATTTCCAATATTTTCCCGATTTTTCGGGAAATTTTGAATATTTTTTGAAAAGGTCTTCGGAAGTTCGCTAGAAATTAAGTTCCCTACACGGAAATCCAAATATGTGGGGATAGCTTTCAGTTTTAAGGGTTTTCATTTTTTTGTTACAAATTCTGATGTTTTGTATTGAATCTCATTAAGTTCCAATATTTTCCCGATTTCTCGGGCAATTTTGAATATTTTTCGAAAAGGTCTTCGAAAATTCGCTAGAAATTAAATTCCCTACACGGAAATACCAAATAAGTGGGGATTGCTTTCAGTCTTAAGGGTTTTCATTTTTTTGCTACAAATTCTGATGTTTTGTATTGAATCTCATTAAATACCAATATTTTCCCGATTTCTCGGGCAATTTTGAATATATTTTGAACAGGTCTTCGGAAATTCGCTAGAAATTAAATTCCCTACACGGAAATACCAAATATGTGGGGATTGCTTTCAGTCTTAAGGGTTTTCATTTTTTTGCTACAAATTCTGATGTTTTTTATTGAATCTCGATAATTTCCAATATTTTCCCGATTTCTCGGGCAATTTTGAATATTTTTCGAAAAGGTCTTCGAAAATTCGCTAGAAATTAAATTCCCTACACGGAAATACCAAATAAGTGGGGATTGCTTTCAGTCTTAAGGGTTTTCATTTTTTTGCTACAAATTCTGATGTTTTGTATTGAATCTCATTAAATTCCAATATTTTCCCGATTTCTCGGGCAATTTTGAATATTTTTTGAACAGGTCTTCGGAAATTCGCTAGAAATTAAATTCCCTACACGGAAATACCAAATAAGTGGGGATTGCTTTCAGTCTTAAGGGTTTTCATTTTTTTGCTACAAATTCTGATGTTTTGTATTGAATCTCATTAAATTCCAATATTTTCCCGATTTCTCGGGCAATTTTGAATATTTTTTGAACAGGTCTTCGGAAATTCGCTAGAAATTAAATTCCCTACACGGAAATACCAAATATGTGGGGATTGCTTTCAGTCTTAAGGGTTTTCAGTTTTTTGCTACAAATTCTGATGTTTTGTATTGAATCTCATTAAATTCCAATATTTTCCCGATTTCTCGGGCAATTTTGAATATTTTTCGAAAAGGTCTTCGGAAATTCGCTAGAAATTAAATTCCCTACACGGAAATACCAAATATGTGGGGATTGCTTTCAGTCTTAAGGGTTTTCATTTTTTTGCTACAAATTCTGATGTTTTTTATTGAATCTCGATAATTTCCAATATTTTCCCGATTTCTCGGGCAATTTTGAATATTTTTCGAAAAGGTCTTCGGAAATTCGCTAGAAATTAAATTCCGTACACAGAAATACCAAATATGTGGGGATTACTTTTAGTTTTAAGGGTTTTCAGTTTTTTGTTACAAATTCTGATGTTTTGTATTGAATCTCATTAAATTCCAATATTTTCCCGATTTCTCGGGCAATTTTGAATATTTTTTGAACAGGTCTTCGGAAATTCGCTAGAAATTAAGTTCCCTACACGGAAATACCAAATATGTGGGGATAGCTTTCAGTTTTAAGGGTTTTAATTTTTTTGTTACAAATTCTGATGTGTTGTATTGAATCTCATTAAATTCCAATATTTTCCCGATTTCTCGGTCAATTTTGAATATTTTTTGAACAGGTCTTCGGAAATTCGCTAGAAATTAAAGTCTCTACACGGAAATTCAAATATGTGGGGATTGCTTTCAGTCTTAAGGGTTTTCAATTTTTTGCTACAAATTCTGATGTTTTGTATTGAATCTCATTAAATTCCAATATTTTCCCGATTTCTCGGGCCATTTTGCATATTATTTGAACAGGTCTTCGGAAATTCGCTAGAAATTAAATTCCCTACACGGAAATACCAAATATGTGGGGATTGCTTTCAGTCTTAAGGGTTTTCATTTTTTTGCTACAAATTCTGATGTTTTGTATTGAATCTCATTAATTTCCAATATTTTCCCGATTTCTCGGGAAATTTTGAATATTTTTTGAAAAGGTCTTCGGAAGTTCGCTAGAAATTAAGTTCCCTACACGGAAATCCAAATATGTGGGGATAGCTTTCAGTTTTAAGGGTTTTCATTTTTTTGTTACAAATTCTGATGTTTTGTATTGAATCTCATTAAGTTCCAATATTTTCCCGATTTCTCGGGCAATTTTGAATATTTTTCGAAAAGGTCTTCGAAAATTCGCTAGAAATTAAATTCCCTACACGGAAATACCAAATAAGTGGGGATTGCTTTCAGTCTTAAGGGTTTTCATTTTTTTGCTACAAATTCTGATGTTTTGTATTGAATCTCATTAAATTCCAATATTTTCCCGATTTCTCGGGCAATTTTGAATATTTTTTGAACAGGTCTTCGGAAATTCGCTAGAAATTAAATTCCCTACACGGAAATACCAAATATGTGGGGATTGCTTTCAGTTTTAAGGGTTTTCAGTTTTTTGCTACAAATTCTGATGTTTTGTATTGAATCTCATTAAATTCCAATATTTTCCCGATTTCTCGGGCCATTTTGCATATTTTTTGAACAGGTCTTCGGAAATTCGCTAGAAATTAAATTCCCTACACGGAAAATGTGGGGATTGCTTTCAGTTTTAAGTGTTTTCATTTTTTGTTACAAATTCTGATGTTTTGTATTGAATCTCATTAAATTGCAATATTTTCCCGATTTCTCGGGCAATGTTGAATATTTTTCGAAAAGGTCTTCGAAAATTCGCTAGAAATTAAATTCCCTACACGGAAATACCAAATATGTGGGGATTGCTTTCAGTTTTAAGGGTTTTCAGTTTTTTGCTACAAATTCTGATGTTTTGTATTGAATCTCATTAAATTCCAATATTTTCCCGATTTCTCGGGCAATTTTGAATATTTTTCGAAAAGGTCTTCGGAAATTCGCTAGAAATTAAATTCCCTACACGGAAATACCAAATATGTGGGGATTGCTTTCAGTCTTAAGGGTTTTCATTTTTTTGTTAAAAATTCTGATGTTTTTTATTGAATCTCGATAATTTCCAATATTTTCCCGATTTCTCGGGCAATTTTGAATATTTTTCGAAAAGGTCTTCGGAAATTCGCTAGAAATTAAATTCCGTACACAGAAATACCAAATATGTGGGGATTACTTTCAGTTTTAAGGGTTTTCAGTTTTTTGCTACAAATTCTGATGTTTTGTATTGAATCTCATTCAATTCCAATATTTTCCCGATTTCTCGGGCAATTTTGAATATTTTTTGAACAGGTCTTCGGAAATTCGCTAGAAATTAAGTTCCCTACACGGAAATACCAAATATGTGGGGATAGCTTTCAGTTTTAAGGGTTTTAATTTTTTTGTTACAATTTCTGATGTTTTGTATTGAATCTCATTAAATTCCAATATTTTCCCGATTTCTCGGTCAATTTTGAATATTTTTTGAACAGGTCTTCGGAAATTCGCTAGAAATTAAAGTCTCTACACGGAAATTCAAATATGTGGGGATTGCTTCAGTCTTAAGGGTTTTCATTTTTTTGCTACAAATTCTGATGTTTTGTATTGAATCTCATTAAATTCCAATATTTTCCCGATTTCTCGGGCCATTTTGCATATTTTTTGAACAGGTCTTCGGAAATTCGCTGGAAATTAAATTCCCTACACGGAAATACCAAATATGTGGGGATTGCTTTCAGTTTTAAGTGTTTTCATTTTTTGTTACAAATTCTGATGTTTTGTATTGAATCTCATTAAATTGCAATATTTTCCCGATTTCTCGGGCAATGTTGAATATTTTTCGAAAAGGTCTTCGAAAATTCGCTAGAAATTAAATTCCCTACACGGAAATACCAAATATGTGGGGATTGCTTTCAGTCTTAAGGGTTTTCATTTTTTTGCTACAAATTCTGATGTTTTGTATTGAATCTCATTAATTTCCAATATTTTCCCGATTTCTCGGGAAATTTTGAATATTTTTTGAAAAGGTCTTCGGAAGTTCGCTAGAAATTAAGTTCCCTACACGGAAATCCAAATATGTGGGGATAGCTTTCAGTTTTAAGGGTTTTCATTTTTGTGTTACAAATTCTGATGTTTTGTATTGAATCTCATTGAGTTCCAATATTTTCCCGATTTCTCGGGCAATTTTGAATATTTTTCGAAAAGGTCTTCGAAAATTCGCTAGAAATTAAATTCCCTACACGGAAATACCAAATAAGTGGGGATTGCTTTCAGTCTTAAGGGTTTTCATTTTTTTGCTACAAATTCTGATGTTTTGTATTGAATCTCATTAAATTCCAATATTTTCCCGATTTCTCGGGCAATTTTGATTATTTTTTGAACAGGTCTTCGGAAATTCGCTAGAAATTAAATTCCCTACACGGAAATACCAAATATGTGGGGATTGCTTTCAGTTTTAAGGGTTTTCAGTTTTTTGCTACAAATTCAGATGTTTTGTATTCAATCTAATTAAATTCCAATATTTTCCCGATTTCTCGGGCCATTTTGCATATTTTTTGAACAGGTCTTCGGAAATTTGCTAGAAATTAAATTCCCTACACGGAAAATGTGGGGATTGCTTTCAGTTTTAAGTGTTTTCATTTTTTGTTACAAATTCTGATGTTTTGTATTGAATCTCATTAAATTGCAATATTTTCCCGATTTCTCGGGCAATGTTGAATATTTTTCGAAAAGGTCTTCGAAAATTCGCTAGAAATTAAATTCCCTACACGGAAATACCAAATATGTGGGGATTGCTTTCAGTTTTAAGGGTTTTCATTTTTTTGCTACAAGTTCTGATGTTTTGTATTGAATCTCATTAATTTCCAATATTTTCCCGATTTCTCGGGAAATTTTGAATATTTTTTGAAAAGGTCTTCGGAAGTTCGCTAGAAATTAAGTTCCCTACACGGAAATCCAAATATGTGGGGATAGCTTTCAGTTTTAAGGGTTTTCATTTTTTTTTTTTTACAAATTCTGATGCTTTGTATTGAATCTCTTTAAATTTCCATATTTTACCGATTTTTTGGACAATCTTGAACATTTTTCAAAAAGGTAATGAGCTGGAAGTTACATTCCCTACACGGAGATACCAAATATGTGGGGATTGCTTTCAGTTTTAAGGGTTTTCATTTTTTTGCTACAAATTCTGATGTTTTGTATTGAATCTCATTAAATTCCAATATTTTCCCGATTTCTCGGGCAATTTTGAATATTTTTTGAACAGGTCTTCGGAAATTCGCTAGAAAATAAATTCCCTACACGGAAATACCAAATAAGTGGGGATTACTTTCAGTCTTAAGGGTTTTCATTTTTTTGCTACAAATTCTGATGTTTTGTATTGAATCTCATTAAATTCCAATATTTTCCCGATTTCTCTGTCAATTTTGAATATTTTTTGAACAGGTCTTCGGAAATTCGCTAGAAATTAAATTCCCTACACGGAAATAGCAAATATGTGGGGATTGCTTTCAGTTTTAAGGGTTTTCATTTTTTTGCTACAAATTCTGATGTTTTGTATTGAATCTCATTAAATTCCAATATTTTCGCGATTTCTCGGTCAATTTTGAATATTTTTTGAACAGGTCTTCGGAAATTCGCTAGAAATTAAATTCCCTACACGGAAATACCAAATAAGTGGGGATTACTTTCAGTCTTAAGGGTTTTCATTTTTTTGCTACAAATTCTGATGTTTTGTATTGAATCTCATTAAATTCCAATATTTTCCCGATTTCTCGGGCAATTCTGAATATTTTTCGAAAAGGTCTTCGGAAATTCGCTAGAAATTAAATTCCCTACACGGAAATACCAAATATGTGGTGCTTTCAGTTTTAAGGGTTTTCATTTTTTGCTACAAATTCTGATGTTTTGTATTGAATCTCATAAAATTCCAATATTTTCCCGATTTCTCGGTCAATTCTGAATATTTTTTGAACAGGTCTTCGGAAATTCGCTAGAAATTAAAGTCTCTACACGGAAATACCAAATATGTGGGGATTGCTTTCAGTTTTAAGGGTTTTAATTTTTTTGCGACAAATTCTGATGTTTTGTATTGAATCTCATTAAATTCCAATATTTTCCCGATTTCTCGGTCAATTTTGAATATTTTTTGAACAGGTCTTCGGAAATTCGCTAGAAATTAAATTCCCTACACGGAAATACCAAATAAGTGGGGATTGCTTTCAGTCTTAAGGGTTTTCATTTTTTTGCTACAATTTCTGATGTTTTGTATTGAATCTCATTAAATTCCAATATTATCCCGATTTCTCGGGCAATTTTGAATATTTTTCGAAAAGGTCTTCGGAAATTCGCTAGAAATTAAATTCCCTACACGGAAATACCAAATATGTGGGGATTGCTTTCAGTTTTAAGGGTTTTCATTTTTTTGCTACAAATTCTGATGTTTTGTATTGAATCTCATTAAATTCCAATATTTTCGCGATTTCTCGGTCAATTTTGAATATTTTTTGAACAGGTCTTCGGAAATTCGCTAGAAATTAAATTCCCTACACGGAAATACCAAATAAGTGGGGATTGCTTTCAGTCTTAAGGGTTTTCATTTTTTTGCTACAAATTCTGATGTTTTGTATTGAATCTCATTAAATTCCAATATTTTCCCGATTTCTCGGGCAATTCTGAATATTTTTCGAAAAGGTCTTCGGAAATTCGCTAGAAATTAAATTCCCTACACGGAAATACCAAATATGTGGGGATTGCTTTCAGTTTTAAGGGTTTTCATTTTTTTACTACAAATTCTGATGTTTTGTATTGAATCTCATTAAATTCCAATATTTTCCCGATTTCTCGGTCAATTTTGAATATTTTTTGAACAGGTCTTCGGAAATTCGCTAGAAATTAAATTCCCTACACGGAAATACCAAATATGTGGGGATAGCTTTCAGTTTTAAGGGTTTTCATTTTTTTTTTTTACAAATTCTGATGCTTTGTATTGAATCTCTTTAAATTTCCATATTTTACCGATTTTTTGGACAATCTTGAACATTTTTCAAAAAGGTAATGAGCTGGAAGTTACATTCCCTACACGGAGATACCAAATATGTGGGGATTGCTTTCAGTTTTAAGGGTTTTCATTTTTTTGCTACAAATTCTGATGTTTTGTATTGAATCTCATTAAATTCCAATATTTTCCCGATTTCTCGGGCAATTTTGAATATTTTTTGAACAGGTCTTCGGAAATTCGCTAGAAAATAAATGCCCTACACGGAAATACCAAATAAGTGGGGATTACTTTCAGTCTTAAGGGTTTTCATTTTTTTGCTACAAATTCTGATGTTTTGTATTGAATCTCATTAAATTCCAATATTTTCCCGATTTCTCTGTCAATTTTGAATATTTTTTGAACAGGTCTTCGGAAATTCGCTAGAAATTAAATTCCCTACACGGAAATAGCAAATATGTGGGGATTGCTTTCAGTTTTAAGGGTTTTCATTTTTTTGCTACAAATTCTGATGTTTTGTATTGAATCTCATTAAATTCCAATATTTTCGCGATTTCTCGGTCAATTTTGAATATTTTTTGAACAGGTCTTCGGAAATTCGCTAGAAATTAAATTCCCTACACGGAAATACCAAATAAGTGGGGATTACTTTCAGTCTTAAGGGTTTTCATTTTTTTGCTACAAATTCTGATGTTTTGTATTGAATCTCATTAAATTCCAATATTTTCCCGATTTCTCGGGCAATTCTGAATATTTTTCGAAAAGGTCTTCGGAAATTCGCTAGAAATTAAATTCCCTACACGGAAATACCAAATATGTGGTGCTTTCAGTTTTAAGGGTTTTCATTTTTTTGCTACAAATTCTGATGTTTTGTATTGAATCTCATTAAATTCCAATATTTTCCCGATTTCTCGGTCAATTCTGAATATTTTTTGAACAGGTCTTCGGAAATTCGCTAGAAATTAAAGTCTCTACACGGAAATACCAAATATGTGGGGATTGCTTTCAGTTTTAAGGGCTTTCATTTTTTTGCTACAAATTCTGATGTTTTGTATTGAATCTCATTAAATTCCAATATTTTCCCGATTTCTCGGTCAATTTTGAATATTTTTTGAACAGGTCTTCGGAAATTCGCTAGAAATTAAATTCCCTACACGGAAATACCAAATAAGTGGGGATTGCTTTCAGTCTTAAGGGTTTTCATTTTTTTGCTACAAATTCTGATGTTTTGTATTGAATCTCATTAAATTCCAATATTTTCCCGATTTCTCGGGCAATTTTGAATATTTTTCGAAAAGGTCTTCGGAAATTCGCTAGAAATTAAATTCCCTACACGGAAATACCAAATATGTGGGGATTGCTTTCAGTTTTAAGGGTTTTCATTTTTTTGCTACAAATTCTGATGTTTTGTATTGAATCTCATTAAATTCCAATATTTTCGCGATTTCTCGGTCAATTTTGAATATTTTTTGAACAGGTCTTCGGAAATTCGCTAGAAATTAAATTCCCTACACGGAAATACCAAATAAGTGGGGATTGCTTTCAGTCTTAAGGGTTTTCATTTTTTTGCTACAAATTCTGATGTTTTGTATTGAATCTCATTAAATTCCAATATTTTCCCGATTTCTCGGGCAATTCTGAATATTTTTCGAAAAGGTCTTCGGAAATTCGCTAGAAATTAAATTCCCTACACGGAAATACCAAATATGTGGTGCTTTCAGTTTTAAGGGTTTTCATTTTTTTTGCTACAAATTCTGATGTTTTGTATTGAATCTCATTAAATTCCAATATTTTCCCGATTTCTCGGTCAATTCTGAATATTTTTTGAACAGGTCTTCGGAAATTCGCTAGAAATTAAAGTCTCTACTCGGAAATACCAAATATGTGGGGATTGCTTTCAGTGTTAAGGGTTTTCATTTTTTTGCTACAAATTCTGATGTTTTGTATTGAATCTCATTAAATTCCAATATTTTCCCGATTTCTCGGTCAATTTTGAATATTTTTTGAACAGGTCTTCGGAAATTCGCTAGAAATTAAATTCCCTACACGGAAATACCAAATAAGTGGGGATTGCTTTCAGTCTTAGGGTTTTCATTTTTTTGCTACAAATTCTGATGTTTTGTATTGAATCTCATTAAATTCCAATATTTTCCCGATTTCTCGGGCAATTTTGTATATTTTTCGAAAAGGTCTTCGGAAATTCGCTAGAAATTAAATTCCCTACACGGAAATACCAAATATGTGGGGATTGCTTTCAGTTTTAAGGGTTTTCATTTTTTTGCTACAAATTCTGATGTTTTGTATTGAATCTCATTAAATTCCAATATTTTCCCGATTTCTCTGTCAATTTTGAATATTTTTTGAACAGGTCTTCGGAAATTCGCTAGAAATTAAATTCCCTACACGAAAATACCAAATATGTGGGGATTGCTTTCAGTTTTAAGGGGTTTTATTTTTTCTACAAATTCTGATGTTTTGTATTGAATCTCATTAAATTCCAATATTTTCGCGATTTCTCGGTCAATTTTAATTATTTTTTGAACAGGTCTTCGGAAATTCGCTGGAAATTAAATTCCCTACACGGAAATACCAAATAAGTGGAGATTGCTTTCAGTCTTAAGGCTTTTCATTTTTTTGCTACAAATTCTGATGTTTTGTATTGAATCTCATTAAATTCCAATATTTTCCCGATTTCTCGGGTAATTTTGAATATTTTTCGAAAAATTCCTACACGGAAATACCAAATATGTGGGGATTGCATTCAGTTTTAAGGGTTTTAATTTTTTTGCTACAAATTCTGATGTTTTGTATTGAATCTCATTAAATTCCAATATTTTCCCGATTTCTCGGGCAACTTTGAATATTTTTTGAACAGGTCTTCGGAAATTCGCTAGAAATTAAATTCCCTACACGGAAATACCAAATATGTGGGGATTGCTTTCAGTTTTAAGGGTTTTCATTTTTTTGCTACAAATTCTGATGTTTTGTATTGAATCTCATTAAATTAAATATTTTACCGATTTCTCGGGCAATTTTGAATATTTTTCGAAAAGGTCTTCGGAAATTCGCTAGAAATTAAATTTCCTACACGGAAATACAAAATATGTGGGGATTGCTTTCAGTTTTAAGGGTTTTCATTTTTTTGCTACAAATTCTGATGTTTTGTATTGAATCTCATTAAATTCCAATATTTTCCCGATTTCTCGGCCAATTTTGAATATTTTTCGAAAAATTCCTACACGGAAATACCAAATATGTGGGGATTACATTCAGTTTTAAGGGTTTTCATTTTTTTGCTACAAATTCTGATGTTTTGTATTGAATCTCATTAAATTCCAATATTTTCGCGATTTCTCGGTCAATTTTGAATATTTTTTGAACAGGTCTTCGGAAATTCGCTGGAAATTCAATTCCCGACACGGAAATACCAAATAAGTGGGGATTGCTTTCAGTCTTAAGGGTTTTCATTTTTTTGCTACAAATTCTGATGTTTTGTATTGAATCTCATTAATTTAAATATTTTCCCGATTTCTCGGGAAATTTTGAGTATTTTTCGAAAAGGTCTTCGGAAATTCGCTAGAAATTAAATTTCCTACACGGAAATACAAAATATGTGGGGATTGCTTTCAGTTTTTAGGGTTTTCATATTTTTTGCTACAAATTCTGATGTTTTGTATTGAATCTCATTAAATTCCAATATTTTCGCGATTTCTCGGTCAATTTTGAACATTTTTTGAACAGGTCTTCGGAAATTCGCTGGAAATTTAATTCCCTACACGGAAATACCAAATAAATGGGGATTGCTTTCAGTCTTAAGGGTTTTCATTTTTTTGCTACAAATTCTGATGTTTTGTATTGAATCTCATTAATTTAAATATTTTCCCGATTTCTCGGGCAATTTTGAGTATTTTTCGAAAAGGTATTCGGAAATTCGCTAGAAATTAAATTTCCTACACGGAAATACAAAATATGTGGGGATTGCTTTCAGTTTTTAGAGTTTTCATTTTTTTGCTACAAATTCTGATGTTTTGTATTGAATCGCATTAAATTCCAATATTTTCCCGATTTCTCGGGCAATTTTGAATATTTTTCGAAAAGGTCTTCGGAAATTCGCTAGAAATTAAATTCCCTACACGGAAATACCAAATATGTGGGGATTGCTTTCAGTTTTAAGGGTTTTCATTTTTTTGCTACAAATTCTGATGTTTTGTATTGAATCTCATTAAATTCCAATATTTTCCCGATTTCTCTGTCAATTTTGAATATTTTTTGAACAGGTCTTCGGAAATTCGCTAGAAATTAAATTCCCTACACGGAAATACCAAATATGTGGGGATTGCTTTCAGTTTTAAGGGTTTTCATTTTTTTGCTACAAATTCTGATGTTTTGTATTGAATCTCATTAAATTCCAATATTTTCCCGATTTCTCTGTCAATTTTGAATATTTTTTGAACAGGTCTTCGGAAATTCGCTAGAAATTAAATTCCTTACACGGAAATATCAAATAAGTGGGGATTGCTTTCAGTTTTAAGGTTTTTCATTTTTTTGCTACAAATTCTGATGTTTTGTATTGAATCTCATTAAATTCCAATATTTTCGCGATTTCTTGGGCAACTTTGAATATTTTTTGAACAGGTCTTCGGAAATTCGCTAGAAATTAAATTCCCTACACGGAAATACCAAATAAGTGGGGATTGCTTTCAGTCTTAAGGGTTTTCATGTTTTTGCTACAAATTCTGATGTTTTGTATTGAATCTCATTAAATTAAAATATTTTCCCGATTTCTCGGGCAATTTTGAATATTTTTCGAAAAATTCCTACACGGAAATACCAAATATGTGGGGATTGCATTCAGTTTTAAGGGTTTTCATTTTTTTGCTACAAATTCTGATGTTTTGTATTGAATCTCATTAAATTCCAATATTTTCGCGATTTCTTGGGCAACTTTGAATATTTTTTGAACAGGTCTTCGGAAATTCGCTAGAAATTAAATTCCCTACACGGAAATACCAAATATGTGGGGATTGCTTTCAGTTTTAAGGGTTTTCATTTTTTTGCTACAAATTCTGATGTTTTGTATTGAATCTCATTAAATTCCAATATTTTCCCGATTTCTCTGTCAATTTTGAATATTTTTTGAACAGGTCTTCGGAAATTCGCTAGAAATTAAATTCCCTACACGGAAATACCAAATATGTGGGGATTGCTTTCAGTTTTAAGGGTTTTCATTTTTTTGCTACAAATTCTGATGTTTTGTATTGAATCTCATTAAATTCCAATATTTTCGCGATTTCTTGGGCAACTTTGAATATTTTTCGAAAAGGTCTTCGGAAATTCGCTAGAAATTAAATTCCCTACACGGAAATACCAAATATGTGGGGATTGCTTTCAGTTTTAAGGGTTTTCATTTTTTTGCTACAAATTCTGATGTTTTGTATTGAATCTCATTAAATTCCAATATTTTCCCGATTTCTCTGTCAATTTTGAATATTTTTTGAACAGGTCTTCGGAAATTCGCTAGAAATTAAATTCCCTACACGGAAATACCAAATAAGTGGGGATTGCTTTCAGTCTTAAGGGTTTTCATGTTTTTGCTACAAATTCTGATGTTTTGTATTGAATCTCATTAAATTAAAATATTTTCGCGATTTCTCGGTCAATTTTAATTATTTTTTGAACAGGTCTTCGGAAATTCGCTGGAAATTAAATTCCCTACACGGAAATACCAAATAAGTGGAGATTGCTTTCAGTCTTAAGGCTTTTCATTTTTTTGCTACAAATTCTGATGTTTTGTATTGAATCTCATTAAATTCCAATATTTTCCCGATTTCTCGGGTAATTTTGAATATTTTTCGAAAAATTCCTACACGGAAATACCAAATATGTGGGGATTGCATTCAGTTTTAAGGGTTTTAATTTTTTTGCTACAAATTCTGATGTTTTGTATTGAATCTCATTAAATTCCAATATTTTCCCGATTTCTCGGGCAACTTTGAATATTTTTTGAACAGGTCTTCGGAAATTCGCTAGAAATTAAATTCCCTACACGGAAATACCAAATATGTGGGGATTGCTTTCAGTTTTAAGGGTTTTCATTTTTTTGCTACAAATTCTGATGTTTTGTATTGAATCTCATTAAATTAAATATTTTACCGATTTCTCGGGCAATTTTGAATATTTTTCGAAAAGGTCTTCGGAAATTCGCTAGAAATTAAATTTCCTACACGGAAATACAAAATATGTGGGGATTGCTTTCAGTTTTAAGGGTTTTCATTTTTTTGCTACAAATTCTGATGTTTTGTATTGAATCTCATTAAATTCCAATATTTTCCCGATTTCTCGGCCAATTTTGAATATTTTTCGAAAAATTCCTACACGGAAATACCAAATATGTGGGGATTACATTCAGTTTTAAGGGTTTTCATTTTTTTGCTACAAATTCTGATGTTTTGTATTGAATCTCATTAAATTCCAATATTTTCGCGATTTCTCGGTCAATTTTGAATATTTTTTGAACAGGTCTTCGGAAATTCGCTGGAAATTCAATTCCCGACACGGAAATACCAAATAAGTGGGGATTGCTTTCAGTCTTAAGGGTTTTCATTTTTTTGCTACAAATTCTGATGTTTTGTATTGAATCTCATTAATTTAAATATTTTCCCGATTTCTCGGGAAATTTTGAGTATTTTTCGAAAAGGTCTTCGGAAATTCGCTAGAAATTAAATTTCCTACACGGAAATACAAAATATGTGGGGATTGCTTTCAGTTTTTAGGGTTTTCATATTTTTTGCTACAAATTCTGATGTTTTGTATTGAATCTCATTAAATTCCAATATTTTCGCGATTTCTCGGTCAATTTTGAACATTTTTTGAACAGGTCTTCGGAAATTCGCTGGAAATTTAATTCCCTACACGGAAATACCAAATAAATGGGGATTGCTTTCAGTCTTAAGGGTTTTCATTTTTTTGCTACAAATTCTGATGTTTTGTATTGAATCTCATTAATTTAAATATTTTCCCGATTTCTCGGGCAATTTTGAGTATTTTTCGAAAAGGTATTCGGAAATTCGCTAGAAATTAAATTTCCTACACGGAAATACAAAATATGTGGGGATTGCTTTCAGTTTTTAGAGTTTTCATTTTTTTGCTACAAATTCTGATGTTTTGTATTGAATCGCATTAAATTCCAATATTTTCCCGATTTCTCGGGCAATTTTGAATATTTTTCGAAAAGGTCTTCGGAAATTCGCTAGAAATTAAATTCCCTACACGGAAATACCAAATATGTGGGGATTGCTTTCAGTTTTAAGGGTTTTCATTTTTTTGCTACAAATTCTGATGTTTTGTATTGAATCTCATTAAATTCCAATATTTTCCCGATTTCTCTGTCAATTTTGAATATTTTTTGAACAGGTCTTCGGAAATTCGCTAGAAATTAAATTCCCTACACGGAAATACCAAATATGTGGGGATTGCTTTCAGTTTTAAGGGTTTTCATTTTTTTGCTACAAATTCTGATGTTTTGTATTGAATCTCATTAAATTCCAATATTTTCCCGATTTCTCTGTCAATTTTGAATATTTTTTGAACAGGTCTTCGGAAATTCGCTAGAAATTAAATTCCTTACACGGAAATATCAAATAAGTGGGGATTGCTTTCAGTTTTAAGGTTTTTCATTTTTTTGCTACAAATTCTGATGTTTTGTATTGAATCTCATTAAATTCCAATATTTTCGCGATTTCTTGGGCAACTTTGAATATTTTTTGAACAGGTCTTCGGAAATTCGCTAGAAATTAAATTCCCTACACGGAAATACCAAATAAGTGGGGATTGCTTTCAGTCTTAAGGGTTTTCATGTTTTTGCTACAAATTCTGATGTTTTGTATTGAATCTCATTAAATTAAAATATTTTCCCGATTTCTCGGGCAATTTTGAATATTTTTCGAAAAATTCCTACACGGAAATACCAAATATGTGGGGATTGCATTCAGTTTTAAGGGTTTTCATTTTTTTGCTACAAATTCTGATGTTTTGTATTGAATCTCATTAAATTCCAATATTTTCGCGATTTCTTGGGCAACTTTGAATATTTTTTGAACAGGTCTTCGGAAATTCGCTAGAAATTAAATTCCCTACACGGAAATACCAAATATGTGGGGATTGCTTTCAGTTTTAAGGGTTTTCATTTTTTTGCTACAAATTCTGATGTTTTGTATTGAATCTCATTAAATTCCAATATTTTCCCGATTTCTCTGTCAATTTTGAATATTTTTTGAACAGGTCTTCGGAAATTCGCTAGAAATTAAATTCCCTACACGGAAATACCAAATATGTGGGGATTGCTTTCAGTTTTAAGGGTTTTCATTTTTTTGCTACAAATTCTGATGTTTTGTATTGAATCTCATTAAATTCCAATATTTTCGCGATTTCTTGGGCAACTTTGAATATTTTTCGAAAAGGTCTTCGGAAATTCGCTAGAAATTAAATTCCCTACACGGAAATACCAAATATGTGGGGATTGCTTTCAGTTTTAAGGGTTTTCATTTTTTTGCTACAAATTCTGATGTTTTGTATTGAATCTCATTAAATTCCAATATTTTCCCGATTTCTCTGTCAATTTTGAATATTTTTTGAACAGGTCTTCGGAAATTCGCTAGAAATTAAATTCCCTACACGGAAATACCAAATAAGTGGGGATTGCTTTCAGTCTTAAGGGTTTTCATGTTTTTGCTACAAATTCTGATGTTTTGTATTGAATCTCATTAAATTAAAATATTTTCCCGATTTCTCGGGCAATTTTGAATATTTTTCGAAAAATTCCTACACGGAAATACCAAATATGTGGGGATTGCATTCAGTTTTAAGGGTTTTCATTTTTTTGCTACAAATTCTGATGTTTTGTATTGAATCTCATTAAATTCCAATATTTTCGCGATTTCTTGGGCAACTTTGAATATTTTTTGAACAGGTCTTCGGAAATTCGCTAGAAATTAAATTCCCTACACGGAAATACCAAATAAGTGGGGATTGCTTTCAGTCTTAAGGGTTTTCATGTTTTTGCTACAAATTCTGATGTTTTGTATTGAATCTCATTAAATTAAAATATTTTCCCGATTTCTCGGGCAATTTTGAATATTTTTCGAAAAGGTCTTCGGAAATTCGCTAGAAATTAAATTTCCTACACGGAGATACAAAATATGTGGGGATTGCTTTCAGTTTTAAGGGTTTTCATTTTTTTGCTACAAATTCTGATGTTTTGTATTGAATCTCATTAAATTCCAATATTTTCCCGATTTCTCGGGCAATATTGAATATTTTGTGAACAGGTCTTCGGTAATTCGCTATAAATTAAATTCCCTACACGGAAATACCAAATATGTGGGGATTGCTTTCAGTTTTAAGGGTTTTAATTTTTTTGCTACAAATTCTGATGTTTTGTATTGAATCTCATTAAATTCCAATATTTTCGCGATTTCTCGGTCAATTTTGAATATTTTTTGTACAGGTCTTCGGAAATTCGCTAGAAATTAAAGTCTCTACACGGAAATACAAATATCCAATATGGGGATTGCTTTCAGTTTTAAGGGTTTTCATTTTTTTGCTACAAATTCTGAAGTTTTGTATTGAATCTCAATAAATTCCAATATTTTCCCGATTTCTCGGTCAATTTTGAATATTTTTTGAACAGGTCTTCGGAAATTCGCTAGAAATTAAATTCCCTACACGGAAATACCAAATATGTGGGGATTGCTTTCAGTTTTAGGGGTTTTCATTTTTTGCTACAAATTCTGATGTTTTGTATTGAATCTCATTAAATTCCAATATTTTCCCGATTTCTCGGGCAATTTTGAATATTTTTTGAACAGGTCTTCGGAAATTCGCTAGAAATTAAATTCCCTACACGGAAATAGCAAATATGTGGGGATTGCTTTCAGTTTTAAGGATTTTCAATTTTTTGCGACAAATTCTGATGTTTTGTATTGAATCTCTTTAAATTTCCATATTTTACCGATTTTTTGGACAATCTTGAACATTTTTCAAAAAGGTAATGAGCTGGAAGTTACATTCCCTACAGGGAGATACCAAATATGTGGGGATTGCTTTAAGTTTTAAGGGTTTTTATTTTTTTGCTACAAATTCTGATGTTTTGTATTGAATCTCATTAAATTCCAATATTTTCCCGATTTCTCGGGCAATTTTCAATATTTTTTGAACAGGTCTTCGGAAATTCGCTAGAAATTAAATTCCCTACACGGAAATACCAAATATGTGGGGATAGCTTTCAGTTTTAAGGGTTTTCATTTTTTTGTTACAAATTCTGATGCTTTGTATTGAATCTCATTAAATTGCAATATTTTCCCGATTTCTCGGGCAATTCTGAATATTTTTCGAAAAGGTCTTCGGAAATTCGCTAGAAATTAAATTCCCTACACGGAAATACCAAATATGTGGGGATTGCTTTCAGTTTTAAGGGTTTTCATTTTTTTACTACAAATTCTGATGTTTTGTATTGAATCTCATTAAATTCCAATATTTTCCCGATTTCTCGGTCAATTTTGAATATTTTTTGAACAGGTCTTCGGAAATTCGCTAGAAATTAAATTCCCTACACGGAAATACCAAATATGTGGGGATAGCTTTCAGTTTTAAGGGTTTTCATTTTTTTTTTTTACAAATTCTGATGCTTTGTATTGAATCTCTTTAAATTTCCATATTTTACCGATTTTTTGGACAATCTTGAACATTTTTCAAAAAGGTAATGAGCTGGAAGTTACATTCCCTACACGGAGATACCAAATATGTGGGGATTGCTTTCAGTTTTAAGGGTTTTCATTTTTTTGCTACAAATTCTGATGTTTTGTATTGAATCTCATTAAATTCCAATATTTTCCCGATTTCTCGGGCAATTTTGAATATTTTTTGAACAGGTCTTCGGAAATTCGCTAGAAAATAAATTCCCTACACGGAAACACCAAATTTGTGGGGATTGCTTTCAGTTTTAAGGGTTTTCATTTTTTTGCTACAAATTCTGATGTTCTGTATTGAATCTCATTAAATTCCAATATTTTCCCGATTTCTCGGTCAATTCTGAATATTTTTTGAGCAGGTCTTCGGAAATTCGCTAGAAATTAAAGTCTCTACACGGAAATACCAAATATGTGGGGATTGCTTTCAGTTTGAAGGGTTTTCATTTTTTTGCTACAAATTCTGATGTTTTGTATTGAATCTCATTAAATTCCAATATTTTCCCGATTTCTCGGTCAATTTTGAATATTTTTTGAACAGGTCTTCGGAAATTCGCTAGAAATTAAATTCCCTACACGGAAATACCAAATAAGTGGGGATTGCTTTCAGTTTTAAGGGTTTTCATTTTTTTGCTACAAATTCTGATGTTTTGTATTGAATCTCATTAAATTCCAATATTTTCCCGATTTCTCGGGCAATTTTGAATATTTTTCGAAAAGGTCTTCGGAAATTCGCTAGAAATTTAATTCCCTACACGGAAATACCAAATATGTGGGGATTGCTTTCAGTTTTAAGGGTTTTCATTTTTTTGCTACAAATTCTGATGTTTTGTATAGAATCTCATTAAATTCCAATATTTTCCCGATTTCTCTGTCAATTTTGAATATTTTTTGAACAGGTCTTCGGAAATTCGCTAGAAATTAAATTCCCTACACGGAAATACCAAATAAGTGGGGATTACTTTCAGTCTTAAGGGTTTTCATTTTTTTGCTACAAATTCTGATGTTTTGTATTGAATCTCATTAAATTCCAATATTTTCCCGATTTCTCGGGCAATTCTGAATATTTTTCGAAAAGGTCTTCGGAAATTAGCTAGAAATTAAATTCCCTACAAGGCAATACCAAATATGTGGTGCTTTCAGTTTTAAGGGTTTTCATTTTTTTGCTACAAATTCTGATGTTTTGTATTGAATCTCATTAAATTCCAATATTTTCCCGATTTCTCGGTCAATTCTGAATATTTTTTGAACAGGTCTTCGGAAATTCGCTAGAAATTAAAGTCTCTACACGGAAATACCAAATAAGTGGGGATTGCTTTCAGTCTTAAGGGTTTTCATTTTTTTGCTACAAATTCTGATGTTTTGTATTGAATCTCATTAAATTCCAATATTTTCGCGATTTCTCGGTCAATTTTGAATATTTTTTGAACAGGTCTTCGGAAATTCGCTAGAAATTAAATTCCCTACACGGAAATACTAAATAAGTGGGGATTGCTTTCAGTCTTAAGGGTTTTCATTTTTTTGCTACAAATTCTGATGTTTTGTATTGAATCTCATTAAATTCCAATATTTTCCCGATTTCTCGGGCAATTCTGAATATTTTTCGAAAAGGTCTTCGGAAATTCGCTAGAAATTAAATTCCCTACACGGAAATACCAAATATGTGGTGCTTTCAGTTTTAAGGGTTTTCATTTTTTTTGGTACAAATTCTGATGTTTTGTATTGAATCTCATTAAATTCCAATATTTTCCCGATTTCTCGGTCAATTCTGAATATTTTTTGAACAGGTCTTCGGAAATTCGCTAGAAATTAAAGTCTTTACTCGGAAATACCAAATATGTGGGGATTGCTTTCAGTTTTAAGGGTTTTCATTTTTTTGCTACAAATTCTGATGTTTTGTATTGAATCTCATTAAATTCCAATATTTTCCCGATTTCTCGGTCAATTTTGAATATTTTTTGAACAGGTCTTCGGAAATTCGCTAGAAATTTAATTCCCTACACGGAAATACCAAATAAGTGGGGATTGCTTTCAGTCTTAGGGTTTTCATTTTTTTGCTACAAATTCTGATGTTTTGTATTGAATCTCATTAAATTCCAATATTTTCCCGATTTCTCGGGCAATTTTGAATATTTTTCGAAAAGGTCTTCGGAAATTCGCTAGAAATTAAATTCCCTACACGGAAATACCAAATATGTGGGGATTGCTTTCAGTTTTAAGGGTTTTCATTTTTTTGCTACAAATTCTGATGTTTTGTATTGAATCTCATTAAATTCCAATATTTTCCCGATTTCTCGGGTATTTTGAATATTTTTCGAAAAATTCCTACACGGAAATACCAAATATGTGGGGATTGCATTCAGTTTTAAGGGTTTTAATTTTTTTGCTACAAATTCTGATGTTTTGTATTGAATCTCATTAAATTCCAATATTTTCCCGATTTCTCGGGCAACTTTGAATATTTTTCGAAAAATTCCTACACGGAAATACCAAATATGTGGGGATTGCTTTCAGTTTTAAGGGGTTTTATTTTTTCTACAAATTCTGATGTTTTGTATTGAATCTCATTAAATTCCAATATTTTCGCGATTTCTCGGTCAATTTTAAATATTTTTTGAACAGGTCTTCGGAAATTCGCTGGAAATTAAATTCCCTACACGGAAATACCAAATAAGTGGAGATTGCTTTCAGTCTTAAGGGTTTTCATTTTTTTGCTACAAATTCTGATGTTTTGTATTGAATCTCATTAAATTCCAATATTTTCCCGATTTCTCGGGTATTTTGAATATTTTTCGAAAAATTCCTACACGGAAATACCAAATATGTGGGGATTGCATTCAGTTTTAAGGGTTTTAATTTTTTTGCTACAAATTCTGATGTTTTGTATTGAATCTCATTAAATTCCAATATTTTCCCGATTTCTCGGGCAACTTTGAATATTTTTTGAACAGGTCTTCGGAAATTCGCTGGAAATTAAATTCCCTACACGGAAATACCAAATAAGTGGAGATTGCTTTCAGTCTTAAGGGTTTTCATTTTTTTGCTACAAATTCTGATGTTTTGTATTGAATCTCATTAAATTCCAATATTTTCCCGATTTCTCGGGTATTTTGAATATTTTTCGAAAAATTCCTACACGGAAATACCAAATATGTGGGGATTGCATTCAGTTTTAAGGGTTTTCATTTTTTTGCTACAAATTCTGATGTTTTGTATTGAATCTCATTAAATTCCAATATTTTCGCGATTTCTCGGTCAATTTTGAATATTTTTTGAACAGGTCTTCGGAAATTCGCTGGAAATTTAATTCCCGACACGGAAATACCAAATAAGTGGGGATTGCTTTCAGTCTTAAGGGTTTTCATTTTTTTGCTACAAATTCTGATGTTTTGTATTGAATCTCATTAATTTAAATATTTTCCCGATTTCTCGGGCAATTTTGAGTATTTTTCGAAAAGGTCTTCGGAAATTCGCTAGAAATTAAATTTCCTACACGGAAATACAAAATATGTGGGGATTGCTTTCAGTTTTTAGGGTTTTCATATTTTTTGCTACAAATTCTGATGTTTTGTATTGAATCTCATTAAATTCCAATATTTTCGCGATTTCTCGGTCAATTTTGAATATTTTTTGAACAGGTCTTCGGAAATTCGCTGGAAATTTAATTCCCTACACGGAAATACCAAATAAGTGGGGATTGCTTTCAGTCTTAAGGGTTTTCATTTTTTTGCTACAAATTCTGATGTTTTGTATTGAATCTCATTAATTTAAATATTTTCCCGATTTCTCGGGCAATTTTGAGTATTTTTCGAAAAGGTATTCGGAAATTCGCTAGAAATTAAATTTCCTACACGGAAATACAAAATATGTGGGGATTGCATTCAGTTTTAAGGGTTTTAATTTTTTTGCTACAAATTCTGATGTTTTGTATTGAATCTCATTAAATTCCAATATTTTCCCGATTTCTCGGGCAACTTTGAATATTTTTCGAAAAATTCCTACACGGAAATACCAAATATGTGGGGATTGCTTTCAGTTTTAAGGGGTTTTATTTTTTCTACAAATTCTGATGTTTTGTATTGAATCTCATTAAATTCCAATATTTTCGCGATTTCTCGGTCAATTTTAAATATTTTTTGAACAGGTCTTCGGAAATTCGCTGGAAATTAAATTCCCTACACGGAAATACCAAATAAGTGGAGATTGCTTTCAGTCTTAAGGGTTTTCATTTTTTTGCTACAAATTCTGATGTTTTGTATTGAATCTCATTAAATTCCAATATTTTCCCGATTTCTCGGGTATTTTGAATATTTTTCGAAAAATTCCTACACGGAAATACCAAATATGTGGGGATTGCATTCAGTTTTAAGGGTTTTAATTTTTTTGCTACAAATTCTGATGTTTTGTATTGAATCTCATTAAATTCCAATATTTTCCCGATTTCTCGGGCAACTTTGAATATTTTTCGAAAAGGTCTTCGGAAATTCGCTAGAAATTAAATTTCCTACACGGAAATACAAAATATGTGGGGATTGCTTTCAGTTTTAAGGGTTTTCATTTTTTTGCTACAAATTCTGATGTTTTGTATTGAATCTCATTAAATTCCAATATTTTCCCGATTTCTCGGCCAATTTTGAATATTTTTCGAAAAATTCCTACACGGAAATACCAAATATGTGGGGATTACATTCAGTTTTAAGGGTTTTCATTTTTTTGCTACAAATTCTGATGTTTTGTATTGAATCTCATTAAATTCCAATATTTTCGCGATTTCTCGGTCAATTTTGAATATTTTTTGAACAGGTCTTCGGAAATTCGCTGGAAATTTAATTCCCGACACGGAAATACCAAATAAGTGGGGATTGCTTTCAGTCTTAAGGGTTTTCATTTTTTTGCTACAAATTCTGATGTTTTGTATTGAATCTCATTAATTTAAATATTTTCCCGATTTCTCGGGCAATTTTGAGTATTTTTCGAAAAGGTCTTCGGAAATTCGCTAGAAATTAAATTTCCTACACGGAAATACAAAATATGTGGGGATTGCTTTCAGTTTTTAGGGTTTTCATATTTTTTGCTACAAATTCTGATGTTTTGTATTGAATCTCATTAAATTCCAATATTTTCGCGATTTCTCGGTCAATTTTGAATATTTTTTGAACAGGTCTTCGGAAATTCGCTGGAAATTTAATTCCCTACACGGAAATACCAAATAAGTGGGGATTGCTTTCAGTCTTAAGGGTTTTCATTTTTTTGCTACAAATTCTGATGTTTTGTATTGAATCTCATTAATTTAAATATTTTCCCGATTTCTCGGGCAATTTTGAGTATTTTTCGAAAAGGTATTCGGAAATTCGCTAGAAATTAAATTTCCTACACGGAAATACAAAATATGTGGGGATTGCTTTCAGTTTTTAGAGTTTTCATTTTTTTGCTACAAATTCTGATGTTTTGTATTGAATCGCATTAAATTCCAATATTTTCCCGATTTCTCGGGCAATTTTGAATATTTTTCGAAAAGGTCTTCGGAAATTCGCTAGAAATTAAATTTCCTACACGGAAATACAAAATATGTGGGGATTGCTTTCAGTTTTTAGAGTTTTCATTTTTTTGCTACAAATTCTGATGTTTTGTATTGAATCGCATTAAATTCCAATATTTGCCCGATTTCTCGGGCAATTTTGAATATTTTTCGAAAAGGTCTTCGGAAATTCGCTAGAAATTAAATTCCCTACACGGAAATACCAAATATGTGGGGATTGTTTTCAGTTTTAAGGGTTTTCATTTTTTTGCTACAAATTCTGATGTTTTGTATTGAATCTCATTAAATTCCAATATTTTCCCGATTTCTCTGTCAATTTTGAATATTTTTTGAACAGGTCTTCGGAAATTCGCTAGAAATTAAATTCCCTACACGGAAATACCAAATAAGTGGGGATTGCTTTCAGTCTTAAGGGTTTTCATGTTTTTGCTACAAATTCTGATGTTTTCTATTGAATCTCATTAAATTAAAATATTTTCCCGATTTCTCGGGCAATTTTGAATATTTTTCGAAAAGGTCTTCGGAAATTCGCTAGAAATTAAATTTCCTACACGGAAATACAAAATATGTGGGGATTGCTTTCAGTTTTAAGGGTTTTCATTTTTTTGCTACAAATTCTGATGTTTTGTATTGAATCTCATTAAATTCCAATATTTTCCCGATTTCTCGGGCAATATTGAATATTTTTTGAACAGGTCTTCGGTAATTCGCTAGAAATTAAATTCCCTACACGGAAATACCAAATATGTGGGGATTGCTTTCAGTTTTAAGGGTTTTAATTTTTTTGCTACAAATTCTGATGTTTTGTATTGAATCTCATTAAATTCCAATATTTTCGCGATTTCTCGGTCAATTTTGAATATTTTTTGTACAGGTCTTCGGAAATTCGCTAGAAATTAAATTCCTTACACGGAAATACCAAGTAAGTGGGGATTGCTTTCAGTCTTAAGGTTTTTCATTTTTTTGCTACAAATTCTCATGTTTTGTATTGAATCTCATTAAATTGCAATATTTTCCCGATTTCTCGGGCAATTTTGAATATTTTTCGAAAAATTCCTACACGGAAATACCAAATATGTGGGGATTGCATTCAGTTTTAAGGGTTTTCATTTTTTTGCTACAAATTCTGATGTTTTGTATTGAATCTCATTAAATTCCAATATTTTCCCCATTTCTTGGGCAACTTTGAATATTTTTTGAACAGGTCTTCGGAAATTCGCTAGAAATTAAATTCCCTACACGGAAATACCAAATAAGTGGGGATTGCTTTCAGTCTTAAGGGTTTTCATGTTTTTGCTACAAATTCTGATGTTTTGTATTGAATCTCATTAAATTAAAATATTTTCCCGATTTCTCCGGCAATTTTGAATATTTTTCGAAAAGGTCTTCGGAAATTCGCTAGAAATTAAATTCCCTACACGGAAATACCAAATAAGTGGGGATTGCTTTCAGTCTTAAGGGTTTTCATTTTTTTGCTACAAATTCTGATGTTTTGTATTGAATCTCATTAAATTCCAATATTTTCCCGATTTCTCGGGCAATTTTGAATATTTTTTGAACATGTCTTCGGAAATTCGCTAGAAATTAAATTCCCTACACGGAAATACCAAATATGTGGGGATTGCTTTCAGTTTTAAGGGTTTTAATTTTTTTGCTACAAATTCGGATATTTTGTATTGAATCTCATTAAATTCCAATATTTTCCCGATTTCTCGGCCAATTTTGAATATTTTTCTAAAAGGTCTTCGAAAATTCGCTAGAAATTAAATTCCCTACACGGAAATACCAAATAAGTGGGGATTGCTTTCAGTCTTAAGGGTTTTCATTTTTTTGCTACAAATTCTGATGTTTTGTATTGAATCGCATTAAATTCCAATATTTTCCCGATTTCTCGGGCAATTTTGAATATTTTTCGAAAAGGTCTTCGGAAATGCGCTATAAATTTAATTCCCTACACGGAAATACCAAATAAGTGGGGATTGCTTTCAGTCTTAAGGGTTTTAATTTTTTTGCTACAAATTCTGATGTTTTGTATTGAATCTCATTAAATTCCAATATTTTCCCGATTTCTCGGGCAATTTTGAATATTTTTTGAACATGTCTTCGGAAATTCGCTAGAAATTAAATTCCCTACACGGAAATACCAAATATGTGGGGATTGCTTTCAGTTTTAAGGGTTTTAATTTTTTTGCGACAAATTCTGATGTTTTGTACTGATTCCCATTAAATTTGCATATTTTACCGATTTTTGGGCAATTTTGAATATTTTTCGAAAAGGTCTTCGAAAATTCGCTAGAAAGTAAATTCCCTACACGGAAATACCAA
The DNA here is from genome assembly GCA_963932195.1 of Empis livida. Lineage (NCBI taxonomy): Eukaryota > Metazoa > Arthropoda > Insecta > Diptera > Empididae > Empis > Empis livida. Next base: position 19,051,240 of record OZ010647.1, read on the forward strand.
ATAAGTGGGGATTGCTTTCAGACTTAAGGGTTTTCATTTTTTTGCTACAAATTCTGATGTTTTGTATTGAATCTCATTAAATTCCAATATTTTCCCGATTTCTCGGGCAATTTTGAATATTTTTCGAAAAGGTCGTCGGAAATTCGCTAGAAATTAAATTCCCTACACGGAAATACCAAATATGTGGGGATTGCTTTCAGTTTTAAGGGTTTTCCTTTTTTTGCTACAAATTCTGATGTTTTGTATTGAATCTCATTAAATTCCAATATTTTCCCGATTTCTCGGGGAATTTGGAATATATTTTGAGCAAGTCTTCGGAAATTCGCTAGAAATTAAATTCCCTACACGGAAATACCAAATATGTGGGGATTGCTTTCAGTTTTAAGGGTTTTCATTTTTTGTTACAAATTCTGATGTTTTGTATTGAATCTCACAAATTGTTACAAATTCTGATGTTTTGTATTGAATTTTGAATATTTTTTGAACAGGTCTTCGGAAATTCGCTAGAAATTAAATTCCCTACACGGAAATACCAAATATGTGGGGATTGCTTTCAGTTTTAAGGGTTTTCATTTTCTTGCTACAAATTCTGATGTTTTGTATTGAATCTCATTAAATTGCAATATTTTCCCGATTTCGCGGGCAATTTTGAATATTTTTCGAAAAGGTCTTCAGGAATGCGCTGGAAATTAAATTTCCTACACGAAGATACCAGATATGTGGGGATTGCTTCAGTTTTACGGATTTTCAATTTTTTCCGATAAATTCTGATGTTTGGTATTGAATATTAAATTTCCATATTTTACCGATTTCTCGTGCAATTTTTAATATTTTTCGAAAAGGTCGCCACGGAGATACCAATTATGTTGGGATTGCTTCAGTTTAAAGGATTTTCAATTTTTTGCGACAAATTCTGATGTTTTGTACTGATTCCCATTAAATTTGCATATTTTACCGATTTTTGGGCAATTTTGAATATTTTTCGAAAAGGTCTTCAGGAATGCGCTGGAAATTAAATTTCCTACCCGGAGATACCAGATATGTGGGGATTGCTTCAGTTTTAAGGATTTTCAATTTTTTGCGAAAATTCTGATGTTTGGTATTGAATATAATTAAATTTCCATATTTTACCGATTTCTCGTGCAATTTTTAATATTTTTCGAAAAGGTCGCCACGGAGATACCAAATATGTTGGGATTGCTTCAGTTTAAAGGATTTTCAATTTTTTGCGACAAATTCTGATGTTTTGTACTGAATCTCATTAAATTTCTATTATTTTACCGTTTTAGCAGGCATTTTGAATATTTTTCGAAAAGGTCTTCGGAAATGCGCTGGAAATTAAATTCCCTACACGGAGATTATGAAATGCGCTGGAAATTAAATTCCCTACACGGAAATACCAAATAAGTGGGGATTGCTTTCAGTCTTAAGGGTTTTCATTTTTTTGCTACAAATTCTGATGTTTTGTATTGAATCTCATTAAATTCCAATATTTTCCCGATTTCTCGGGCAATTTTGAATATTTTTTGAACAGGTCTTCGGAAATTCGCTAGAAATTAAATTCCCTACACGGAAATACCAAATATGTGGGGATTGCTTTCAGTTTTAAGGGTTTTAATTTTTTTGCTACAAATTCGGATATTTTGTATTGAATCTCATTAAATTCCAATATTTTCCCGATTTCTCGGCCAATTTTGAATATTTTTCTAAAAGGTCTTCGAAAATTCGCTAGAAATTAAATTCCCTACACGGAAATACCAAATAAGTAGGGATTGCTTTTAGTCTTAAGGGTTTTCATTTTTTTGCTACAAATTCTGATGTTTTGTATTGAATCGCATTAAATTCCAATATTTTCCCGATTTCTCGGGCAATTTTGAATATTTTTCGAAAAGGTCTTCGGAAATGCGCTATAAATTAAATTCCCTACACGGAAATACCAAATAACTGGGGATTGCTTTCAGTTTTAAGGGTTTTCATTTTTTGTTACAAATTCTGATGTTTTGTATTGAATCTCATTAAATTCCAATATTTTCCCGATTTCTCGGGCAATTTTGAATATTTTTTGAACAGGTCTTCGGAAATTCGCTAGAAATTAAATTCCCTACACGGAAATACCAAATATGTGGGGATTGCTTTCAGTTTAAAGGATTTTCAATTTTTTGCGACAAATTCTGATGTTTTGTACTGATTCCCATTAAATTTGCATATTTTACCGATTTTTGGGCAATTTTGAATATTTTTCGAAAAGGTCTTCGAAAATTCGCTAGAAAGTAAATTCCCTACACGGAAATACCAAATAAGTGGGGATTGCTTTCAGTCTTAAGGGTTTTCATTTTTTTGCTACAAATTCTGATGTTTTGTATTGAATCTTATTAAATTCCAATATTTTCCCGATATCTCGGGCAATTTTGAATATTTTTCGAAAAGGTCGTCGGAAATTCGCTAGAAATTAAATTCCCTACACGGAAATACCAAATATGTGGGGATTGCTTTCAGTTTTAAGGGTTTTCCTTTTTTTGCTACAAATTCTGATGTTTTATATTGAATCTCATTAAATTCCAATATTTTCCCGATTTCTCGGGCAATTTGGAATATATTTTGAGCAAGTCTTCGGAAATTCGCTAGAAATTAAATTCCCTACACGGAAATACCAAATATGTGGGGATTGCTTTCAGTTTTAAGGGTTTTCATTTTTTGTTACAAATTCTGATGTTTTGTATTGAATCTCACAAATTGTTACAAATTCTGATGTTTTGTATTGAATTTTGAATATTTTTTGAACAGGTCTTCGGAAATTCGCTAGAAATTAAATTCCCTACACGGAAATACCAAATATGTGGGGATTGCTTTCAGTTTTAAGGGTTTTCATTTTTTTGCTACAAATTCTGATGTTTTGTATTGAATCTCATTAAATTCCAATATTTTCCCGATTTCGCGGGCAATTTTGAATATTTTTCGAAAAGGTCTTCAGGAATGCGCTGGAAATTAAATTTCCTACACGAAGATACCAGATATGTGGGGATTGCTTCAGTTTTACGGATTTTCAATTTTTTCCGATAAATTCTGATGTTTGGTATTGAATATTAAATTTCCATATTTTACCGATTTCTCGTGCAATTTTTAATATTTTTCGAAAAGGTCGCCACGGAGATACCAATTATGTTGGGATTGCTTCAGTTTAAAGGATTTTCAATTTTTTGCGACAAATTCTGATGTTTTGTACTGATTCCCATTAAATTTGCATATTTTACCGATTTTTGGGCAATTTTGAATATTTTTCGAAAAGGTCTTCAGGAATGCGCTGGAAATTAAATTTCCTACCCGGAGATACCAGATATGTGGGGATTGCTTCAGTTTTAAGGATTTTCAATTTTTTGCGACAAATTCTGATGTTTGGTATTGAATATTATTAAATTTCCATATTTTACCGATTTCTCGTGCAATTTTTAATATTTTTCGAAAAGGTCGCCACGGAGATACCAAATATGTTGGGATTGCTTCAGTTTAAAGGATTTTCAATTTTTTGCGACAAATTCTGATGTTTTGTACTGAATCTCATTAAATTTCTATTATTTTACCGTTTTAGCAGGCATTTTGAATATTTTTCGAAAAGGTCTTCGGAAATGCGCTGGAAATTAAATTCCCTACACGGAGATTATGAAATGCGCTGGAAATTAAATTCCCTACACGGAAATACCAAATAAGTGGGGATTGCTTTCAGTCTTAAGGGTTTTAATTTTTTTGCTACAAATTCTGATGTTTTGTATTGAATCTCATTAAATTCCAATATTTTCCCGATTTCTCGGGCAATTTTGAATATTTTTTGAACAGGTCTTCGGAAATTCGCTAGAAATTAAATTCCGTACACGGAAATACCAAATATGTGGGGATTGCTTTCAGTTTTAAGGGTTTTAATTTTTTTGCTACAAATTCGGATATTTTGTATTGAATCTCATTAAATTCCAATATTTTCCCGATTTCTCGGCCAATTTTGAATATTTTTCGAAAAGGTCTTCGGAAATTCGCTAGAAATTAAATTCCCTACACGGAAATACCAAATAAGTGGGGATTGCTTCAGTTTTAAGGATTTTCAATTTTTTGCGACAAATTCTGATGTTTTGTATTGAATCTCTTTAAATTTCCATATTTTACCGATTTTTTGGACAATCTTGAACATTTTTCAAAAAGGTAATGAGCTGGAAGTTAAATTCCCTACACGGAGATACCAAATATGTGGGGATTGCTTCAGTTTTTAGGATTTTCACTTTTTTGTAACAAATTCTGATGTTTTGTATTGAATCTCATTAAATTTCCATATTTGACCAATTTTTTGGGCAATTTTGAATATTTTTCGAAAAGGTCTTCTGCAATGCGCTGGAAATTAAATTCCCTACACGGAGATACCAGTTATGTGGGGATTGCTTCAGTTTTAAGGATTTTCAAGTTTTTGCGACAAATTCTGATGTTTTGTATTGAATCTCATTAAATTTAAATATTTTACCGATTTTTTAGGCAATTTTGAATATTTTTCAAAAAGGTAATGTGTTGGAAATTAAATTCCCTACACGGAGATACCAGATATATGGGAATTGCTTCAGTTTTAAGGATTTTCAATTTTCTGCGACAAATTCTGATGTTTTGTATTGAATGTTATTAAATTTCCATATTTTACCGATTTCACGTGCAATTTTTAATATTTTTCGAAACGGTATTTGGAAATGCGCTGGAAATTAAATTCCCTACACGGAGATGCCAGATTTGTGGGGATTGATTCAGTTTTAAGGATTTCCATTTTTTTGCTGCAAATTCTGATGTTTTGTATTGAAACCCATTTAATTTGCATATTTTAACGATTTTTTGGGCAATTTTGAATATTTTTCGAACAGATCTTTGGTAGTGAGTTGGAAATTAAATTCGGAAATGCGCTGTAAATTAAATTCCCTACACGGATATACCAAATATGTGGGGATTGCTTCAGTTTTAAAGATTTTCAATTTTTTGCGACAAATTCTGATGTTTTGTATTGAATCCCATTGAATTTCCAAATTTTACCGATTTTTTTGGGCAATTTTGAATATTTTTCGAAAAGGTCTTCGGAAATGAGCTGGAAATTAAATTCCCTACACGGAGATACCAGATATGCGGGGATTGCTTCAGTTTTAAGGATTTTCAATTTTTTGCGACAAATTCTGATGTTTTGTATGGAATCTCTTTAGACTTCCATATTTTACCGATTTTTTGGGCAATTTTGAATATTTTTGAAAAAGGTAATGAGCTGGAAGTTAAATTCCCTACAAGGAGATACCAAATATGTAGGGATTGCTTCAGTTTTAAGGATTTTCAATTTTTTGCGACAAATTCTGATGTTTTGTATTGAATCTTTTGTATTAAATTTAAATATTTTGCCGATTTTTTGGGCAATTTTGAATATTTTTCAAAAAGGTAATGTGTTGGAAATTAAATTCCCTACACGGAGATACCAAATATGTAGGGATTGCTTCTGTTTTAAGGATTTTCAATTTTCTGCGGCAAATTCTGATGTTTTGTATTGAATGTTATTAAGTTTCCATATTTTACCGATTTCTCGTGCAATTTTTAATATTTTTCGAAAAGATATTCGGAAATGCGCTGGAAATTAAATTCGCTACACGGAGATACCAGATAAGTAGGGATTGCTTCAGTTTTCAGGATTTTCAATTTTTTGCGACAAATTCTGATGTTTTGTATTGAATGTTATTAAATTACCATATTTTAGCGATTTCTCGGGCAATTTTGAATATACCGATTTTTTGGGCAATTTTGAATATTTTTCAAAAAGGTAATGAGCTGGAAATTAAATTCCCTACACGGAGATACCAAATATGTGGGGATTGCTTCAGTTTTAAGGATTTTCACTTTTTTGTGACAAATTCTGATGTTTTGTATTGAATCTCATTAAATTTCCATATTTTACCCATTTTTTGGGCAATTTTGAATATTTTTCGAAAAGGTCTTCTGAAATGCGCTGGAAATTAAATTCCCTACACGGAGACACATTGCTTCAGTTATAAGGATGTGGGGATTGCTTCAGTTATAAGGATTTTCAATTTTTTGCGACAAATTCTGATGTTTTGTATTGAATCTCATTAAATTTCCATATTTTTCCGATTTTTTGGGTAATTTTGAATATTTTTCGAAAAGGTCTTCGGAAAAGCGCTATAAATTAAATTCCATACACGGAGATACCAAACATATGGGGATTGCTTCAGCTTAAGGATTTTCAATTTACTGCGACAAATTCTGATGTTTTGTATTGAATGTTATTAAAATTTCCATATTTTACCGATTTCTCGTGCAATTTTTAATATTTTTCGAATAGGTCTTCGGAAATGCGCTGGAAATTAAATTCCCTACATGGAGATACCAGATTTGTGGGGATTGCTTCAGTTTTAAGGATTTTCAATTTTTTGCGACAAATTCTAATGTTTTGTATTGAATGTTATTAAATTCCAAAATTTTCCCGATTTCTCGTGCAATTTTTAATATTTTTCGAAAAGGTCTTCGGAAATGCGCTGGAAATTAAATTCCCTACACGGAGATACCACACATGTGGGGATTGCTTCAGTTTTAAGGATTTGCAATTTTTTTGCGACAAATTCTGATGTTTTGTATTGAATCTCATTAAATTTCCATATTTTACCGATTTATCGGACATTTTTGAATATTTTTCGAAAAGGTCTTCGGAAATGCGCTGGAAATTAAATTTCATACACGGAGATACCAAATATGTGGGGATTGCTTCAGTTTTAAGGATTTTAAATTTTTGCGACAAATTCTGATGTTTTGTAGTGAATCTTATTAAATTTTCATATTTTACCGATTTATCGCGCATTTTTGAATATTTTTGGAAAAGGTCTTCGGAAATGCGCTGGAAATTAAATTTCCTACACGGAGATACCAAATATGTGGTGATTGCTTCAGTTTTAAGGATTTTCAATTTTTTGCGACAAATTCTGATGTTTTGTATTGAATCTCATTAAATTTCTATATTTTACCGATTTATCGGGCATTTTTGAATATTTTTCGAATAGGTGTTCGGAAATACGCTGGAAATTAAATTCCCTACACGGAGATACGAGATATGTGAAAATCCTTAAAACTGAAGCAGTTTTAAGGATTTTCAATATTTTGCGACAAATTCTGATGTTTTGTATTGAATGTTATTATAGTTCCATATTTTACCGATTTCGCGTGCAATTTTTAATATTTTTAGAAAAGGTCTTCGGAAATGCGCTGGAAATTAAATTCCCTACACGGAGATACCAGATATGTGGGGATTGCTTCAGTTTTAAGGATTTTCAATTTTTTGCTACAAATTCTGATGTTTTGTATTGAATCTCATTAAATTCCAATATTTTCCCGATTTCTCGGGCAATTTTGAATATTTTTTGAACAGGTCTTCGGAAATTGGCTAGAAATTAAATTCCCTACACGGAAATACCAAATATGTGGGGATTGCTTCAGTTTTAAGGATTTTAAACTTTTTTGTGACAAATTCTGATGTTTTGTATTGAATCTCATTAAATTTCCATATTTTACCGATTTTTTGGGCAATTTTGAATATTTTTCGAAAAGGTCTTCGGAAATGCGCTGGAAATTAAATTTCCTACACGGAGATACCAAATATGCGGGGATTGCTTCAGTTTTAAGGATTTTCAATTTTTTGATTGCTTCAGTTTTAAGGATTTTCAATTTTTTGCGACAAATTCTGATGTTTTGTATTGAATCTGATTAAATTTCCATATTTTACCGATTTTTTGGGCAATTTTGAATATTTTTCGAAAAGGTCTTCGGAAATGCGCTGGAAATTAAATTTCCTACACGGAGATACCAAATATGTGGGAATTACTTCAGTTTTAAGGATTTTCAATTTTTTGCTACAAATTCTGATGTTTTGTATTGAATCTCATTAATTTCCAATATTTTCCCGATTTCTGGGGCAATTTTGAATATTTTTTGAACAGGTCTTCGGAAATTCGCTAGAAATTAAATTCCCTACACGGAAATACCAAATATGTGGGGATTGCTTTCAGTTTTAAGGGTTTTCATATTTTGTTACAAATTCTGATGTTTTGTATCGAATCTCATTAAATTGCAATATTTTCCCGATTGCTCGGCCAATGTTGAATATTTTTCGAAAAGGTCTTCGAAAATTCGCTAGAAATTAAATTCCCTACCCGGAAATACCAAATAAGTGGGGATTGCTTTCAGTCTTAACGGTTTTAATTTTTTTGCTACAAATTCTGATGTTTTGTATTGAATCTCATTAAATTCCAATATTTTCCCGATTTCTTGGGCAATTTTGACTATTTTTCGAAAAGGTCTTCGGAAATTCGCTAGAAATTAAATTCCCTACACGGAAATACCAAATATGTGGGGATTGCTTCAGTTTTAAGGATTTTCAATTTTTTTGTGACAAATTCTGATGTTTTGAATTGAATCTCATTAAATTTCCATATTTTACTCATTTTTTGGGCAATTTTGAATATTTTTCGAAAAGGTCTTCTGAAATGCGCTGGAAATTAAATTCCCTACACGGAGACACCATATATGTGGGGATTGCTTCAGTTTTAAGGATTTTCAATTTTTTGCGACAAATTCTGATGTTTTGTATTGAATCTCATTAAATTTCCATATTTTTCCGATTTTTTGGGTAATTTTGAATATTTTTCGAAAAGGTCTTCGGAAAAGCGCTATAAATTAAATTCCATGCACGGAGATACCAAACATATGGGGATTGCTTCAGTTTAAGGATTTTCAATTTATTGCGACAAATTCTGATGTTTTGTATTGAATGTTATTAAAATTTCCATATTTTACCGATTTCTCGTGCAATTTTTAATATTTTAAGAATAGGTGTTCGGAAATACGCTGGAAATTAAATTCCCTACACGGAGATACGAGATATGTGAAAATCCTTAAAACTGAAGCAGTTTTAAGAATTTTCAATATTTTGCGACAAATTCTGATGTTTTGTATTGAATGTTATTATAGTTCCATATTTTACCGATTTCGCGTGCAATTTTTAATATTTTTAGAAAAGGTCTTCGGAAATGCGCTGGAAATTAAATTCCCTACACGGAGATACCAGATATGTGGGGATTGATTCAGTTTTAAGGATTTTCAATTTTTTGCTACAAATTCTGATATTTTGTATTGAATCTCATTAAATTCCAATATTTTCCCGATTTCTCGGGCAATTTTGAATATTTTTTGAACAGGTCTTCGGAAATTCGCTAGAAATTAAATTCCCTACACGGAAATACCAAATATGTGGGTATTGCTTCAGTTTTAAGGATTTTCAATTTTTTTGTGAAAAATTCTGATGTTTTGTATTGAATCTCATTATATTTCCATATTTTACCGATTTTTTGTGCAATTTTGAATATTTTTCGAAAAGGTCTTCGGAATTGCGCTGGAAATTAAATTTCCTACACGGAGATACCAAATATGCGGGGATTGCTTCAGTTTTAAGGATTTTCAATTTTTTGCGACAAATTCTGGTGTTTTGTATTGAATCTCATTAAATTTCCATATTTTACCTATTTTTTGAGCAATTTTGAATGTTTTTCCAAAAGTTAATGAGCTTGAAATGAATTTCCCTACACGGAGATACCAAACATTGCTTCAGTTTTAAGGATTTTCAATTTTTTGATTGCTTCATTTTTAAGGATTTTCAATTTTTTGCGACAAATTCTGATGTTTTGTATTGAATCTCATTAAATTTCCATATTTTACCGATTTTTTGGGCAATTTTGAATATTTTTCGATAATGTCTTCGGAAATGCGTTGGAAATTAAATTTCCTACACGGAGATACAAAATATGTGGGAATTGCTTCAGTTTTAAGGATTTTCAATTTTTTGCTACAAATTCTGATGTTTTGTATTAAATCTCATTAAATTTCAATATTTTCCCGATTTCTCGGGCAATTTTGAATATTTTTTGAACAGGTCTTCGGAAATTCGCTAGAAATTAAATTCCCTACACGGAAATACCAAATATGTGGGGATTGCTTTCAGTTTTAAGGGTTTTCATTTTTTGTTACAAATTCTGATGTTTTGTAATGAATCTCATTAAATTGCAATATTTTCCCGATTTCTCGGCCAATGTTGAATATTTTTCGAAAAGGTCTTCGAAAATTCGCTAGAAATTAAATTCCCTACACGGAAATACCAAATAAGTGGGGATTGCTTTCAGTCTTAACGGTTTTCATTTTTTTGCTACAAATTCTGATGTTTTGTATTGAATCTCATTAAATTCCAATATTTTCCCGATTTCTCGGGCAATTTTGAATATTTTTCGAAAAGGTCTTCGGAAATTCGCTAGAAATTAAATTCCCTACACGGAAATACCAAATATGTGGGCATTGCTTCAGTTTTAAGGATTTTCAATTTTTTTTGTGACAAATTCTGATGTTTTGTATTGAATCTCATTAAATTTCCATATTTTACTCATTTTTTGGGCAATTTTGAATATTTTTCGAAAAGGTCTTCTGAAATGCGCTGGAAATTAAATTCCCTACACGGAGACACCATATATGTGGGGATTGCTTCAGTTTTAAGGATTTTCAATTTTTTGCTACAAATTCTGATGTTTTGTATTTGTATTGAATCTCATTAAATTCCAATATTTTCCCGATTTCTCGGGCAATTTTGAATATTTTTTGAACAGGTCTTCGGAAATTCGCTAGAAATTAAATTCCCTGCACGGAAATACCAAATATGTGGGGATTGCTTTCAGTTTTAAGGGTTTTCATTTTTTGTTACAAATTCTGATGTTTTGTATTGATTCTCATTAAATTGCAATATTTTCCCGATTTCTCGGGCAATGTTGAATATTTTTCGAAAAGGTCTTCGAAAATTCTTAAGGGTTTTCAATTCTGAAGTTTTGTATTGAATCTCATTAAATTTCAATATTTTCCCGATTTCTCGGGCAATTTTGAATATTTTTTGAAAAGAGCTTCGGAAATTCGCTAGAAATTAAATTCCCTACACGGAAATACCAAATATGTGGCGATAGCTTTCAGTTTTAAGGGTTTTCATTTTTTTTGCTACAAATTCTGATGTTTTGTATTGAATCTCATTAAATTGCAATATTTTCCCGATTTCTCGGGCAATGTTGAATATTTTTCGAAAAGGTCTTCGAAAATTCGCTAGAAATTAAATTCCCTAGACGGAAATACCAAATAAGTGGGGATTGCTTTCAGTCTTAAGGGTTTTCAATTTTTTGCTACAAATTCTGATGTTTTGTATTGAATCTCATTAAATTCCAATATTTTCCCGATTTCTCGGGCAATTTTGAATATTTTTCGAAAAGGTCTTCGGAAATTCGCTAGAAATTAAATTCCCTACACGGAAATACCAAATATGTGGGGATAGCTTTCAGTTTTAAGGGTTTTCATTTTTTTGTTACAAATTCTGATGTTTTGTATTCAATCTCATTAAATTCCAATATTTTCCCGATTTCTCGGCCAATTTTGAATATTTTTCGAAAAGGTCTTCGAAAATTTGCTAGAAATTAAATTCCCTACACGGAACTACCAATAAGTGGGGATTGCTTTCAGTCTTAAGGGTTTTCATTTTTTTGCTACAAATTCTGATGTGTTGTATTGAATCTCATTAAATTCCAATATTTTCCCGATTTTTCGGGCAATTTTGAATATTTTTTGAACAGGTCTTCGGAAATTCGCTAGAAATTAAATTCCCTACACGGAAATACCAAATATGTGGGGATTGCTTTCAGTTTTAAGGGTTTTCATTTTTTGTTACAAATTCTGATGTTTTGTATTGAATCTCATTAAATTACAATATTTTCCCGATTTCTCGGGCAATGTTGAATATTTTTGAAAAGGTCTTCGAAAATTCGCTAGAAATTAAATTCCCTACACGGAAATACCAAATAAGTGGGGATTGCTTTCAGTCTTAAGGGTTTTCAATTTTTTGCTACAAATTCTGATGTTTTGTATTGAATATCATTAAATTCCAATATTTTCCCGATTTCTCGGGCAATTTTGAATATTTTTCGAATAGGTGTTCGGAAATACGCTGGAAATTAAATTCCCTACACGGAGATACCAAATATGTGGGAATTGCTTCAGTTTTAATGATTTTCAATTTTTTGCTACAAATTCTGATGTTTTGTATTGAATCTCATTAAATTCCAATATTTTCCCGATTTCTCGGGCAATTTTGAATATTTTTTGAACAGGTCTTTGGAAATTCGCTAGAAATTAAATTCCCTACACGGAAATACCAAATATGTGGGGATTGCTTTCAGTTTTAAGGGTTTTCATTTTTTGTTACAAATTCTGATGTTTTGTATTGAATCTCATTAAATTGGAATATTTTCCCGATTTCTCGGGCAATGTTGAATATTTTTGAAAAGGTCTTCGAAAATTCGCTAGAAATTAAATTCCCTACACGGAAATACCAAATAAGTGGGGATTGCTTTCAGTCTTAAGGATTTTCAATTTTTTGCTACAAATTCTGATGTTTTGTATTGAATCTCATTAAATTCCAATATTTTCCCGATTTCTCGGGCAATTTTGAATATTTTTCGAAAAGGTCTTCGGAAATTCGCTAGAAATTAAATTCCCTACACGGAAATACCAAATATGTGGGGATTGCTTTCAGTTTTAAGGGTTTTCATTTTTTCTTACAAATTCTGTTGTTTTGTATTGAATCTCATTAAATTGCAATATTTTCCCGATTTCTCGGGCAATGTTGAATATTTTTGAAAAGGTCTTCGAAAATTCGCTAGAAATTAAATTCCCTACACGGAAATACCAAATAAGTGGGGATTCCTTTCAGTCTTAAGGGTTTTCAATTTTTTGCTACAAATTCTGATGTTTTGTATTGAATCTCATTAAATTCCAATATTTTCCCGATTTCTCGGGCAATTTTGAATATTTTTCGAAAAGGTCTTCGGAAATTCGCTAGAAATTAAATTCCCTACACGGAAATACCAAATAAGTGGGCATTGCTTTCAGTCTTAAGAGTTTTCATTTTTTTGCTACAAATTCTGATGTTTTGTATTGAATCTCATTAAATTCCAATATTTTCCCGATTTCTCGGGCAATTTTGAATATTTTTTGAACAGGTCTTCGAAAATTCGCTAGAAATTAAATTCCCTACACGGAAATACCAAATAAGTGGGGATTGCTTTCAGTCTTAAGGGTTTTCAATTTTTTGCTACAAATTCTGATATTTTGTATTGAATCTCATTAAATTCCAATATTTTCCCGATTTCTCGGGCAATTTTTAATATTTTTCGAAAAGGTCTTGGGAAATTCGCTAGAAATTAAATTCCCTACACGGAAATACCAAATAAGAGGGGATTGCTTTCAGTCTTAAGGGTTTTCATTTTTTTGCTACAAATTCTGATGTTTTGTATTGAATCTCATTAAATTCCAATATTTTCCCGATTTCTCGGTCAATTTTGAATATTTTTTGAACAGGTTTTCGGAAATTCGCTAGAAATTAAATTCCCTACACTAAAATACCAAATATGTGGGGATAGCTTTCAGTTTTAAGGGTTTTCATTTTTTTGCTACAAATTCTGATGTTTTGTATTGAATCTCATTAAATTCCAATATTTTCCCGATTTCTCGGGCAATGTTGAATGATTTTCGAAAAGGTCTTCGAAAATTCGCTAGAAATTAAATTCCCTACACGGTAATACCAAATAAGTGGGGATTGCTTTCAGTCTTAAGGGTTCTCAATTTTTTGCTACAAATTCTGATGTTTTGTATTGAATCTCATTAAATTCCAATATTTTCCCGATTTCTCGGGCAATTTTGAATATTTTTTGAACAGGTCTTCGGAAATTCGCTAGAAATTAAATTCCCTACACGGAGATACCAGATATGTGGGGATTGCTTCAGTTTTAAGGATTTGCAATTTTTTTGCGACAAATTTTGATGTTTTGTATTGAATCTCATTAAATTTCCATATTTTACCGATTTATCGGGCATTTTCGAATATTTTTCGAATAGGTGTTCGGAAATACGCTGGAAATTAAATTCCCTACACGGAGATACCAAATATGTGGGAATTGCTTCAGTTTTAAGGATTTTAAATTTTTTGCTACAAATTCTGATGTTTTGTATTGAATCTCATTAAATTCCAATATTTTCCCGATTTCTCGGGCAATTTTGAATATTTTTTGAACAAATTCGCTAGAAATTAAATTCCCTACACGGAAATACCAAATATGTGGGGATTGCTTTCAGTTTTAAGGGTTTTCATTTTTTGTTACAAATTCTGATGTTTTGTATTGAATCGCATTAAATTCCAATATTTTCCCGATTTCTCGGGCAATTTTGAATATTTTTTGAACAGGTCTTCGGAAATTCGCTAGAAATTAAATTCTCTACACGGAAATACCAATTATGTGGGGATTGCTTTCAGTTTTAAGGGTTTTCATTTTTTTGGTACAAATTCTGATGTTTTGTATTGAATCTCATTAAATTCCAATATTTTCCCGATTTCTCGGGCAATGTTGAATATTTTTGAAAAGGTCTTCGAAAATTCGCTAGAAATTAAATTCCCTACACGGAAATACCAAATAAGTGGGGATTGCTTCAGTTTTAAGGATTTTTAATTTTTTGCGACAAATTCTGATGTTTTGTATTGAATCTCATTAAATTTCCATATTTTACCGATTTATCGGGCATTTTTGAATATTTTTCGAATAGGTGTTCGGAAATACGCTGGAAATTAAATTCCCTACACGGAGATACCAAATATGTGGGAATTGCTTCAGTTTTAAGGATTTTCAATTTTTTTGCTACAAATTCTGATGTTTTGTATTGAATCTCATTAAATTCCAGTATTTTCCCAATTTCTCGGCCAATTTTGAATATTTTTTGAACAGGTCTTCGGAAATTCGCTAGAAATTAAATTCCCTACACGGAAATACCAAATATGTGGGGATTGCTGTTTTGTATTGAATCTCATTAAATTCCAATATTTTCCCGATTTCTCGGGCAATTTTGAATATTTTTTGAACAGGTCTTCGGAAATTCGCTAGAAATTAAATTCCCTACACGGAAATACCAAATATGTGGGGATAGCTTTCAGTTTTAAGGGTTTTCATTTTTTTGTTACAAATTCTGATTTTTTTTATTGAATCTCATTAAATTCCAATATTTTCCCGATTTCTCGGGCAATGTTGAATATTTTTCGAAAAGGTCTTCGAAAATTCACTAGAAATTAAATTCCCTACACGGAAATACCAGATAAGTGGGGATTGCTTTCAGATTTTTTTTATTGAATCTCATTAAATTCCAATATTTTCCCGATTTCTCGGGCAATGTTGAATATTTTTCGAAAAGGTCTTCGAAAATTCACTAGAAATTAAATTCCCTACACGGAAATACCAAATAAGTGGGGATTGCTTTCAGTCTTAAGGGTTTTCAATTTTTTGCTACAAATTCAGATGTTTTGTATTGAATCTCATTAAATTCCAATATTTTCCCGATTTCTCGGGCAATTTTGAATATTTTTGAACAGGTCTTCGGAAATTCGCTAGAAATTAAATTCCCTACACGGAAATACCAAATATGTGGGGATTGCTTTCAGTTTTAAGGGTTTTCATTTTTTGTTACAAATTCTGATGTTTTGTATTGAATCTCATTAAATTACAAAATTTTCCCGATTTCTTGGGCAATGTTGAATATTTTTCGAACAGGTCTTCGAAAATTCGCTAGAAATTAAATTCCCTACACGGAAATACCAAATAAGTGGGATTGCTTTCAGTCTTAAGGGTTTTCAATTTTTTGCTACAAATTCTGATGTTTTGTATTGAATCTCATTAAATTTCAATATTTTCCAGATTTCTCGGCCAATTTTGAATATTTTTCGAAAAGGTCTAAGGAAATTCGCTAGAAATTAAATTCCCTACACGCAAATACCAAATATGTGGGGATTGCTTTCAGTTTTAAGGGTTTTCATTTTTTTTGCTACAAATTCTGATGTTTTGTATTGAATCTCATTAAATTCCAATATTTTCGCGATTTCTCGGGAAATTTTGAATATTTTTTTCCCTACACGGAAATACCAAATAAGTGGGGTTTGCTTCAGTTTTAAGGATTTTCAATTTTTTGCGACAAAGTCTGATGTTTTGTATTGAATCTCATTAAATTTCCATATTTTACCGATTTATCGGGCATTTTTGAATATTTTTCGAATAGGTGTTCGGAAATACGCTGGAAATTAAATTCCCTACACGGAGATACCAAATATGTGGGAATTGCTTCAGTTTTAAGGATTTTCAATTTTTTGCTACAAATTCTGATGTTTTGTATTGAATCTCATTAAATTCCAGTATTTTCCCGATTTCTCGGCCAATTTTGAATATTTTTTGAACAGGTCTTCGGAAATTCGCTAGAAATTAAATTCCCTACACGGAAATACCAGATAAGTGAGGATTGCTTTCAGATTTTTTTTATTGAATCTCATTAAATTCCAATATTTTCCCGATTTCTCGGGCAATGTTGAATATTTTTCGAAAAGGTCTTCGAAAATTCACTAGAAATTAAATTCCCTACACGGAAATACCAAATAAGTGGGGATTGCTTTCAGTCTTAAGGGTTTTCAATTTTTTGCTACAATTTCAGATGTTTTGTATTGAATCTCATTAAATTCCAATATTTTCCCGATTTCTCGGGCAATTTTGAATATTTTTGAACAGGTCTTCGGAAATTCGCTAGAAATTAAATTCCCTACACGGAAATACCAAATATGTGGGGATTGCTGTTTTGTATTGAATCTCATTAAATTCCAATATTTTCCCGATTTCTCGGGCAATTTTGAATATTTTTTGAACAGGTCTTCGGAAATTCGCTAGAAATTAAATTCCCTACACGGAAATACCAAATATGTGGGGATAGCTTTCAGTTTTAAGGGTTTTCATTTTTTTGTTACAAATTCTGATTTTTTTTATTGAATCTCATTAAATTCCAATATTTTCCCGATTTCTCGGGCAATGTTGAATATTTTTCGAAAAGGTCTTCGAAAATTCACTAGAAATTAAATTCCCTACACGGAAATACCAGATAAGTGAGGATTGCTTTCAGATTTTTTTTATTGAATCTCATTAAATTCCAATATTTTCCCGATTTCTCGGGCAATGTTGAATATTTTTCGAAAAGGTCTTCGAAAATTCACTAGAAATTAAATTCCCTACACGGAAATACCAAATAAGTGGGGATTGCTTTCAGTCTTAAGGGTTTTCAATTTTTTGCTACAAATTCAGATGTTTTGTATTGAATCTCATTAAATTCCAATATTTTCCCGATTTCTCGGGCAATTTTGAATATTTTTGAACAGGTCTTCGGAAATTCGCTAGAAATTAAATTCCCTACACGGAAATACCAAATATGTGGGGATTGCTTTCAGTTTTAAGGGTTTTCATTTTTTGTTACAAATTCTGATGTTTTGTATTGAATCTCATTAAATTACAAAATTTTCCCGATTTCTCGGCCAATTTTGAATATTTTTTGAACAGGTCTTCGGAAATTCGCTAGAAATTAAATTCCCTACACGGAAATACCAGATAAGTGAGGATTGCTTTCAGATTTTTTTTATTGAATCTCATTAAATTCCAATATTTTCCCGATTTCTCGGGCAATGTTGAATATTTTTCGAAAAGGTCTTCGAAAATTCACTAGAAATTAAATTCCCTACACGGAAATACCAAATAAGTGGGGATTGCTTTCAGTCTTAAGGGTTTTCAATTTTTTGCTACAATTTCAGATGTTTTGTATTGAATCTCATTAAATTCCAATATTTTCCCGATTTCTCGGGCAATTTTGAATATTTTTGAACAGGTCTTCGGAAATTCGCTAGAAATTAAATTCCCTACACGGAAATACCAAATATGTGGGAATTGCTTCAGTTTTAAGGATTTTCAATTTTTTGCTACAAATTCTGATGTTTTGTATTGAATCTCATTAAATTCCAGTATTTTCCCGATTTCTCGGCCAATTTTGAATATTTTTTGAACAGGTCTTCGGAAATTCGCTAGAAATTAAATTCCCTACACGGAAATACCAAATATGTGGGGATTGCTCTCATTAAATTCCAATATTTTCCCGATTTCTCGGGCAATTTTGAATATTTTTTGAACAGGTCTTCGGAAATTCGCTAGAAATTAAATTCCCTACACGGAAATACCAAATATGTGGGGATAGCTTTCAGTTTTAAGGGTTTTCATTTTTTCGTTACAAATTCTGATTTTTTTTATTGAATCTCATTAAATTCCAATATTTTCCCGATTTCTCGGGCAATGTTGAATATTTTTCGAAAAGGTCTTCGAAAATTCACTAGAAATTAAATTCCCTACACGGAAATACCAGATAAGTGAGGATTGCTTTCAGATTTTTTTTATTGAATCTCATTAAATTCCAATATTTTCCCGATTTCTCGGGCAATGTTGAATATTTTTCGAAAAGGTCTTCGAAAATTCGCTAGAAATTAAATTCCCTACACGGAAATACCAAATAAGTGGGATTCCTTTCAGTCTTAAGGGTTTTCAATTTTTTGCTACAAATTCTGATGTTTTATATTGAATCTCATTAAATTCCAATATTTTCGCAATTTCTCGGTCAATTTTGAATATTTTTTGAACACGTCTTCGGAAATTCGCTAGAAATTAAATTCCCTACACGGAGATACCAAATATGTGGGAATTGCTTCAGTTTTAAGGATTTTCAATTTTTTGCTACAAATTCTGATGTTTTGTATTGAATCTCATTAAATTCCAATATTTTCCCGATTTCTCGGGCAATTTTGAATATTTTTTTCCCTACACGGAAATACCAAATAAGTGGGGTTTGCTTCAGTTTTAAGGATTTTCAATTTTTTGCGACAAATTCTGATGTTTTGTATTGAATCTCATTAAATTTCCATATTTTACCGATTTATCGGGCATTTTTGAATATTTTTCGAATAGGTGTTCGGAAATACGCTGGAAATTAAATTCCCTACACGGAGATACCAAATATGTGGCAATTGCTTCAGTCTTAAGGGTTTTCAATTTTTTGCTACAAATTCTGATGTTTTGTATTGAATCTCATTAAATTTCCATATTTTAACGATTTATCGGGCATTTTTGAATATTTTTCGAATAGGTGTTCGGAAATACGCTGGAAATTAAATTCCCTACACGGAGATACCAAATATGTGGGAATTGCTTCAGTTTTAAGGATTTTCAATTTTTTGCTACAAATTCTGATGTTTTGTATTGAATCTCATTAAATTCCAATATTTTCCCGATTTCTCGGGCAATTTTGAATATTTTTTGAACAGGTCTTCGGAAATTCGCTAGAAATTAAATTCCCTACACGGAAATACCAAATATGTGGGGATTGCTTTCAGTTTTAAGGGTTTTCATTTTTTGTTACAAATTCTGATGTTTTGTATTGAATCTCATTAAATTGCAATATTTTCCCGATTTCTCGGGCAATGTTGAATATTTTTGAAAAGGTCTTCGAAAATTCGCTAGAAATTAAATTCCCTACACGGAAATACCAAATAAGTGGGGATTGCTTTCAGTCTTAAGGGTTTTCAATTTTTTGCTACAAATTCTGATGTTTTGTATTGAATCTCATTAAATTCCAATATTTTCCCGATTTCTCGGGCAATTTTGAATATTTTTCGAAAAGGTCTTCGGAAATTCGCTAGAAATTAAATTCCCTACACGGAAATACCAAATAAGTGGGGATTGCTTTCAGTCTTAAGAGTTTTCATTTTTTTGCTACAAATTCTGATGTTTTGTATTGAATCTCATTAAATTCTAATATTTTCCCGATTTCTCGGGCAATTTTGAATATTTTTTGAACAGGCCTTCGAAAATTCGCTAGAAATTAAATTCCCTACACGGAAATACCAAATAAGTGGGGATTGCTTTCAGTCTTAAGGGTTTTCAATTTTTTGCTACAAATTCTGATGTTTTGTATTGAATCTCATTAAATTCCAATATTTTCCCGATTTCTCGGGCAATTTTGAATATTTTTGAAAAGGTCTTCGGAAATTCGCTAGAAATTAAATTCCCTACACGGAAATACCAAATAAGTGGGGATTGCTTTCAGTCTTAAGGGTTTTCATTTTTTTGCTACAAATTCTGATGTTTTGTATTGAATCTCATTAAATTTCCATATTTTACCGATTTATCGGACATTTTTGAATATTTTTCGAAAAGGTCTTCGGAAATGCGCTGGAAATTAAATTTCATACACGGAGATACCAAATATGTGGGGATTGCTTCAGTTTTAAGGGTTTTCATTTTTTTGCTACAAATTCTGATGTTTTGTATTGAATCTCATTAAATTCCAATATTTTCCCGATTTCTCGGGCAATGTTGAATATTTTTCGAAAAGGTCTTCGAAAATTCGCTAGAAATTAAATTCCCTACACGGAAATACCAAATAAGTGGGGATTGCTTTCAGTTTTAAGGATTTGCAATTTTTTTGCGACAAATTCTGATGTTTTGTATTGAATGTTATTAAATTACCATATTTTAGCGATTTATCGGGCATTTTCGAATATTTTTCGAATAGGTGTTCGGAAATACGCTGGAAATTAAATTCCCTACACGGAGATACCAAATATGTGGGAATTGCTTCAGTTTTAAGGATTTTCAATTTTTTGCTACAAATTCTGATGTTTTGTATTGAATCTCATTAAATTCCAATATTTTCCCGATTTCTCGGGCAATTTTGAATATTTTTTGAACAGGTCTTCGGAAATTCGCTAGAAATTAAATTCCCTACACGGAAATACCAAATATGTGGGGATTGCTTTCAGTTTTAAGGGTTTTCATTTTTTGTTACAAATTCTGATGTTTTGTATTGAATCTCATTAAATTCCAATATTTTCCCGATTTCTCGGGCAATTTTGAATATTTTTTGAACAGGTCTTCGGAAATTCGCTAGAAATTAAATTCTCTACACGGAAATACCAAATATGTGGGGATTGCTTTCAGTTTTAAGGGTTTTCATTTTTTTGCTACAAATTCTGATGTTTTGTATTGAATCTCATTAAATTGCAATATTTTCCCGATTTCTCGGGCAATGTTGAATATTTTTGAAAAGGTCTTCGAAAATTCGCTAGAAATTAAATTCCCTACACGGAAATACCAAATAAGTGGGGATTGCTTCAGTTTTAAGGATTTTCAATTTTTTACTACAAAGTCTGATGTTTTGTATTGAATCTCATTAAATTCCAATATTTTCCCGATTTCTCGGGCAATTTTGAATATTTTTTTCCCTACACGCTTATACCAAATAAGTGGGGTTTGCTTCAGTTTTAAGGATTTTCAATTTTTTGCGACAAATTCTGATGTTTTGTATTGAATCTCATTAAATTTCATATTTTACCGATTTATCGGGCATTTTTGAATATTTTTCGAATAGGTGTTCGGAAATACGCTGGAAATTAAATTCCCTACACGGAGATACCAAATATGTGGGAATTGCTTCAGTTTTAAGGATTTTCAATTTTTTGCTACAAATTCTGATGTTTTGTATTGAATCTCATTAAATTCCAGTATTTTCCCGATTTCTCGGCCAATTTTGAATATTTTTTGAACAGGTCTTCGGAAATTCGATAGAAATTAAATTCCCTACACGGAAATACCAAATATGTGGGGATTGCTGTTTTGTATTGAATCTCATTAAATTCCAATATTTTCCCGATTTCTCGGGCAACTTTAAATATTTTTTGAACAGGTCTTCGGAAATTCGCTAGAAATTAAATTCCCTACACGGAAATACCAAATATGTGGGGATAGCTTTCAGTTTTAAGGGTTTTCATTTTTTTGTTACAAATTCTGATTTTTTTTATTGAATCTCATTAAATTCTAATATTTTTTCCGATTTCTCGGGCAATGTTGAATATTTTTCGAAAAGGTCTTCGAAAATTCACTAGAAATTAAATTCCCTACACGGAAATACCAAATAAGTGGGGATTGCTTTCAGTCTTAAGGGTTTTCAATTTTTTGCTACAAATTCAGATGTTTTGTATTGAATCTCATTAAATTCCAATATTTTCCCGATTTCTCGGGCAATTTTGAATATTTTTGAACAGGTCTTCGGAAATTCGCTAGAAATTAAATTCCCTACACGGAAATACCAAATATGTGGGGATAGCTTTCAGTTTTAAGGGTTTTCATTTTTTGTTACAAATTCTGATGTTTTGTATTGAATCTCATTAAATTACAAAATTTTCCCGATTTCTTGGGCAATGTTGAATATTTTTCGAAAAGGTCTTCGAAAATTCGCTAGAAATTAAATTCCCTACACGGAAATACCAAATAAGTGGGATTGCTTTCAGTCTTAAGGGTTTTCAATTTTTTGCTACAAATTCTGATGTTTTGTATTGAATCTCATTAAATTTCAATATTTTCCCGATTTCTCGGCCAATTTTGAATATTTTTCGAAAAGGTCTAAGGAAATTCGCTAGAAATTAAATTCCCTACACGGAAATACCAAATATGTGGGGATTGCTTTCAGTTTTAAGGGTTTTCATTTTTTGCTACAAATTCTGATGTTTTGTATTGAATCTCATTAAATTCCAATATTTTCGCGATTTCTCGGTCAATTTTGAATATTTTTTGAACAGGTCTTCGGAAATTCGCTAGAAATTAAATTCCCTCAGAAAATTCGCTAGAAATTAAATTCCCTAAGAATTTCCACGGAAATACCAAATAAGTGGGGATTGCTTTCAGTCTTAAGGGTTTTCATTTTTTTGCTACAAATTCTGATGTTTTGTATTGAATGAATCTCATTAAATTCCAATATTTTCCCGATTTCTCGGGCAATTTTGAATATTTTTTGAACAGGTCTTCGGAAATTCGCTAGAAATTAAATTCCCTACACGGAAATACCAAATATGTGGGGATAGCTTTTAGTTTTAAGGGTTTTCATTTTTTTGTTACAAATTCTGAATTACAAATTCATTTTTTTGTTACAAATATTGAATCTCATTAAATTCCAATATTTTCCCGATTCCTCGGTCAATGTTGAATATTTTTCGAAAAGGTCTTCGAAAATTCACTAGAAATTAAATTCCCTACACGGAAATACCAAATAAGTGGGGATTGCTTTCAGTCTTAAGGGTTTTCAATTTGTTGCTACAAATTCAGATGTTTTGTATTGAATCTCATTAAATTACAAAATTTTCCCGATTTCTCGGGCAATGTTGAATATTTTTCGAAAAGGTCTTCGAAAAATCGCTAGAAATTAAATTCCCTACACGGAAATACCAAATAAGTGGGGATTGCTTTCAGTCTTAAGGGTTTTCAATTTTTTGCTACAAATTCTGATGTTTTGTATTGAATCTCATTAAATTCCAATATTTTCCCGATTTCTCGGCTAATTTTGAATATTTTTCGAAAAGGTCTAAGGAAATTCGCTAGAAATTAAATTCCCTACACGGAAATACCAAATATGTGGGGATTGCTTTCAGTTTTAAGGGTTTTCATTTTTTTGCTACAAATTCTAATGTTTTGTATTGAATCTCATTAAATTCCAATATTTTCCCGATTTCTCGGGCAATTTTGAATATTTTTTGAGCAGGTCTTCGGAAATTCGCTAGAAATTAAATTCACTACACGGAAATACCAAATATGTGGGGATTGCTTTCGGTTTTAAGGGTTTTAATTTTTTTGCTACAAATTCTGATGTTTTGTATTGAATCTCATTAAATTCCAATATTTTGGCGATTTCTCGGTCAATTTTGAATATTTTTTGAACAGGTCTTCGGAAATTCGCTAGAAATTAAATTCCCTACACGGAAATACCAAATAAGTGGGGATTGCTTTCAATCTTAAGGGTTTTCATTTTTTTGCTACAAATTCTGATGTTTTGTATTGAATCTCATTAAATTCCAATATTTTCCCGATTTCTTGGGCAATTTTGAATATTTTTCGAAAAATTCCTACACGGAAATACCAAATATATGGAAATTGCTTTCAGTTTTAAGGGTTTTCATTTTTTTGCTACAAATTCTGATGTTTTGTATTGAATCTCATTAAATTCCAATATTTTCCCGATTTCTTGGGCAATTTTGAATATTTTTCGAAAAATTCCTACACGGAAATACCAAATAAGTGGGGATTGCTTTCAGTCTTAAGGGTTTTCATTTTTTTGCTACAAATTCTGATGTTTTGTATTGAATCTCATTAAATTCCAATATTTTCCCGATTTCTCGGGCAATTTTGAATATTTTTTGAACAGGTCTTCGGAAATTCGCTAGAAATTAAATTCCCTACACGGAAATACCAAATATGTTGGGATTGCTTTCAGTTTTAAGGGTTTACATTTTTTGTTACAAATTCTGATGTTTTGTATTGAATCTCATTAAATTGCAATATTTTCCCGATTTCTCGGGAAATGTTGGATATTTTTCGAAAAGGTCTTCGAAAATTCGCTAGAAATTAAATTCCCTACACGGAAATACCAAATAAGTGGGGATTGCTTTCAGTCTTAAGGGTTTTCATTTTTTTGTTACAAATTCTGATGTTTTGTATTGAATCTCATTAAATTCCAATATTTTCCCGATTTCTCGGGCAATTTTGAATATTTTTCGAAAAGGTCTTCGGAAATTCGCTAGAAATTAAATTCTCTACACGGAAATACTAAATATGTGGGGATTGCTTTCAGTTTTAAGGGTTTTCCTTTTTTTGCTACAAATTTAATGTTTTGTATTGAATCTCATTAAATTCCAATATTTTCCCGATTTCTCGGGCAATTTTGAATATTTTTTGAGCAGGTCTTCGGAAATTCGCTAGAAATTAAATTCCCTACACGGAAATACCAAATATGTGGGGATTGCTTTCAGTTTTAACGGTTTTCTTTTTTGTTACAAATTCTGATGTTTTGTATTGAATCTTATTAAATTGCAATATTTTCCCGATTTCTCGGGAAATGTTGAATATTTTTCGAAAAAGTCTTCGAAAATTCGCTAGAAATTAAATTCCCTACACGGAAATACCAAATAAGTGGGGATTGCTTTCAGTCTTTAGGGTTTTTATTTTTTTGCTACAAATTCTGATGTTTTGTATTGAATCTCATTATATTCCAATATTTTCCCGATTTCGCGGCCAATTTTGAATATTTTTTGAACAGGTCTTCGGAAATTCGCTAGAAATTAAATTCCCTACACGGAAATACCAAATATGTGGGGATTGCTTTCAGTTTTAAGGGTTTTCATTTTTTTGCTACAAATTCTGATGTTTTGTATTGAATCTCATTAAATTCCAATATTTACCCGATTTCTCGGGCAATTTTGAATATTTTTCGAAAAATTCCTACACGGAAATACCAAATATGTGGGAATTGCTTTCAGTTTTAAGGGTTTTCATTTTTTTGCTACAAATTCTGATGTTTTGTATTGAATCTCATTAAATTCCAATATTTTCCCGATTTCTCGGGAAATGTTGAATATTTTTCGAAAAGGTCTTCGAAAATTCGCTAGAAATTAAATTCCCTACACGGAAATACCAAATAAGTGGGGATTGCTTTCAGTCTTAAGGGTTTTATTTTTTTGCTACAAATTCTGATGTTTTGTATTGAATCTCATTATATTCCAATATTTTCCCGATTTCGCGGTCAATTTTGAATATTTTTTGAACAGGTCTTCGGAAATTCGCTAGAAATTAAATTCCCTACACGGAAATACCAAATATGTGGGGATTGCTTTCAGTTTTAATGGTTTTCATTTTTTTTGCTACAAATTCTGATGTTTTGTATTGAATCTCATTAAATTCCAATATTTTCCCGATTTCTCGGGCAATTTTGAATAATTTTTGAACAGGTCTTCGGAAATTCGCTAGAAATTAAATTCCCTACACGGAAATACCAAATATGTGGGGATTGCTTTCAGTTTTAAGGGTTTTCATTTTTTTGCTACAAATTCTGATGTTTTGTATTGAATCTCATTAAATTCCAATATTTTCCCGATTTCTCGGGCAATTTTGAATATTTTTCGAAAAGGTCTTCGGAAATTTGCTAGAAATTAAATTCCTTACACGGAAATACCAAATATGTGGAGAGTTTTGTATTGAATCTCATTAAATTCCAATATTTTCCCGATTTCTCGGGCAATTTTGAATATTTTTTGAACAGGTCTTCGAAAATTCGCTAGAAATTAAATTCCCTACACGGAAATACCAAATAAGTGGGAATTGCTTTCAGTCTTAAGGGTTTTCATTTTTTTGCTACAAATTCTGATGTTTTGTATTGAATCTCATTAAATTCCAATATTTTCCCGATTTCTCGGGCACTTGTGAATATTTTTCGAAAAGGTCTTCGGAAATTCGCTAGAAATTAAATTCCCTACACGGAAATACCAAATATGTGCGGATTGCTTTCAGTTTTAAGGGTTTTCAATTTTTTGCGACAAATTCTGATGTTTTGTATTGAATCTCATTAAATTTAAATATTTTACCGATTTTTTGGGCAATTTTGAATATTTTTCAAAAAGGTAATGTGTTCTAAATTAAATTCCCTACATGGAGATACCAGATATATGGGGATTGCTTCTGTTTTAAGGATTTTCAATTTTCTGTGACAAATTCTGATGTTTTATATTGAATCTCATTAAATTTAAATATTTTACCGATTTTTTGGGCAATTTAGAATATTTTTCAAAAAGGTAATGTGTTGGAAATTAAATTCCCTACACGGAGATACCAGATATATGGGGATTGCTTCTGTTTTAAGGATTTTCAATTTTCTGCGACAAATTCTGATGTTTTGTATTGAATGTTATTAAATTTCCATATTTTACTGATTTCTCGTGCAATTTTTAATATTTTTCGAAAAGGTATTCGGAAATGCGCTGGAAATTAAATTCCCTACACGGAGATACCAGATTTGTGGGGATTACTTCAATTTTAAGGATTTTCAATTTTTTGCGACAAATTCTAATGTTTTGTATTGAATGTTATTAAATTACCATATTTTAGCGATTTCTCGTGCAATTTTTAATATTTTTCGAAAAGGTCTTCGGAAATGCGCTAGAAATTAAATTACCCACACGAAGATACCAGATATGTGGGGATTGCTTCAGTTTTACGGATTTTCAATTTTCTGCGACAAATTCTGATGTTTTGTATTGAAAGTTATTAAATTTCCATATATTACCGATATCTCGGGCAATTTTGAATATTTTGAGAAAAGGTCTTCGGAAATGCGCTGGAAATTAAATTCCCCACACGGAGATACCAGATATGTGGGGATTGCTTCAGTTTTACGGATTTTCAATTTTCTGCGACAAATTCTGATGTTTTGTATTAAATGTTATTAAATTTCCATATATTACCGATATCTCGGGCAATTTTGAATATTTTGCGAAAAGGTCTTCGGAAATGCGCTGGAAATTAAATTTCCTACACGGAGATACCAAATATGTGGGGATTGCTTCAATTTTAAGGATTTTCAATTTTTTGCGACAAATTCTGATGTTTTGTACTGAATCTCATTAAATTTCTATTATTTTACCGTTTTAGCAGGCATTTTTGAATATTTTTCGAAAACGTCTTCGGAAATGCGCTGGAAATTAAATTCCCTACACGGAGATTATGTGGGGATTGCTTCAGTTTTAAGGATTTTCAATTTTTTCCGACAAATTCTGATGTTTTGTATTGAATCTTTTGTATTAAATTTAAATATTTTACCGATTTTTTGGGCAATTTTGAATATTTTTCAAAAAGGTAATGTGTTGGAAATTAAATTCCCTACACGGAGATACCAGATAGATGGAGATTGCTTCTGTTTTAAGGATTTTCAATTTACTGCGACAAATTCTGATGTTTTGTATTGAATTTTATTAAATTTCCATATTTTACGGATTTCTCGTGCAATTTTTAATATTTTTCGAATAGGTCTTCGGAAATGCGCTGGAAATTAAATTCCCCACACGGAGATACCAGATATGTGGGGATTGCTTCAGTTTTACGGATTTTCAATTTTCTGCGACAAATTCTGATGTTTTGTATTGAATGTTATTAAATTTCCATATTTTACCGATTTGTCGTGCAATTTTTAATATTTTACGAAAAGGTCTCCACGGAGATACCAAATATGTTGGGATTGCTTCAGTTGAAAGGATTTTCAATTTTTTGCTACAAATTCTGATGTTTTGTACTGAATCTCATTAAATTTCTATTATTTTACCGTTTTAGCAGGCATTTTTGAATATTTTTCGAAAACGTCTTCGGAAATGCGCTGGAAATTAAATTCCCTACACGGAGATTATGTGGGGATTGCTTCAGTTTTAAGGATTTTCAATTTTTTCCGACAAATTCTAATGTTTTGAATTGAATCTTTTGTATTAAATTTAAATATTTTACCGATTTTTTGGGCAATTTTGAATATTTTTCAAAAAGGTAATGTGTTGGAAATTAAATTCCCTACACGGAGATACCAGATAGATGGAGATTGCTTCTGTTTTAAGGATTTTGAATTTACTGCGACAAATTCTGATGTTTTGTATTGAATGTTATTAAATTTCCATATTTTACGGATTTATCGTGCAATTTTTAATATTTTTCGAATAGGTCTTCGCAAATGCGCTGGAAATTAAATTCCCTACACGGAGATACCAGATTTGTGGGGATTGCTTCTGTTTTAAGGATTTTCAATTTTCTGCGACAAATTCTGATGTTTTGTATTGAATCTCATTAAATTTCCATATATTACCGATATCTCGGGCAATTTTGAATATTTTCCGAAAAGGTCTTCGGAAATGAGCTGGAAGTTAAATTCCCTACATGGAGATACCAGATAGATGGAGATTGCTTCTGTTTTAAGGATTTTCAATTTACTGCGACAAATTCTGATGTTTTGTATTGAATGTTATTAAATTTCCATATTTTACCGATTTCTCGTGCAATTTTTAATATTTTTCGAATAGGTCTTCGGAAATGCGCTGGAAATTAAATTCCCAACACGGAGATACCAGATATATGGGAATTGCTTCAGTTTTAAGGATTTTCAATTTTTTGCGACAAATTCTAATGTTTTGTATTGAATGTTATTAAATTACCAAATTTTACCGATTTCTCGTGCAATTTTTAATATTTTTCGAAAAGGTCTTCGGAAATGCGCTGGAAATTAAATTCCCTACACGGAGATACCAGATATGTGGGGATTGCTTCAGGTTTAAGGATTTTCAATTTTCTGCGACAAATTCTGATGTTTTGTATTGAATCTCATTAAATTTCCATATTCTACCGATTTCTTGTGCAATTTTTAATATTTTTCGAAAAGGTCTTCAGAAATGCGCTGGAAATTAAATTCCCAACTCGGATATACCAGATATGTGGGGATTGCTTCAGTTTTAAGGATTTTCAATTTTTTGCGACAAATGCTGATGTTTTGTATTGAATCTCATTAAATTTAAATATTTTAATTTTTTGGACAATTTTGAATATTTTTGAAAAAGGTAATGTGTTGGAAATTAAATTCCCTACACGGAGATACCAGATATATGGGGATTGCTTCTGTTTTAAGGATTTTCAATTTTCTGCGCCAAATTCTGATGTTTTGTATTGAATTTATTAAATTTCCATATTTTACCGATTTCTCGTGCAATTTTTAATATTTTTCGAAAACGTATTCGGAAAAGCGCTGAAAATTAAATTCCCTACACAGATACCAGATTTGTGGGGATTGCTTCAGTTTTAAGGATTTTCAATTTTTTGCGACAAATTCTGATGTTTTGTATTGAATCTCTTTAAATTTCCATATTTTATCGATTTTTTGGGCAATTTTGAATATTTTTCAAAAAGATAATGAGCTGGAAGTTAAATTCCCTACACGGAGATACCAAATATGTGGGGATTGCTTCAGTTTTAAGGATTTTCACTTTTTTGTGACAAATTCTGATGTTTTGTATTGAATCTCATTAAATTTCCATAGTTTACCCATTTTTTGGGCAATTTTGAATATTTTTCGAAAAGGTCTTCTGAAATGCGCTGGAAATTAAATTCCCTACACGGAGACACCATATATGTGAGGATTGCTTCAGTTTTAAGGATTTTCAATTTTTGCGACAAATTCTGATGTTTTGTATTGAATCTCATTAAATTTCCAATTTTTCCGATTTTTTGGGTAATTTTGAATATTTTTCGAAAAGGTCTTCGGAAAAGCGCTATAAATTAAATTCCATACACGGAGATACCAAACATATGGGGATTGCTTCAGTTTAAGGATTTTCAATTTACTGCGACAAATTCTGATGTTTTGTATTGAATGTTATTAAAATTTCCATATTTTACCGATTTCTCGTGCAATTTTTAATATTTTTCGAATAGGTCTTCGGAAATGGGATGGAAATTAAATTCCCTACACGGAGATATCAGATATGTGGGGATTGCTTCAGTTTTAAGGATTTGCAATTTTTTTGCGACAAATTCTGATGTTTTGTATTGAATCTCATTAAATTTCCATATTTTACCTATTTTTTGGGCAATTTTGAATGTTTTTCAAAAAGTTAATGAGCTTGAAATGAATTTCCCTACACGGAGATACCAAACATTGCTTCAGTTTTAAGGATTTTCAATTTTTTGATTGCTTCAGTTTTAAGGATTTTCAATTTTTTGCTACAAATTCTGATGTTTTGTATTGAATCTTATTAAATTTCCATATTTTACCGATTTTTTGGGCAATTTTGAATATTTTTCGAAAAGGTCTTCGGAAAAAAGCTATAAATTAAATTCCATACACGGAGATACCAAACATATGGGGATTGCTTCAGTTTAAGGATTTTCAATTTACTGCGACAAATTCAGATTTTTTTGTATTGAATGTTATTAAAATTTCCATATTTTACCGATTTCTCGTGCAATTTTTAATATTTTTCGAATAGGTTTTCGGAAATGCGCTGGAAATTAAATTCCCTACACGGAGATACCAGATATGTGGAGATTGCTTCAGGTTTAAGGATTTTCAATTTTCTGCGACAAATTCTGATGTTTTGTATTGAATCTCATTAAATTTCCATATTCTACCGATTTCTTGTGCAATTTTGAATATTTTTCGAAAAGGTCTTCAGAAATGCGCTGGATTCTGGATATTAAATTCCCAACTCGGATATACCAGATATGTGGGGATTGCTTCAGTTTTAAGGATTTTCAATTTTTTGCGACAAATGCTTAATGTTTTGTATTGAATCTCATTAAATTTAAATATTTTAATTTTTTGGGCAATTTTGAATATTTTTCAAAAAGGTAATGTGTTGGAAATTAAATTCCCTACACGGAGATACCAGATATATGGGGATTGCTTCTGTTTTAAGGATTTTCACTTTTTTGTGACAAATTCTGATGTTTTGTATTGAATCTCATTAAATTTCCATATTTTTCCGATTTTTTGGGTAATTTTGAATATTTTTCGAAAAGGTCTTCGGAAAAGCGCTATAAATTAAATTCCATACACGGAGATACCAAACATATGGGGATTGCTTCAGTTTAAGGATTTTCAATTTACTGCGACAAATTCTGATGTTTTGTATTGAATGTTATTAAAATTTCCATATTTTACCGATTTCTCGTGCAATTTTTAATATTTTTCGAATAGGTCTTCGGAAATGCGCTGGAAATTAAATTCCCTACACGGAGATACCAGATTTGTGGGGATTGCTTCAGTTTTAAGGATTTTCAATTTTTTGCGACATATTCTAATGTTTTGTATTGAATGTTATTAAATTACCATATTTTAGCGATTTCTCGTGCAATTTTTAATATTTTTCGAAAAGGTCTTCGGAAATGCGCCCGAAATTAAATTCCCTACACGGAGATGCCAGATATGTGGAGATTGCTTCAGTGTTAAGGATTCGCAATTTTTTTGCGACAAATTCTTATATTTTGTATTGAATCTCATTAAATTTCCATATTTTACCGATTTATCGTACATTTTTGAATATTTTTCGAAAAGGTCTTCGGAAATGCGCTGGAAATTAAATTTCCTACACGAAGATACCAAATATTTGGGGATTGCTTCAGTTTTAAGGATTTTCAATTTTTTGCGACAAATTCTGATGTTTTGTAGTGAATCTCATTAAATTTCCATATTTTACCGATTTATCGCGCATTTTTGAATATTTTTCGAAAAGGTCTTCGGAAATGCGCTGGAAATTAAATTTCCTACACGGAGATACCAAATATGTGGGGATTGCTTCAATTTGAAGGATTTTCAATTTTTTGCGACAAATTCTGATGTTTTGTATTGAATCTTATTAAATTTCCATATTTTACCGATTTATCGGGCATTTTTGAATACTTTTCGAAAAGGTCTTCGGAAATGCGCTGGAAATTAAATTCCCTACACGGAGATACCAGATATATGGGGATTGCTTCAGGTTTAAGGATTTTCAATTTTCTGCGACAAATTCTGATGTTTTGTATTGAATCTCATTAAATTTCCATATTCTACCGATTTCTTGTGCAATTTTTAATATTTTTCGAAAAGGTCTTCAGAAATGCGCTGGATATTAAATTCCCAACTCGGATATACCAGATATGTGCGGATTGCTTCAGTTTTAAGGATTTTCAATTTTTTGCGACAAATGCTGATGTTTTGTATTGAATCTCATTAAATTTAAATAATTTAATTTTTTGGGCAATTTTGAATATTTTTGAAAAAGGTAATGTGTTGGAAATTAAATTCCCTACACGGAGATACCAGATATATGGGGATTGCTTCAGGTTTAAGGATTTTCAATTTTCTGCGACAAATTCTGATGTTTTGTATTGAATCTCATTAAATTTCCATATTCTACCGATTTCTTGTGCAATTTTTAATATTTTTCGAAAAGGTCTTCAGAAATGCGCTGGATATTAAATTCCCAACTCGGATATACCAGATATGTGCGGATTGCTTCAGTTTTAAGGATTTTCAATTTTTTGCGACATATTCTAATGTTTTGTATTGAATGTTATTAAATTACCATATTTTAGCGATTTCTCGTGCAATTTTTAATATTTTTCGAAAAGGTCTTCGGAAATGCGCTGGAAATTAAATTCCCTACACGGAGATACCAGATATATGGGGATTGCTTCAGGTTTAAGGATTTTCAATTTTCTGCGACAAATTCTGATGTTTTGTATTGAATCTCATTAAATTTCCATATTCTACCGATTTCTTGTGCAATTTTTAATATTTTTCGAAAAGGTCTTCAGAAATGCGCTGGATATTAAATTCCCAACTCGGATATACCAGATATGTGCGGATTGCTTCAGTTTTAAGGATTTTCAATTTTTTGCGACATATTCTAATGTTTTGTATTGAATGTTATTAAATTACCATATTTTAGCGATTTCTCGTGCAATTTTTAATATTTTTCGAAAAGGTCTTCGGAAATGCGCTGGAAATTAAATTCCCTACACGGAGATGCCAGATATGTGGGGATTGCTTCAGTTTTAAGGATTCGCAATTTTTTTGCGACAAATTCTGATGTTTTGTATTGAATCTCATTAAATTTCCATATTTTACCGATTTATCGGACATTTTTGAATATTTTTCGAAAAGGTCTTCGGAAATGCGCTGGAAATTAAATTTCCTACACGGAGATACCAAATATTTGGGGATTGCTTCAGTTTTAAGGATTTTCAATTTTTTGCGACAAATTCTGATGTTTTGTAGTGAATCTCATTAAATTTCCATATTTTACCGATTTATCGCGCATTTTTGAATATTTTTCGAAAAAGTCTTCGGAAATGCGCTGGAAATTAAATTTCCTACACGGAGATACCAAATATGTGGGGATTGCTTCAATTTTAAGGATTTTCAATTTTTTGCGACAAATTCTGATGTTTTGTATTGAATTTATTAAATTTCCATATTTTACCGATTTCTCGTGCAATTTTTAATATTTTTCGAAAAGGTATTCGGAAAAGCGCTGAAAATTAAATTCCCTACACAGATACCAGATTTGTGGGGATTGCTTCAGTTTTAAGGATTTTCAATTTTTTGCGACAAATTCTGATGTTTTGTATTGAATCTCTTTAAATTTCCATATTTTATCGATTTTTTGGGCAATTTTGAATATTTTTCAAAAAGATAATGAGCTGGAAGTTAAATTCCTTCAGTTTTAAGGATTTTCAATTTTTTGCGACAAATTCTGATGTTTTGTAGTGAATCTCATTAAAT
The DNA here is from genome assembly GCA_963932195.1 of Empis livida. NCBI lineage: Eukaryota > Metazoa > Arthropoda > Insecta > Diptera > Empididae > Empis > Empis livida. Next base: position 19,085,437 of record OZ010647.1, read on the forward strand.
TTCCATATTTTACCGATTTATCGCGCATTTTTGAATATTTTTCGAAAAGGTCTTCGGAAATGCGCTGGAAATTAAATTTCCTACACGGAGATACCAAATATGTGGGGATTGCTTCAATTTTAAGGATTTTCAATTTTTTGCGACAAATTCTGATGTTATGTATTGAATCTTATTAAATTTCCATATTTTACTGATTTATCGGGCATTTTTGAATATTTTTCGAATAGGTGTTCGGAAATACGCTGGAAATTAAATTCCCTACACGGAGATACGAGATATGTGAAAATCCTTAAAACTGAAGCAGTTTTAAGGATTTTCAATATTTTGCGACAAATTCTGATGTTTTGTATTGAATGTTATTATAGTTCCATATTTTACCGATTTCTCGTGCAATTTTTAATATTTTTAGAAAAGGTCTTCGGAAATGCGCTGGAAATTAAATTCCCTACACGGAGATACCAGATATGTGGGGATTGCTTCAGTTTTAAGGATTTTCAATTTTTTGCGACAAATTCTGGTGTTTTGTATTGAATCTGATTAAATTTCCATATTTTGCCGATTTTTTGGGCAATTTTGAATATTTTTCGAAAAGGTCTTCGGAAATGCGCTGGAAATTAAATTCCCTACACGGAGATACCAAATATGCGGGGATTGCTTCAGTTTTAAGGATTTTCAATTTTTTGCGACAAATTCTAATGCTTTGTATTTAATTCCATTAAATTTGCATATTTTACCGATTTTTTGGACAATTTTGAATCTTTTTCGAAAAGGTCTTCGGGAATGACTTGGAAATTAAATTCCCTACACGGAGATACCAAATATGTGGGAATTGCTTCAGTTTTAAGGATTTTCAATTTTTTGCGACAAATTCTACTGTTTTGTATTGAATCTTATTAAATTTCCATATTTTACCGTTTTTTTGGGCAATTTTGAATATTTGTCGAAAAGGTCTTCAGTAAAGCGCTGGAAATTAAATTCCCTACACGGAGATACCAAACATATGGGGATTGCTTCAGTTTTAAGGATTTTCAATTTGTTGCGACAAATTCTGATGTTTTGTATTGAATCTCATTAAATTTCCATATTTTACCGATTTATCGGACATTTTTGAATATTTTTCGAAAAGGTCTTCGGAAATGCGCTGGAAATTAAATTTCCTATATGGAGATGTATTGAATCTCACTAAATTTCTTTATTTAACCGATTTTTTGGGTAATTTTGAATATTTTTCGTAAAGGTCTTCGGAAAAGCGCTAGAAATTAAATTCCCTACACGGAGATACCAAACATATGGGGATTCCTTCAGTTTTAAGGATTTTCAATTTGTTGCGACAAATTCTGATGTTTTGTATTGAATCTCATTAAATTTCCATATTTTACCGATTTATCGGACATTTTTGAATATTTTGCGAAAAGATCTTAGGAAATGCGCTTCAAATTAAATTCCCTACACGGAGATACCAAATATGTAGGGAATGTTACAGTTTTAAGCATTTTCAATTTTTTGCGACAAATTCTGATATTTTGTATTGAATCCCATTAAATTTGCATATTTTACCGATTTTTTGGGCAATTTTGAATATTTTTCGAAAAGGTCTTCGGTAATGAGTTGGAAATTAAGTTCCCTACACGGAGATACCAAATATGTGGGAATTGCTTCAGTTTTAAGGATTTTCAATTTGTTGCGACAAATTCTGATGTTTTGCATTGAATCTCATTAAATTTCCATATTTTACCGATTTATCGGACATTTTTGAATATTTTTCGAAAAGTTCTTCGGAAATGCGCTGGAAATTAAATTTCCTACACGGAGATACCAAATATGTGGGGATTGCTTCAGTTTTAAGGATTTTCAATTTTTTGCGACAAATTCTGATGTTTTGTATTGAATCTTATTAAATTTCCATATTTTACCGATTTATCGGGCATTTTTGAATACTTTTCGAAAAGGTCTTCGGAAATGCGCTGGAAATTAAATTCCCTACACGGAGATACCAGATATATGGGGATTGCTTCAGGTTTAAGGATTTTCAATTTTCTGCGACAAATTCTGATGTTTTGTATTGAATCTCATTAAATTTCCATATTCTACCGATTTCTTGTGCAATTTTTAATATTTTTCGAAAAGGTCTTCAGAAATGCGCTGGATATTAAATTCCCAACTCGGATATACCAGATATGTGCGGATTGCTTCAGTTTTAAGGATTTTCAATTTTTTGCGACAAATGCTGATGTTTTGTATTGAATCTCATTAAATTTAAATATTTTAATTTTTTGGGCAATTTTGAATATTTTTGAAAAAGGTAATGTGTTGGAAATTAAATTCCCTACACGGAGATACCAGATATATGGGGATTGCTTCAGGTTTAAGGATTTTCAATTTTCTGCGACAAATTCTGATGTTTTGTATTGAATCTCATTAAATTTCCATATTCTACCGATTTCTTGTGCAATTTTTAATATTTTTCGAAAAGGTCTTCAGAAATGCGCTGGATATTAAATTCCCAACTCGGATATACCAGATATGTGCGGATTGCTTCAGTTTTAAGGATTTTCAATTTTTTGCGACATATTCTAATGTTTTGTATTGAATGTTATTAAATTACCATATTTTAGCGATTTCTCGTGCAATTTTTAATATTTTTCGAAAAGGTCTTCGGAAATGCGCTGGAAATTAAATTCCCTACACGGAGATACCAGATATATGGGGATTGCTTCAGGTTTAAGGATTTTCAATTTTCTGCGAGAAATTCTGATGTTTTGTATTGAATCTCATTAAATTTCCATATTCTACCGATTTCTTGTGCAATTTTTAATATTTTTCGAAAAGGTCTTCAGAAATGCGCTGGATATTAAATTCCCAACTCGGATATACCAGATATGTGCGGATTGCTTCAGTTTTAAGGATTTTCAATTTTTTGCGACATATTCTAATGTTTTGTATTGAATGTTATTAAATTACCATATTTTAGCGATTTCTCGTGCAATTTTTAATATTTTTCGAAAAGGTCTTCGGAAATGCGCTGGAAATTAAATTCCCTACACGGAGATGCCAGATATGTGGGGATTGCTTCAGTTTTAAGGATTCGCAATTTTTTTGCGACAAATTCTGATGTTTTGTATTGAATCTCATTAAATTTCCATATTTTACCGATTTATCGGACATTTTTGAATATTTTTCGAAAAGGTCTTCGGAAATGCGCTGGAAATTAAATTTCCTACACGGAGATACCAAATATTTGGGGATTGCTTCAGTTTTAAGGATTTTCAATTTTTTGCGACAAATTCTGATGTTTTGTAGTGAATCTCATTAAATTTCCATATTTTACCGATTTATCGCGCATTTTTGAATATTTTTCGAAAAAGTCTTCGGAAATGCGCTGGAAATTAAATTTCCTACACGGAGATACCAAATATGTGGGGATTGCTTCAATTTTAAGGATTTTCAATTTTTTGCGACAAATTCTGATGTTTTGTATTGAATTTATTAAATTTCCATATTTTACCGATTTCTCGTGCAATTTTTAATATTTTTCGAAAAGGTATTCGGAAAAGCGCTGAAAATTAAATTCCCTACACAGATACCAGATTTGTGGGGATTGCTTCAGTTTTAAGGATTTTCAATTTTTTGCGACAAATTCTGATGTTTTGTATTGAATCTCTTTAAATTTCCATATTTTATCGATTTTTTGGGCAATTTTGAATATTTTTCAAAAAGATAATGAGCTGGAAGTTAAATTCCTTCAGTTTTAAGGATTTTCAATTTTTTGCGACAAATTCTGATGTTTTGTAGTGAATCTCATTAAATTTCCATATTTTACCGATTTATCGCGCATTTTTGAATATTTTTCGAAAAGGTCTTCGGAAATGCGCTGGAAATTAAATTTCCTACACGGAGATACCAAATATGTGGGGATTGCTTCAATTTTAAGGATTTTCAATTTTTTGCGACAAATTCTGATGTTATGTATTGAATCTTATTAAATTTCCATATTTTACAGATTTATCGGGCATTTTTGAATATTTTTCGAATAGGTGTTCGGAAATACGCTGGAAATTAAATTCCCTACACGGAGATACGAGATATGTGAAAATCCTTAAAACTGAAGCAGTTTTAAGGATTTTCAATATTTTGCGACAAATTCTGATGTTTTGTATTGAATGTTATTATAGTTCCATATTTTACCGATTTCTCGTGCAATTTTTAATATTTTTAGAAAAGGTCTTCGGAAATGCGCTGGAAATTAAATTCCCTACACGGAGATACCAGATATGTGGGGATTGCTTCAGTTTTAAGGATTTTCAATTTTTTGCGACAAATTCTGGTGTTTTGTATTGAATCTGATTAAATTTCCATATTTTGCCGATTTTTTGGGCAATTTTGAATATTTTTCGAAAAGGTCTTCGGAAAGGAGCTGGAACTTAAATTCGCTACACGGTGATACCAAATATGTCGGGATTGATTCAGTTTTAAGGATTTTCAATCTTTTGCGACAAATTCTAATGCTTTGTATTTAATTCCATTAAATTTGCATATTTTACCGATTTTTTGGACAATTTTGAATCTTTTTCGAAAAGGTCTTCGGGAATGACTTGGAAATTAAATTCCCTACACGGAGATACCAAATATGTGGGAATTGCTTCAGTTTTAAGGATTTTCAATTTTTTGCGACAAATTCTACTGTTTTGTATTGAATCTTATTAAATTTCCATATTTTACCGTTTTTTTGGGCAATTTTGAATATTTGTCGAAAAGGTCTTCAGTAAAGCGCTGGAAATTAAATTCCCTACACGGAGATACCAAACATATGGGGATTGCTTCAGTTTTAAGGATTTTCAATTTGTTGCGACAAATTCTGATGTTTTGTATTGAATCTCATTAAATTTCCATATTTTACCGATTTATCGGACATTTTTGAATATTTTTCGAAAAGGTCTTCGGAAATGCGCTGGAAATTAAATTTCCTATATGGAGATGTATTGAATCTCACTAAATTTCTTTATTTAACCGATTTTTTGGGTAATTTTGAATATTTTTCGTAAAGGTCTTCGGAAAAGCGCTAGAAATTAAATTCCCTACACGGAGATACCAAACATATGGGGATTCCTTCAGTTTTAAGGATTTTCAATTTGTTGCGACAAATTCTGATGTTTTGTATTGAATCTCATTAAATTTCCATATTTTACCGATTTATCGGACATTTTTGAATATTTTGCGAAAAGATCTTAGGAAATGCGCTTCAAATTAAATTCCCTACACGGAGATACCAAATATGTAGGGAATGTTACAGTTTTAAGCATTTTCAATTTTTTGCGACAAATTCTGATATTTTGTATTGAATCCCATTAAATTTGCATATTTTACCGATTTTTTGGGCAATTTTGAATATTTTTCGAAAAGGTCTTCGGTAATGAGTTGGAAATTAAGTTCCCTACACGGAGATACCAAATATGTGGGAATTGCTTCAGTTTTAAGGATTTTCAATTTGTTGCGACAAATTCTGATGTTTTGCATTGAATCTCATTAAATTTCCATATTTTACCGATTTATCGGACATTTTTGAATATTTTTCGAAAAGTTCTTCGGAAATGCGCTGGAAATTAAATTTCCTACACGGAGATACCAAATATGTGGGGATTGCTTCAGTTTTAAGGATTTTCAATTTTTTGCGACAAATTCTGATGTTTTGTAGTGAATCTCATTAAATTTCCATATTTTACCGATTTATCGGGCATTTTTGAATATTTTTCGAAAAGGTCTTCGGAAATGCGCTGGAAATTAAATTTCCTACACGGAGATACCAAATATGTGGGGATTGCTCCAGTTTTAAGGATTTTCAATTTTTTGCGACAAATTCTGATGTTTTGTATTGAATCTCATTAAATTTCCATATTTTACCGATTTATCGGGCATTTTTGAATATTTTTCGAATAGGTGTTCGGAAATACGCTGGAAATTAAATTCCCTACACGGAGATACGAGATATGTGAATATCCTTAAAACTGAAGCAGTAAATTTCCATATTTTACCGATTTTTTGGGCAATTTTGAATATTTTTCGAAAAGGTCTTCGGAAATGCGCTGAAAATTAAATTTCCTACACGGAGATACCAAATACGCGGGGATTGCTTCAGTTTTAAGGATTTTCAATTTTTTGCGACAAATTCTAATGCTTTGTATTTAATTCCATTAAATTTGCATATTTTACCGATTTTTTGGACAATTTTGAATCTTTTTCGAAAAGGTCATCGGTAATGACTTGGAAATTAAATTCCCTACACGGAGATACCAAATATGTGGGAATTGATTCAGTTTTAAGGATTTTCAATTTTTTGCGACAAATTCTAATGTTTTGTATTGAATCTTATTAAATTTCCATATTTTACCGATTTTTTGGGCAATTTTGAATATTTTTCGAAAAGGTCTTCGGTAAAGCGCTGGAAATTAAATTCCCTACACGGAGATACCAAACATATGGGGATTGCTCCAGTTTTAAGGATTTTCAATTTTTCGCGACAATTTCTCATGTTTTGTAGTGAATCTCATTAAATTTCCATATTTTACCGATTTATCGGGCATTTTTGAATATTTTTCGAAAAGGTCTTCGGAAATGCGCTGGAAATTAAATTTCCTACACGGAGATACCAAATATGTGGGGATTGCTTCAGTTTTAAGGATGTGTAATTTTTTTGCGACAAATTCTTATGTTTTGTATTGAATCTCATTAAATTTCCATATTTTACCGATTTATCGGACATTTTTGAATATTTTTCGAAAAGGTCTTCGGAAATGAGCTGGAAATTAAATTTCCTACACGGAGATACCAAATATGTGGGGATTGCTTCAGTTTTAAGGATTTTCAATTTTTTGCGACAAATTCTGATGTTTTGTAGTGAATCTCATTAAATTTCCATATTTTACCGATTTATCGGGAATTTTTGAATATTTTTCGAAAAGGTCTTCGGAAATGCGGTGGAAATTAAATTTCCTACACGGAGATACCAAATATGTGGGGATTGCTTCAGTTTTAAGAATTTTAAATTTTTTGCGACAAATTCTGATGTTTTGTATTTAATCTCATTAAATTTCCATATTTTACCGATTTATCGGGCATTTTTGAATATTTTTCGAATAGGTGTTCGGAAATACGCAGAGATACAGAGATACCAAATATGGTGGGATTGCTTCAGTTTTGAGGATTTTCAATTTTTTGCGACAAATTCTGATGTTTTGTATTGAATCTTATTAAATTTCCATATTTTACCGATTTCTCGGGCAATTTTGAATATTTTGCGAAAAGATCTTCGGAAATGCGCTTGAAATTAAATTCCCTACACGGAGATACCAAATATGTAGGGAATGTTACAGTTTTAAGGGTTTTTAATTTTTTGCGACAAATTCTGATGTTTTGTATTGAACCCCATTAAATTTGCATATTTTACCGATTTTTTGGGCAATTTTGAATATTTTTCGAAAAGTTTTTCGGTAAAGTGCTGGAAATTAAATTCTCTACACGGAGATACCAAACATATGGGGATTGCTTCAGTTTTAAGGATTTTCCAAACATATGGGGATTGTTTCAGTTTTAAGGATTTTTTTAAGTTTTGTATAGAATCTCATTAAATTTCCATATTTTACCGATTTATCGGTATATTGCTTTGAATTTGTCTGAATATAATCATCACGATATTATTGTATATTTAATCCATCATCCTCTGTATATTTAATCCATCATATTACTGTATATTTAATCCATCATCCAATTTTTAGCATAACTTTTTTACAAATTCTTATATTTTCGAGTAAAATCCAAAGGTTCCTCCACCATCGACAAGAATATTGTATTCATTTTTCAGTTTTCTATTATTTGCATTATAGATGTATCTATAGATATCGCAAAAATAAGTTGTTCACAATATAAATTACTAATTAATTCTATTCAGATTTTTTCCAATTTGCTTGTTTTTTTGTTATTAAAATGTTTAAGCTTAGTATGCTATCCGTCGTGAAATGAAATTTTCATACAAATTTAACATCTCGTGAAAAATTACGCTAACGATTTCTTTTTGTGGTACGCAGTCCCACCGTGAAAGATAAAAGTTAAGAAAATTTATGAGTAAAAATTTTTCGCTAGTGAAATAATGTTCAATACATTATTTTATCGGCAGAATTTTGACATTTGATTGGTTTGGTTGGTCGGTTCTAAAAATATCGTCAATTTGCTTTTTTAAACTTTTTCCATACTACTTAATATTTTGTTCTCCATAAAACTTTTTCACAACCTTTTCACGAGCGTGGAAAGTTTCAGTTCACGGCGGTACGATACTAAGCTTTAAGCAGAAACTTTCTTAACATATTCAACTAAAATTGTTATTCCGCTATTACTATTGCTTCTTCGGCAGAATAAAAATAATGAAAAAATTGACACAAATAAGAACGACAGAAACTGAAACATTGAACGATGAAAACAGACGCACCAGAAATTTAAAAGTTTTAGAATATATTTTGATATTTTTGTTTGCAAGTAGTTCTGATTGATTGAGAAAAATATCCAAATATTATTTCAAAATATCATAATTTAAGGTTAGTATTTTTTAAGATAATATGAATATTTTTTTTTGATATTTCTGTCCAACGCTGTAATGCAAATTTTTTAGGATATGTCAAATTTTATTTTAAACTTAGTAAATGGTAAATATTTATTATTACATGAAAATATCCATTGTTTGCATTAATAAAATATTATTATTATTATTTTGAATTTTAATAAATTTATCATTAAAAAAGTAATAAAGTTGTACCATATTGAAAAATTATGTAAATATATTTCAATCATTGGAATTGTCAACTGGAAAAACTACAAAATATGCTTCATGTCATTTACTATAAAATATGCTTAACGTCATTTTAGGGAAAAATATCAAAATATTATTTCAAAAAGTTGCGGTCGTGAAAAGGTCAATTAATAAAAACAGCTGATATAGTAAGCAATTTACTTCATATAGTATTGTCATTCAAGGCAGGTAATATTTACCATTGCGATTTGGAAAAAACATCCTACGTCTTTGACTTTGGTTTGCTTTGTCGCTCATCAACGCATCACTCCGAATCTGTTATTATATAGTTGTATCGTAATAGAATTCAAGCTTCACCAGAGTTAGAATTGAAAATATAATTTGAATATGACTGGTACGAGTACGATAATTAAATATTTTGGAAGACAGAATGACTTTAAAGGGAAAACTCTATGGGAAGTTGTCGGCAATCTAAAAAACTTCGGAGTTGGACGAATTATTGTTCGCAGTATTTTTGAAAGATATCCGGAACCTTGTTTTATGAAGATAATTAAAGTGGAAGCACAACCAAATGAAGTTAATTCTAGCATAAGTATTGAAAATATGAAAATTACTGTACAATTTTGTTTTTGTAGGGATGTCGAAAAGTAAAGGTTGTTGTTGAAAAAACATTCAGAGGGAACACCTACTTGAAAACAGTACAAATCTTAAGTACTTCTTATAAAGCTGATTATCGTTTAATACCTATACATGAAGAAGTTGATTATTGTAGAGTTGTTAAAAGACTTCCGGAAAAAATACTACCAGCAGATATTGATTTCCCGCCTTTATTTCTTGATTTTATCAAAGAAGAAACTAAAGAAGTAAATCCAATGTTGAAAGTTAAATTTAGACCAACGAGGGATAAATTGGCAAGACTAGTTAAAGAAGGCGAAACACCAAATATTCATATCGGTATGAAATTAGGCGAAGTTGCCAGTCCCGATTTATATGAAAATATAAATTAAATTAAATATTTAGAAAATAAAACGTTAATTTGCCGCAATTCGGGAAATTTTTATGTATTTGGTATTTTTAATATATTTAATTAGGAATGATTTGAATACTAAAAAGACATAACTGAATGAGTTGTTTTGGTTTTTATTTATTAGGTTTTTTCATTTTTTTGCGATAGTTCTCTCGATAGTTTGTCTACTTCTAATCCTAAAACGTCCAAATTTTCCTACAATTATATTTATAAAAAAATTTTCCTAATTACGAAATGCTATTAATTTACCTTTAAGGTAATATTCTTAAGTAGAGTATCTTCTAAAACTGCTTGCAATTTTTTGTTGATTTCCAATGATAAATCTAATGTCATACTAGTCTGATTTGTTCCTTTAATACCACTATAAATTGCAGACATTACTCCACCATATTTAGCCAATTCAGTTTTATTTTCGTCGCTTTTTATAGAAGTTAAAGCCCCAGCTTGATCTCTTATCATATAATACTGTATCAGCTTTGATTTTTTTTGTAATTCACACACTAAAGACATTGTATGATTTTCAAGAAAATCTATTTTTTCAGTTTGTCGTGCAGATGCTTGTTGAAGGCGCAGTATCCGACTTACCAAGTGTTGAGTTGATGGCTCCTGGAAGTTTTTAGAAAATTAATAAATAAAATAAGATTTACTGATAGCGTATAATCCACCTGTATGGATGAATTACTTTGGACATCTGATTCACTGTCACTATGTTGGCTTGTAACGACACATTGCGGAACTTGTGACAATTCTTCTCGAGAATTATGAGAATCATTAGATGATTTTTCTTCGCATAACTTTTTATATTTATGAATCTCACGATTTAATTCCTAATTATTAATTCCCAGTTATTAATATTTATGGAAAAAAAGGAAAAATTACAATACTTTAAAAATTTGTGAATGTTTCTTTTTGGTTGCCTCTAAATCTCCAGTTACATTTTCTAATTTTATTTTTGTTGATTCATATAGTTTAGTTTTTTCAGATAAATGTTTTGTTAATAAAAGCCGTTCTTCGTTTTTTTCTTCACTCTCTGTTCTTAAACGCGTTGCTATATCATTGTATTTTGTATCAAACAGGTTTTTTTCTTTTTTAATTATTTCACTTTCAGCTGCAATAGCTTTAACCTACAAACTTTAATTTATTAATTCATATAGAACTATATAATACTTTACTTTTGAAGTTTGCAAGAGAATATCGTTTTGGAACTTCGCATTTAATTCACTAAGTTCCCTATTTATATTCAATAGTTCCATTTCTTTATATCGTAATTTTGCAATATCTTCATTACAATCTTGAAGTTGTTGTTGTAATCCTTTATTCGTGTAATTAATGTTACGAATTTCGTCTTCATTTCTGTATAATTTAAAATAATTATATATTTATTTGAGTATAGTTTATAAACTAACAAAGTATTTTTCGTTTGTAAAACTTTGAAGTCCTTCAGTTGACTACGGAGTTTTGCCGAAATTAACATTTCCTGACTAAGTGAATTTTGTACACTTGTATGTTCACTTCGTAAATTTTCCAAATCAGAAAAAAATTTGGTTTTCTAGAATTGAATTAATTTGTCACGATAATTACAATAGTGTTTCTATATGTTTACCTCTTTGATCTCCTTACTTAAAGATGCATGTAGAAATATATTTCTTTCAGTTAGTTCTTTAATCTCCTTATTAAGATTTGCCAATAATTTTTCTTTATAATCTATTTCGTGTTTTAATAGAATTAATGATGCTTCATTTTCCATCCGTTTTTGTTCTAAGTCAAGAAAATATGTATTAGTATCTAAATAATTAATTTGTCATTACCAGATTCTTTTTCTTCAGGTTTAGAACATTTTTCTTCTAATTTTTTTTCGGCTATCTAAATCCGTTTTTATACATTAATAATCAATGCATTGCAAATGTCGAAAGCAAAATTACTTACTAATTTACTTTCAATTTCTTGATTTAGTTTAACATTATTCCATTTCAATTTCATTTCTAAATTATTGAGATCCGTTCTACATTTCTCAAATTCCTTTTGTATTTTTTTTATATCGTTGCACTAAATATATAAAAGAATTATTATCATATATATAAATACCACTTCAAGTTACTTTGTCTTCCAGCATATATGCTATTTTGTTTTTCTCTTCATTTAAGGCTTGAAATTTAAATGTAATATTTTTTACTTCCTTTTTTGCTTCATTATAAAGTTTATCTATAAGATCCTTTTCTTTTTTTGCATCTAATAAGCTCTTCTCTTTAGTTGCAAAGTGTATAACCACTTTTTCTTTTTCCTTTATAGCTAATTCTGATTCCTTTTTCAACTGAAATAAAAAAACAAATTAAGTATATAGCAACTAATATATAAGCAAGAAATTCAACTGAATTTTTCTCTTGTTCCAAAATCGACTTTTCCCTAGCGCATAAAATAATTATATCTTCCTTTTGTTGGAGGGCAGCTTCTAATTTTTTTAATCTTTCTTCATAATTAACTATCTTCTCTCTATATTCCAAAATTAGTAAATTTTTATTTTCACTATTAGACCTAGATTGTTCAGTTAACAAACTGTCTTTAATTTCTGATTCTGGAACAATATATGAAGGAAATATTTGACCTTCTTTTTGGTTATGTGGATAAAGATTAGTTGTACTATTGTCCATTGTTTCAAAACAATGAATTGAATGGATAAAAGCCTTTTATGAAATAGGCTACAGTATTTTACATCAGTATAGTTTTCCGTTTTGCCCCTAAAATATCTATTCAATTGTTTTTAAGGTTTTCACATCAAAATATATACTATCAAATATGTTGAAACAAACGATACCAAATGAAATGCTGTCAAACTATGCACATTAGCTTTCCCGTCAGTTATCAATTTACTAGAATCGAGACAATATTGTAGTCAGGATAATTATGCAGCGGCTTAGAAAATATTTTTTGTGGAATTAGTAATAAAATATACTCAATACGTTGAAATTGTGCACTGCATAGTTTCACGAAAGTCGAACAAAATACATTCCACCAAGTTCACTAGCAAATTTTACCAATTAAATTAATAAAAATTAATTATAACAAAACAGCACTATTTTTATCGTACTATTAATATTTTATATATATTTATTAAATTTCAGTTCATAATAATATTGAGATTAATTTATTTTATAAAAGAAATTTTTTGAAAAATATTTTATACAATGGCAATGTCTGAAATGTCATATGTCGAATTCTCAATGTAACGCAAAGCCACTCAAAATATAAATAAAAAAGTTAAGTTCCAACCATAATTCCCATTGTCAAATTTCTGTAAGTAACTACAATGAGTTTCGTAGTTCCGTACAGAAATTTGAAATTTATTAAATAATTTGGTTATGTTTTTGTTATTTTTAATTTGAATTTGTATTTGTCAACAACAATTAAGGAAGATAATAAATTTATTCAATGTCTTATTACATCTAATATAAATTTATATTTACTTTCCAGTCACATTTGTAACAATTTTTTAACTTTTTCACTACGAGGGCAGATTGATAATTACGTGTATATACTCAATACGTTGAAATTGTGCACTGTATAGTTTCACGAAAGTCGAAAAAAATACATTCCACCATTTTTTTACCTCTAAAATCATTTACTAGGCTATATATAAAATTTCAAGTCGATATATTATTTAGTTTACGTGTAACAGTTTTTTAAACAAGTAAATCTCAGTGAATTTTTAAAAATGGATAAAAACGAATTTCGTGTGGATAAAATCATGGAATCATACATATCTGATAGATACTATAGAGTAAAACAACATGATAAGTACTCAGATATAAAAGAGATTAATTAATGTAAGAGTATTTCGTTAGATATTAAATTAATATAAATTGATCATTGGTCGTAAAACCAGACTGGTGCATTCAATAATACGAGATAGTGAAACAAGTGCATTTAATGTCTTAAAACAAACCAAATATTACCTTTTTTTAATTCTAAATCTGTTTTTTTTTTTGTTTTATAAACAAAATTTATATAAAAATAAATATTACTAACACTTGGATTTGAACCACAGTAGAGAGTTTTTAATATTTTCATTTTCATTACCGCTATATGAGAGCAATAAGAAAATATTTGTACAACGGAAAAGAAATAGCAAAAAAAGTTTACACAATGTGTAAAAAAAAGGTTGGTCTTTTGTAGCAAAAAAGTGCAAAAACCACCAGATTCACGTAAAATTAAATGATAATAATAATTAGGTAAATTTACCAAAAAAAATTAATAAAAATATTAATTAGCCATTTACCAAAAAAAAAAAATTGGATGCCAAAAAAAATTTATAAAAAAAAAATGATTCACGGACAATTCGTAGAAAAGCAATTCGTAGAAAAATAATTCGTAGAAAAATAATTCGTAGAAAAATAATTCGTAGAAAAATAATTCGTAGAAAAGCAATTCGTAGAAAAATAATTCGTAGAAAAATAATTCGTAGAAAACTTATTCGTAGAAAACTTATTCGTAGAAAAAAATAATGGTCGGAGGGTTTTTTAAGGCGCGCGCCTTAAAAACCCTGCGACCATTATTTTTTTCTACGAATAAGTTTTCTACGAATTAATATATAAAATTTTAAGAAACGTATGAATTTATTACGAATTTCTTTTCTATCTATGAATTGATATTACTTATTATTTCGAATTATTTTCTTTGTACTTACAAGAACTATATTTTATTTTTTAACTTTAAAAAAAAAATTTAAAAGAAAAATAAAAAATATTAAAAAAAAACCACAAAAAATATATAGAATTTTAAAAAAACGTACGAATTTCTTTATTTATCAATGAATTGATATTACTAATTATTTCGAATTATTTTCTTTCTACTTACAAAAATTATATTTTAAATTAAAAAAAAAAAAAAAAAATAAAAATAAAAATGGAGCCATATACCCAACACGTTCCCGCCGTTGGCTCTGAGTTACGCTGAGATTGGGTACCTATCATTTTATAAGAACGAGAATTTTTTTAATATTATTTTATACGAATTTCCCGGATAATTGGTTTTCTATGAATTGTATTTCTACGAATTGCTTTTCTACGAATTAGCTAAATTAGCTTATCTACGAATTATTTTTCTACGAATTGCTTTTCTACGAATTATTTTTCTACGAATTGCTTTTCTACGAATTATTTTTCTACGAATTGTGCTTTTCTACGAATTATTTTTCTACGAATTGCTTTTCTACGAATTGTCCGTACACCAAAAAAAATGGATGCAAATAATCATAATATATATTTTTGTGTTGTGTAATGAAATTACATTGAACTCAAATATATTTATTTATTTTGAACCAAAATAATTTCATATGCTGAATATGCATTATCGGTATTTTTAAATTATGTTAAATATTTTAATTATAACAATATCTTTATATGTATTAGATTTCAAAACAAGGTCAGTAAACAGTATGACTTGTATGAAAACGTTGTTGTTGTTGTATAGTTTCGTAGTTCCGTACAGAAGTTTGACATTTATCAAATAATTTGTTTTTGTTTCTGTTATTTTAAATTTGAATTTGTATTTGCCAACAACAATGCAGGAAGATGATCATTTTTTTGAATGTCATTACATCTATTAAATCCAAATTGATGGTTCCAGATCAGTTCCTTTTTATCAATAATCGGTCTCTTCAACAGAATTTGTTCAAATATTTTCGATATCACTGGTAGAAGCGATAGTGGCCGGTAGGAGTATACTTCATTGGATGCTTTTTCTAGTTTTGGAATCATTATATTATCGGCCACTTTCCACAATTTTGGCGCGTACTTTAATTTGAATACTGCATTCATAATTTCTGTTAACATAATTATTGCTTTTTTAGGCAGTTTCTTAACTAAATTAAATTAATTCCTCTCCAGTTGTTGCAATTTTTCAATTCGTCATTTTTTGGTATTTTTACAAGGATGCCTTTCTTCCAAATTGGAGGCAGCCTTTCCTCTTCCCAGACTGATGTGATATGAGGTTATAGAAGATCTGCTGTGGTATCGATTTCATTAGAATTTCAGCTGGTATGCCATCTTCGCTTGCTGCCTTATTACTTCTTAATTTCTTAATGGCCTCTTTAATCTCATTTCGGCTGGGAGGGTTGCTTGGTATTCTTAAGTTGTTGGGCTGCTGTTGTTCATTTCGTTGCCATAGATGTATATATGACGTTACTAATTTCTTCGAAGTGTTCTCTCCATCTCTGTGTTTGGGCATCATTGTTTGTTAGTAGTGCACCACTTCGATCAGGTTCCTATTGTTACACTCGCGGTTGGTGAGACAGTCTACCGTCTGGTGTAATTTTCTCATATTGTTCTGGCTAGCCGTTTGTTCTGCTGTTTTTGCTAGTTGTTCCAGGAACTTTCTCTTGTCTCTTATTGCAGCTTTATTTACTAGTCTAGCCAGCAGTTGGTATTGTTGTCTAGTAGTATTGTTGTTGTTCAGCTGCAGCTTAAGTTCCCTTCTTTGAGAAATTAGGTTCCAGGTGTCGTGTGATATCCAAGATTTTCTTCGTGGTCGCTGCCAATGTCAGCTCCTCTTCTATTTCTTAAAAAAGTGTGCTTCTCCATCTTTTACTCACGCAGATGTGATCGGTCTGATTGCGTGTATTGCCGCTTGGTGATGTCCATGTATATTATAGAACTCTTGGTGCGGGAATATGGAGCCACCTATGACGAGTTGAAATGTGTGACACAGTTCTATTAACCTCTCGCCGTTGTTGTTTCTAACTCCGCAACCGTGCGTTCCAATGGTAGTTCGGGTGTTATCGCTTCCTATTTTCGCCTTGAAATCACCCAAGAGTATAATATCTCCTCTTCGAATATAATTGAGCGTTGTTAAAACTTTGCGTAGAATTCATCTTTCGTAGTGTCTTCGGCGTCTTCTGTTGGAGCATAGCACTATACTATGGTAATATGTCTTATTCTACTTTTGAATCGAGCCATTATTATTCGATCTGATAAAGGCATCCATGTCTGGAGGGAGTTTTTGATTTTCTTCGATATTATAATTCCAACTCCACTTTCGCCACCATTTTCTTTTCCACTATAGAGTAAAGTATTACCATTTCCTGTGGTGATTTTGCCATTATCATTCCATCTCATTTTGCTCATCCCTAGTATTTTGATGTTTTACTTGTGCAAGTCTTGATGCTTCACGAAGAGTTGTACGTTCCATTATTGCGCTATGCGCGTTCTTTTCTTGCATTATTTCATTTCTGTAATCTGTTTTGAGTCCAACTAAGCAGATGATTAGATATTGTGTGTAACAGGTTCTAGGATAATAGGGGTGCCATCTAACATTACCTAGAAACAACGTCCTGAGTCGACCAGAACCACCGAGGCGCTGCTAATAAGTGTCTCAGGAAAAGCTTTCGGTGGTTGGATTCTTCGCTAACTTTTTGTAGTTCTGCTGCTGAGTCCTAGATGGTGCTACTTCCTAAATGTGTCTTCACAGCACTATGTATTGGAGATGAAAGTATGCAATTTTTTGTATGCTGGGGTTAGGTATATTTTTTGGGACTTTTTTGTGTGGGGATTTAATTGTTATAATTAAAGATGAATGAAAATTAGTTATTTGGGAAGTAAGCGTAGGACCATGTATAGGCGGAATTCGAATGCACGACGTCTGGGTTGGTAGAAAAGCTCACTTTAAGACGCTACACACTAGTCTACCGAGGCCACACGATTTCCATTATGTAGTTACAATATTACAAAACATAATTTCGGTGTATCCGAATGACATACAATAAATAAATACATAACCGCTTTTGAGATATTAAAATTAAAGACCTTCATAAATAATATTAAATAATATCGAATTAAACTTAATGGATAAGTGGATTTTAAGTAGATTAGCAAATACAAGGAGATAATGTTTATTTGGTAATTCGTGCAAATTTAATTGACTAATTTAATTTATTTAATTTTTTTACTTTTTTAGGAGACAACCAAATGTGGGATCGCTAAAAATAATGAAAAAGCAATTGGTCATTGTTCAGTTTTAGCAATTTGTCTTAGTTTAGGTCTACCTACAAACAACATCGCCACTTACACCGTTTTTATCCGAAAAATTGTTTCAATATTTTTCAAATCATTCCGAAATTATTAATTCAAATATTATTAACCAACAATTAGAAAAATAATGTCATAATCTTTTTTAAAAATTAAATTGTACATTCAATAATCTCATAATCTTTTTTAAAAATTAAATTGTACATTTATTTCTTATATTTTAAAAGATTTTAATTTAAATATTTTTTTAAATACTTTTTTATACCTTTTTTAAGTACATATTCAAATATGTATTAAATTTTAGATACTTTGTTTATTACTAGCGAATCATAAAATATAAAAATTGAAAATAATATAATTATAGTTTTGAATAATAAAGTTTACTTAAACAAGTTTTTAAAAGTATAATAACCAAACCTTGGTATCTTATTAATCATATTTTGAAAATTATACAAATGGCCCCAACACATGAATTTTATGTCCACTGACTTATATTAATTACTTCTCTAACTAACCAATATGGGAAAACAGCTTTAAAAGCAATTAATTAGTTAGTGTAACCGGTTAGTGTAATTACTTTCCAATATATGTAATATACACCTAATCCTTTTTTTACGCGATCTCTTTTTACGCGAATTCAGTTTAACGGGTTTTTTTTTTGCCGCACGAGTTATTTTTTTTACGCGAATTTACTCACTTTAAGACGATTTTTTTAAATTTATTTTTGATAAAATCGTTACAAAATTTATTTGCATAGTAGGCATTGAAATGCGTATTTTCCAGCAAGCATACTTTTACAATACGTTTAGCTAGAAATTGAAATTTGTCAAGTTTAGTTTGATTTTGTTATCGGTCCGTACAGTTTGTTTGGTAAGAATGTATTTTATGCATGTTTTTTGTTATATAAATAAGTAATAAATTTGAATTTTAAAACTATGTATTGTTTTTTTTTTTTACGCGCATATTTTCTTGTACGCGATTTTTCTTGTAATTGGAATCAATTAATTAATTTGTATGAGAGTAAAGGTTTTTTTTACGCGATTTTTTTTTACGCGTTCAGTGGCGGAACCAACAATCGCGTAAAAAAAGGATTAGGAATGCAAATTATAAAATTTTCAAAGTCAAGTTCAATATATAAACTTTAAATTGAATTCGAATAGTGACTTTCAATTTTAATTTCATGAACTTTCTAAAATGGTCTTATAAATTAATCTCTAAACATTACCAAAAATTTATTTCAATAAAAGTTTAGCTACTTTAGTATTTTTTTTTGTTATATTGATGAATTTATGCAAAATAATGTTTCAATAAATCGATAAAACCTAATGAAACTGAGAAGGATATAAGAATAAGTATTTTCCGTATTTTCCCACATTAAATTCTTTAAGTATTTTTAATATAAAAAATATTTTGCTTTCATAATATGAAATTTCATTACAAATAAAAATAAAAATATTTTTTATTCTTTTCATAATTATTACATTACATACATTAAATAAATTTCCGGAAAAGTCACTGTAGTTCAAATAAAACAAAATAAAAATAAAATGTATGAAGTAGAAATTATGCAGCAGAACGTTCTGTTAATTCATCTGAAAATAGATATCCTTTTTAATGCTTAAGATCGGAATATATTTTTAGACTTTTTATACCCAAATGTGTTTCCATGTCTTTTTAAATATTTTTTATATTTTTCTGAATTTTCTGGCAGGCAACGATACATGGCAACTCGATCTCCTTAGGACCGGTTACACTAACTACACCAATCATTTGCTTAGTCGGAAATTAAAATTATTACAGAACCCAAGCAAGGTAAGAAATCAGGACGAATGTTAAGGCAACAACCTTTGGCTTTTGAAAAGGACTAGCTTTGCCTAATGTAATATTAGAACTCTTCGAGAAGCCTCGGGGCCGGCCCAAGTAGAACCACTAACTTATGCCTAGGATTTCGATCTTTTACATCATAAAATCGAAATCCTAGGAATAAGTGAAATGAGATGGAATATGCGGTGGAGCTTGTCAGAGCAAATGATAATACTCTAACAAACAGCGGAGAGCAAACGAAAATTGAAGGCGACAAAAAACAGTGGAAATATAATATCTAGGACAATCTGAAACTCACTCATATCCTGTTTACCAACATCAGAAAGGATAATCACAGCTCGTTTCGGTCGCAGAATTAGAAATATGATCATAATACAATGCTACGCACCCACAGGAGATGCAGAAATAAGCAAGAAAGACGAATTCTACGAATGTTTAACCTCAACGCCCTATAGTGTACGAAAAAGAGATTGTCATAGTAATGAGAGATCTGAACGCAAAAGTCGGTAACACCAATCAAGAGAGCATCGTTGGAAAACATAGTTGTGGTGTTCGAAACAATAATGAAGACAGATTAGTCGAACTATTACCATCGGCGGTACCATCTTGCCTCACAAAGATGTGCAAAGAGGTGTAGATATCGGTAGCTATCATGAACTTATCACTGGTGACTTTAAGAAGACCGCGTTTAAACCTCCGACAACTCCTACATGCATCCTCCTAATATGAATAAGTTAGTAACCAACCTACTAGAGATAGCATCAACCTTAGCAGATAACACATGGGTAGGCATTGTAGCTGTACAGATAACATATGGGTAGGCATTGTAGATGTATTCAATCAAGTTGGAGAACAAATTCAATCACTTTGGAGAACAAATATGTTATAACATAGGCAAAGCGGAAAATATGGATCCCTGATGAAACATGAAGCCCTAACATAATTAACAACACAGCAAATAGCAGTGAATACAAAATCGCTGCTAAACAACTACAGAAGGCCGCGTAAAGAGACAAAAAACAGTTCCTGGAAAGACTAGTCACAGCTGCGGAAACAACGGCAGAAAGAAACAACATGACAGATTTACGCCAGATTATAAGAAGTTATATAAATCGCTAGTGCAGAGATTGTAACGGCGTTCTACTAGCCAAAAAAAAATTGGGGGAATATTTCGAAGATATCAGCAATACCTCAAATGACAACTGCGAAACTAGGAAAGCAGACGAGTATGGTATTAGACCCGAACGCCCTAATAGCAGAACCTCAGCAGAAAAGGTGTCACAGTAAAAATCATCAACTTTATCAAATTTTCAACATAAATGATAAAAAGGTCGATCTAAGAAACCCTGCAGAACTAAAAAAACGGAATCTCACTTGGAATAATGTAAAGACAGCAGCAACTAACTGAGTGAGATGCCAAGTTGAAGCTCTATATTTTTATTTACAGGAAGACTTACAAGGAAAAAAATATATATTTTTACATTTTTTTTCTATTTGTGTAAGTTTTTATTTATCATATAAAAAATATACACATATTATTAATAATAATGTATGAATATAATAAGAAGATTTAAATTAAAAGACGCTTGATTATTTATACAAATAGATTTTTTTGTACGTGTAAAGGCATCCAAAAGCGGAACATATAACAATGATGATTAAATTTATGGAAACTAACGTAGATTTATATTGGAATCATTTTATTATACAGCTACTTTTCCATTGTATTCGTAATGTGGGTTGTAATAATAGAAACATAGCTCTGAGCTTTCATTCCCACAATCTGCTCCCATTTGTCTTCGCTAAGCAGAACTTTGACAAAGTGTTTGCGTATATAAAATTTTTGTAATAGATCGTTTTACGAGTGTTGCAGTATAACCATTGGATATTTTGTGATCACATTACATAGTGTAATATTTTTTTATAATCACATTTAATTATCAAAGCAAAGATTATCACCGATCACGTTAAATAATTCCACCCCAGTGGCAAGATATAAAGATTTCGAGAAATTTGAATATCGACAAAATAGCGAATGGCAGTATGTTAAGCAAAAAGCGACTGTGGAGTTCTTTGATACTGTGTTACTATTGTTTTTGAATTGTGATATAGAAGCACGGAAAGAAGATGTTGGTAAAAATCTAAAAATTTGCTATAATTTTAATTATATTTATAATTTCTTGAACTAATTACATTATACTTAAAAAAATTATATTGAATAAATTTCTTATTTTATGACCTAACTGCAGGAATAATCAAAATAAATATAACTATAGAATAACTCATGTGAGTTTTTCAGAATTTTTTAAAAAAGTAATGAAATTCAAAAATTAATAACATGTTGCTGACGAATCAAAGAATTTTAAAGAAGCAAAAGAATTTTTTTTAAAAATTATCTCAGTATTACAAATGTTGCATTATGAATACATTCATATTTTTTAAGTATTTTATTATATACTAAGTGTTTTATAAGTACGAACTACTGTTACGAATGAGTTAACCTTAGAAGGTTTAATTTAAAAAAATATTCTTGTAACAGCTGTAATGGAAATACAAATTTATTTGATTGGGTGGTTGGTTTGATAGAGGGAAACAATCCGAGTGCTCCTCGCACTTGCCTATTGGCCTTACCCCTTTCGACTGCTGATTAAGCTTCTAGCTCACCGACACATACAATTGCTTTAACGAATGCGTTAACCTTAGCAGGTTTAAATTTACCTTCTTCCATCGAGTTCGTCACGAAATTACTTTCTAGAAGATTTAACCGTTTATTCTGTACCGCAGGGCATCGCCATATGAGGTGTTCTACGGTTTCGTCAGCCTCACGGCACCATCTGCAATAAGAATCTATCGATAGGTCCAACCGTGAGGCACGTTTCCGCAACAGACTGTGTCGATACCCGTAAAAAGTCTTATCGATGACTTAGTCATAGAAAGGATTTTAATTCTCTTCTTAGAATTAGGGATTCCCAGAATACTTTGGTTTGGAATTCGAATTCTCGAATTCTATTACACATCTATCGAATTCTCCCATTTAAGAAAATGAGTTTTGTTATGTAATCAAATTACATTGATCTACATAGGATACATCGAATATTTTTTATTTGTGTTAAACTAAAATATTTTCAATTGCTGAATTTCCATTATTGGCATTTTTAATTATGTATTCTATATTTTTATTTTAACAATACAAATTCATAGGTATTAAATTTTATAATAACGTCAGTAAACAATACGACTTGTATCAAATAATACAATAACAACAACATATGTATTTTTTTTTCTTCTTATAGATTAGATTTTGACATATCTAAAAGCAATTGTGTATAATAACAACAGTAATTGTTTGAAAGCAAATGTGTATAATAACAACAGTAATTGTTTGTGTGATATTATAATAATAAATGCATATGATTTATTACTCATTGAACTCAAATGTTTTTGAGTTCAATGAGTATGTTCACCACTAAACTGTGGTGACAACGCAACATACTCCCTATTGGCTAAAAATAGGTGCATTTTTACCATATAAAAGACTGCATAATTTGGTAGTTCGGAGAGTTCAACTTACCCAGTACCAAAGACATCAAAACAAAATTATTTGAATAAAAATAGAAAAATACCGAGACCATTGTAGACGAGACCATTGTAGAATTCTCACCATATTGAAAAACGCAACACAACATTGGACCAGGATTAGAGCTACGATCTCTAATCCACAAAGCTCTGGGTAAGAAGAAAGCACAAAAAAAATACACTACGAATATTTTTCGTGACAAAATCTATCCAAACCTTCAGGCATTTGCTGGGAGCTATTGTAACGGGCACTTAGCCTTAGCATGGGATTGATTTTAGTGAACTTGAACCAACACTATATGACTTTGAACTTTGAACTTTTAAGTCTCGCTTGAATAAGTTATTAAAGCCAACAGGAACGCCGGTTCGTGCTCAGATCGCAATTAGATATTTTGCGAATTGCGGGGTAACCAATGGATATAGTATTCATGGCAGCGAAATTTGAGTTTGCACCCTGTCGTGCTAATTCATCCGCTTTTTCATTGCCATCGATTGACCTGTGACTAGTTGACCAGAGGAGTTTAACTACGTTACGACTAGCTAGTATATATAAGTTTGTATTACAAATCTTAACCAGCTTTGAGCGGTAGAAACTTTTTCCAGAGCCCAGCTTGAGTTCCTGAGGAGGTGACTACTGTACTCTATATGAGATTTTTATCGATCAGACTTCCCACTGCTTTATTTATTGCAGCTTATTCTGCTTTTGCTGCGATAAATAAAGCAGTGGAAATTCTAAACAATAAAAAGAGTTTATACTCCACCGAAGTTGATACGTAGTTAGTAGTCTATTACGAAGTAGGAGTATGTAATAGATGGAGTGGGTATTACTGTTCTATCTCTTTCTAACTCATTAAATATTTTATTTAATCAAAAAGTGTTTATGAAACCACGTTTTGAGGTAGGTCTCTCTCTAAGAAAACCAAGTTGTCAAAATCATATTGCCATTTAATGTCAAACAATTGAAATATAAGGTTATGTTTACTAAGAAGGTGTTTTTAAAACGATTAAAAGTAATTATTATTGAATGAAAATAATTTTGTGATATATAATATTTTATATAAATAAGATTAAGAAACCTAATTATGGATAATGAACTAAATTTACGTGTAAGGAAAAAGCAGTGCATCGTTCCAAACTGTGAATCTCATTTTGATTCAGAAAACAAGATTTTTTTACACTGGTATGTTATTTATCTTTCCTAAAATATTTTACTACACTAATGAAATAAAATCGACGTAATTAACAAAATTTAAGTTTTTATTTCGTTAAGGATTTAAAGCTTTTATTTCGTTAAGGATTTTAAGATTCAGAAACCAACTCAAGCTGTGTTTGCCAAAAAAATTTCCAAATGGCAATTGCTGAATAGATGGATGCACGCGCGCACTACGGTTTACATTATGTAGTTACAATATTACAATAACATTTTATTAATTTCGGTGTATCCGAACGACATACAAGCGCTTTTAAGAAATTAAAATTAAAGACTTCAAAAATAATATTAAATAATATCGAATTAAACTTAATGGATAAGTGGATTTTAAGTAGATTAGCAAATACAAGGAGATAATGTTTATTTGGTAATTCGTGCAAATTTAATTGACTAATTTAATTTATTTAATTTTTTTAATTTTTTTAATTTTTTAGGAGACAACCAAATGTGGGATCGCTAAAAATAATGCAAAAGCAATTGGTCATTGTTTAGGTTTAGCAATTGGTCTTAGTTTAGGTCTACCTACAAACAACATCGCCACTTACACCGTTTTTATCCGAAAAATTGTTTCAATATTTTTCAAATCATTCCGAAATTATTAATTCAAATAATATTAATCAACAATTAGCAAAAATTCAATAATGTCATAATCTTTTTTAAAAATTAAATTGTACATTTATTTTCTTATATTTTAAAAGGTTTTAATTTAAATATTTTTTTAAATACTTTTTTATACCTTTTTTAAGTAAAGTATTCAAATATGTATTAAATTTTATATACTTTGTTTATTACTAGCAAATCATAAAATATGGAAATAGAAAATAATATAATTATAGTTTTGAATAATAAAGTTTACTTAAACAAGTTTTTAAAAGTATAATAACCTTATTAATCATATTTTCAAAGTTATACAAATGGCCCCAAACATGAACTTTATGTCCTCTGATTTATATTAATTACTTCTCTAACTAACCAATATGGGAAAACAGCTTTAAAAGCAATTAACTACTTTCCAATATATGTAATATATATAATATAAGTTATAAAATTTTCAAAGTCAAGTCCAATATATAAACTTTACATTGAATTCGAATAGCGACTTTCAATTTTAATTTCATGAACTTTCTAAATGGTCTTATAAATTAATCTCTAAACATTACCAAATATTTATTTCAAAAAAGTTTATTTCAAAAGTTTAAAGATTTTGCTTTCATAATGTGAATTTCATTACAAATAAAAATATTTTTTATTCCTTTCATAATTATTACATTACATTAAATAAATTTCCGGAAAAGGCACTGCAGTTCAAATAAAACAAAATAAAAATAAAATGTATGAAGTAAAAATTATGCAGCAGAACGTTCTTTTAACTCAGCTGAAAATAGATATCTTTGTTAATGCTTAAGATCGGAATATATTTTTAGACTTTACATACCCAAATGTTTTTCCATGTCTTTTTAAATATTTTTTATATTTTTCTGAACTTTCTGCCAGGCAACGATAGATGGCAACTCCATCTCCCTAGGACCGGTTACACTAACTATACCAATCATTTGCTTAGTCGGAAATCAAAATTATTACAGAACACAAGCAAGGTAACAAACCAGGACGAATGTTAAGGCAACAACCTTTAGCTTTTGAAATAGACCGAGCTTTGCCTAATGTAATACTAGAACTCTTCGAGAAGCCTCGACCAAGTAGAACGACTACGGTTATCATAAAAGATCGAAATCCTAGGAATAAGTGAAATGAAATGGAATATGCGGTGGAGCTTGTCAGAGCAAATGATAATACTCTAACAAACAGCAGAGAGCAAACCAAAGTTGAAGGCAGAGTTGGAAATATAATATCTAGGACAATCTGAAACTGGTTCATATTCTGTTTACCAATATCAGAAAGGATAATCACAGCTCGTTTCGTTGGCAGAATTAGAAATATGACCATAATACGCACCCACAGGAGATGCAGAAATAAGCAAAAAAGACGAATTCTACGAATGTTTAACCTCAACCCTCTATTCTATAGTGTACGAAAAAGATAGATTGTCATAGTAATGAGAGATCTGAACGCAAAAGTCGGTAACACCACTCAATACAGCATCGTTGGAAAACATGGTTGTGGTGTTCGAAACAATAATGGAGATAGATTAGTGGAACTATTGCCATCGCCGGTACCATCTTTCCACACAAAGATGTGCACAAGGATACCTGGACGTTGGCGAAGTTCATTAACCGATGTTAGAAATAGAAGAGTTGTACATATCGGTAGCTATCATAAACTTATCACTGGTGACTTTAAGAAGACTGCGTGTAAACCTCCGACAACTCCTACATGCATCCTCCAAATATGAATAAGTTAGTAACCAACCTACTAGAGATAGCATCAACCTTAGCAGATAACACATGGGTAGGCATTGTAGCTGTATTCAATCAAGTTGGAGAACAAATACAATCAAGTTGGTGAACAAATATGTTATACCATAGCCAAAGCGGAAAATATGGATCTCTGATGAAACATGAAGCCTTACATCTAAAAAAAAGAGAACTCAAGCGGCAGCTAATTAACAACACAGCAAATAGCAGTCAATACAAAATCGCTACTAAACAACTAAAGAAGACCGCATAAAGAGACATAAAACAGTTCCTGGAAAGACTAGTCACAGCTGCGGAAACAACGGCAGGAAACAACCATATGACAGACGTACGCCAGATTATAAGAAGTTGTATAAATCGCTAGTGCAGAGATTACAACGGCGTTCTACTAGCCAACAAAAAAATGGGGGGAACATTTCGCAGATATCAGCAATACTTCAAATGACAACAACGAAACTAGGAATGCAGACGAAATCAGCTACACTGACAAAAGCCTAAAGATACCGTGTGACCCACCTAAAGATATCGTTTTTCAATGAGATAAAAGAGGCTATAATGAAGTGGATACATAATAAAACAGCTGACGAGGATGGTATTAGAGCCGAGCGCGCTAACAGGAGAACCTCAGCAGAAAAGGTGTCACAGTAAAAATCATCAACTTTATCAAATTTTCAACATAAATGATAAAAAGGTCGATCTAAGAAACCCTGCAGAACTAAAAAAACGGAATCTCACTTGGAATAATGTAAAGACAGCAGCAACTAACTGAGTGAGATGCCAAGTTGAAGCTCTATATTTTTATTTACAGGAAGACTTACAAGGAAAAAAATATATATTTTTACATTTTTTTTCTATTTGTGTAAGTTTTTATTTATCATATAAAAAATATACACATATTATTAATAATAATGTATGAATATAATAAGAAGATTTAAATTAAAAGACGCTTGATTATTTATACAAATAGATTTTTTTGTACGTGTAAAGGCATCCAAAAGCGGAACATATAACAATGATGATTAAATTTATGGAAACTAACGTAGATTTATATTGGAATCATTTTATTATACAGCTACTTTTCCATTGTATTCGTAATGTGGGTTGTAATAATAGAAACATAGCTCTGAGCTTTCATTCCCACAATCTGCTCCCATTTGTCTTCGCTAAGCAGAACTTTGACAAAGTGTTCGCGTATATAAAATTTTTGTAATAGATCGTTTTACGAGTGTTGCAGTATAACCATTGGATATTTTGTGATCACATTACATAGTGTAATATTTTTTTATAATCACATTTAATTATCAAAGCAAAGATTATCACCGATCACGTTAAATAATTCCACCCCAGTGGCAAGATATAAAGATTTCGAGAAATTTGAATATCGACAAAATAGCGAATGGCAGTATGTTAAGCAAAAAGCGACTGTGGAGTTCTTTGATACTGTGTTACTATTGTTTTTGAATTGTGATATAGAAGCACGGAAAGAAGATGTTGGTAAAAATCTAAAAATTTGCTATAATTTTAATTATATTTATAATTTCTTGAACTAATTACATTATACTTAAAAAAATTATATTGAATAAATTTCTTATTTTATGACCTAACTGCAGGAATAATCAAAATAAATATAACTATAGAATAACTCATGTGAGTTTTTCAGAATTTTTTAAAAAAGTAATGAAATTCAAAAATTAATAACATGTTGCTGACGAATCAAAGAATTTTAAAGAAGCAAAAGAATTTTTTTTTAAAATTATCTCAGTATTACAAATGTTGCATTATGAATACATTCATATTTTTTAAGTATTTTATTATATACTAAGTGTTTTATAAGTACGAACTACTGTTACGAATGAGTTAACCTTAGAAGGTTTAATTTAAAAAAATATTCTTGTAACAGCTGTAATGGAAATACAAATTTATTTGATTGGGTGGTTGGTTTGATAGAGGGAAACAATCCGAGTGCTCCTCGCACTTGCCTATTGGCCTTACCCCTTTCGACTGCTGATTAAGCTTCTAGCTCACCGACACATACAATTGCTTTAACGAATGCGTTAACCTTAGCAGGTTTAAATTTACCTTCTTCCATCGAGTTCGTCACGAAATTACTTTCTAGAAGATTTAACCGTTTATTCTGTACCGCAGGGCATCGCCATATGAGGTGTTCTACGGTTTCGTCAGCCTCACGGCACCATCTGCAATAAGAATCTATCGATAGGTCCAACCGTGAGGCACGTTTCCGCAACAGACTGTGTCGATACCCGTAAAAAGTCTTATCGATGACTTAGTCATAGAAAGGATTTTAATTCTCTTCTTAGAATTAGGGATTCCCAGAATACTTTGGTTTGGAATTCGAATTCTCGAATTCTATTACACATCTATCGAATTCTCCCATTTAAGAAAATGAGTTTTGTTATGTAATCAAATTACATTGATCTACATAGGATACATCGAATATTTTTTATTTGTGTTAAACTAAAATATTTTCAATTGCTGAATTTCCATTATTGGCATTTTTAATTATGTATTCTATATTTTTATTTTAACAATACAAATTCATAGGTATTAAATTTTATAATAACGTCAGTAAACAATACGACTTGTATCAAATAATACAATAACAACAACATATGTATTTTTTTTTCTTCTTATAGATTAGATTTTGACATATCTAAAAGCAATTGTGTATAATAACAACAGTAATTGTTTGAAAGCAAATGTGTATAATAACAACAGTAATTGTTTGTGTGATATTATAATAATAAATGCATATGATTTATTACTCATTGAACTCAAATGTTTTTGAGTTCAATGAGTATGTTCACCACTAAACTGTGGTGACAACGCAACATACTCCCTATTGGCTAAAAATAGGTGCATTTTTACCATATAAAAGACTGCATAATTTGGTAGTTCGGAGAGTTCAACTTACCCAGTACCAAAGACATCAAAACAAATTTATTTGAATAAAAATAGAAAAATACCGAGACCATTGTAGACGAGACCATTGTAGAATTCTCACCATATTGAAAAACGCAACACAACATTGGACCAGGATTAGAGCTACGATCTCTAATCCACAAAGCTCTGGGTAAGAAGAAAGCACAAAAAAAATACACTACGAATATTTTTCGTGACAAAATCTATCCAAATCTTCAGGCATTTGCTGGGAGCTATTGTAACGGGCACTTAGCCTTAGCATGGGATTGATTTTAGTGAACTTGAACCAACACTATATGACTTTGAACTTTGAACTTTTAAGTCTCGCTTGAATAAGTTATTAAAGCCAACAGGAACGCCGGTTCGTGCTCAGATCGCAATTAGATATTTTGCGAATTGCGGGGTAACCAATGGATATAGTATTCATGGCAGCGAAATTTGAGTTTGCACCCTGTCGTGCTAATTCATCCGCTTTTTCATTGCCATCGATTGACCTGTGACTAGTTGACCAGAGGAGTTTAACTACGTTACGACTAGCTAGTATATATAAGTTTGTATTACAAATCTTAACCAGCTTTGAGCGGTAGAAACTTTTTCCAGAGCCCAGCTTGAGTTCCTGAGGAGGTGACTACTGTACTCTATATGAGATTTTTATCGATCAGACTTCCCACTGCTTTATTTATTGCAGCTTATTCTGCTTTTGCTGCGATAAATAAAGCAGTGGAAATTCTAAACAATAAAAAAAGTTTATATCCACCGAAATTGATACGCAATTAGTTATCTATTACGAACAAGGAGTATGTAATAGATGGAGTGGCCATTACTGTTCTATCTCTTTCTAACTCATTAAATATTTTATTTAATCAAAAAGTGTTTCTGACGCCACGTTTTGAGGTAGATCTCTCTCTAAGAAAACCAAGTTGTCAAAATCATATTGCCATTTAATGTCAAACAATTGAAATATAAGGTTATGTTTAGTAAGAAGGTGTTTTTAAAAGATTAAAAGTAATTATTATTGAATGAAAATAATTTTGTGGTATATAATATTTTATATGAATAAGATTAAGAAACCTTATTATGGATAATGAACTAAATTTACGTGTAAGGAAAAAGCAGTGCATCGTTCCAAACTGTGAATCTCATGTTGATTCAGAAAACAAGATTTTTTTACACTGGTATGTTATTTACCTGTCCTAAAATATTTTACTACACTAATGAAATGAAATCGACATAATTAACGAAATTTAAGTTTTTATTTCATTAATTTGCATTTTATTTTCACTTAAAATATTATGTGACATTGCAAAATGACAACTTGCATTGTGGTTTATAGGGTTGGCTTTTTCTTTTGTATTTTAAGAGCCCCAAGTAAAATAATGTTACCGTTAAGTTTAAAATATTATTAATTTATTTATTGCACCACCATTTTAATGATTTTATTTTATTTAAATATTTCCAAATGATTAAACAAAACTGGATAAAAAGTTCAATAAATACCACAGATTGGTTGCCAATATGAACAGTGAATAGCAGAATTTGTTCTGCTCATGTTCAATGAAACAATCTAAATTAGCAAAGATAAGTATTTCTTAACTATTTTAAGTATTTTGTAAGTTACCCTATTTCAATATATAACGTAGGCATTAATATCTAATTTATAAGTACACCAATACCTCGCTTTGCGTCGTTTCGTTTTGCGTTTTTTCGAAGTTGCGTCTTTACTGAATTAAGACTCATTTTCGCTATGAGTCGTTGTTTTTTCGTATTGCGTTGTTTTTTTTTCATTATTTTTTAAAATTTCGTTGTTTTTTTTATTATTATTCGGAGAATCACGAAGCAATTGCGATTTTTTCAAAAAATGATCCTGACAGCGAAAGAACTGTAAAAGTTTCTCGAGCGGTAGCAAATGATATTAATTGTTACAAGGAACTTTACCTTAACATTAGAAAAAAAGCTGTTCAGCAAACTTTGGACAAATTTTTTGAAAAAGAGACTCCAATGACCATAAGCTCGTCTACAGAGTCTGAATAATTTCATAATTTATTTCTTTATTTTGTGTACATATTTTTAATTTTTGATTGAATTACTAGTCATTTTTATGTATTTAAATGAATTAATAAAGTTTTACTTTTGTTTTGTAATTTAAATATTCTTCTTTTTTTAACATTTAAGGACTGAAAGAAAATTACGGTAACCTATCTTTGATGTTTATATGATTTCCAATAGAAAATAGCAATTCACTTTGCGTCGTTTCGATTTGAGTCGCGACTTTTTGGAACGTATCTACGACGCAAAGCGAGGTATTGGTGTATATTATTTATAAATATTTTTTTTTTGGTGATAGAAATTGGTGATGCTCAAGAAAATATAGGAGATTTTGTAGAAATTAATAGAAAAAATAATCGTGACGAGTTAGCTACGACTTAGCTAATCGAGCTTTGAAAGATTATTATCCTTAAATATGGTTTTTAAATTTTATTTCAATAAAACTATACTTATTTAAGATACATTTTTTCTTCGATTTTTCCTTTATCTTTTAATTTTACCTAAATAACAAATAATTTTTTGCAGCAGATTAACCAAAATTAATTATTACATTCTTACCTAAGTTAATTTTTTTTCACTTAAATTTAATTTTTACCTAATTAAATTATTTTAATAAATCACACTTTCATCCCCTAAATTGCCTAGATTTTCTTGTTACCTATATTTCCTATTTTACTTAAATTACTTAATTTTTAACAAATCTATTTATAGTATCTAAAACAATACGAAAACAATGCCCGGATTAATACTAAACCTATAGTCCGCCCCAAATTTGAATTTGACACGTTGACTTGCAAAGAAAGAGAGGGCTATATCCCGCAGGCTTCAATATTTTAATTTTATGCCTGTTACATTCTCGTTGATTACGAAGCATGAAAACTACCCAATTAACAATTTAACTGGCCGCGCCTTTCCGGCGTAGGAAGCAAGTTTTCATTCTGAGTTTACATTATTTGAAGTGACGTGTTTTTGTATAAACGATTTTTAAATTGTATGTGTAATATATGTAGAGCCAACAGATTTACCTATAGAGTAGACATGTTGAAAAAAGGATAATGATGAAATTGGGATCGAATTTCTCAATTCCGTTTCAATGATTCTTTCCATTGTTTTCAATAGGACAGAGGTCAGACTAATATGCTTATATGCTTTTGCTGCCAAATTTGCGGAATATAGCTCATGTCCATTAGTGCTACATTCGCGTATTTCAGGAGAGCAGGGTATATCCTGCTGATTTATACGGTTTTAAGGACTAATTCGCCCAACTCACCTCCTCCCGTGCAAACAAAAATTTCCGAATTCAATGGGGATTGTCTACAATCCCTTGAAGTCACGATTCTCGTGAAGCGAATTGTTCAGACAAACTTCTCATCAGGCAAATTGTCTAGACAGTTAGATTCGAGGAGAATTCCCAGTGATTCTTCAGATCATCATGTTCCGTAATCATGTTCCAGAAGTTCTGGGTATGTATGCATGTTTGCAAGAATTTTATTTAGCCTTGCACCTTCTGAAACATTTTCGATTTGTTCAGTATAATTTTTCCATGATTCTCTCTAGGCTTAAATTTATTTACTTCATCTCTAGGCGTAAATTTATTTACTTTACACTATAAATAGCATAAATTTATAAAACTGTATGAATTAAAGTTAAAAAAAAAATATAATGTCAAAGCTTTCATATTTAATTATATATGGCAAATTCAAAACATTTTAGCGCTCGACTCAAAACCGCATTTCTTGTCTATAATTTATTTCATCACTTTTTATTTTCCACAAACAAAGCATATGCAAAATTCATTATTTTTAACACAAATAAATCTTTTACCACATAAACAATGCACAAACAATTATTTCAAGAAAAAAATTTATTATTTATAAATGAAAACCAATGCACATGCGATTCGAGATATTTTTAACATACTGCCAACAAATCCGTTCGAGTCGATTATAAAATATAGCTTGCGATTATCGATTTGAACGGATCTGCTATTTTCTGACATATGAAAATTCACATAAGAATATGTGAAAATATAACTATCTCTTTCTGGTTTCGCGACATAAACAATTTTTTTTGTATTTTAAAACCAGGCTTTAAGCATGATTTTCATTATGATGAGGCGAGTTTCATTATCTCAATTCCTTTTCAATGATTCCTTCCGTTGTTTGCAATAGGAAAGAGGTCAGACTAATAATCCTATATACTTTTGCTGTCAATTTTGCGGAATATAGCTTAGGTCCAGTTATACACAGTCGGTCTATTAGTGCTACATTCGCGTATTGCAGGAGGGCTGGGTATATACCATCTGTTCCTGGAGATTTATACGGATTTAAGGACTTAATCACGCAACTAACCCATTCACGTGCAAAATTTTTCATCCGAATTCAATGTGGATTGTGTACAATCCCTTGAAGTCACGATTCTTATCAGGCGAATTGTCCAAACAACGTGGAAAATGAGATTCAAGTTATATGGAAATAAAATCGTTTGCAGAAAACAAAAACGAGGTAGCAATAGGGAAAAAAATTACGGCAAAAAGTGACAGCACGAGAAAGATACCATAAATTTTTGGCAACATTTTTGACATAAAAAGTAATAACTAAAAAAAATATCCTTTTTTTAGTAACAAAAAGTATTAAATTTATTTATTTAAAAAAGCAAAAAATAAAATTTAAATCTAATTTTAGTATAAAATACGAATTTTTTAATGTTCGAAAAATATGGTCTTAAAATATATATATATTAACAAAAAAATTATAACTTTACAATATTTGTAATTTAAAAAATTTGATTTGCAAACTGTCAAATTTAATTTTTTAACACTTATTAAAAACAAAACAATTCTCATGCAATACAAAAAACTTTGAGATTTACATCTTTTTTTATATGAAGTATTTTTGCCAGATATTTACCAACTGAACCTGCCTGAAGATGTCGATTCAGCGTAAAACGAAAAGGTTCAAAAATAAAACCGTTATTAATTTTAACGTTCCAGAAAAACATGCGCATAAAAAGTAAAAGTAAAGTAATTTTCATAATAGAATAATTAAATATAAGGAAATACAGAGAACAATCTATATCGAACAAAAAGAGAAAGGAATCTGAAATGATGACAATTTGGATTTGTCAAAAATAGCATTTTTCGTCAAAGATATCTTCGACATTTCTGATCTTATATAGTGAACTAAATATATACCTTTTTATGAAAAAAGAAAATGGCTAATTTAGTCGGTATACGACATAAATTTTAATTGTAACTATAAATCACCAAATTAATATTCCGTAGTTTTGAACTTTGTATGCTTAATAACGTAAATTAAAAATGTCGATGGATTAATTATATAAATTAGATGTCGACGTTGTATTTAATATTTCTGTCATAGTAGTGTAACACCTATAATACTATACTTTAGTGGTTTAATTTTCGTATTTGAAAATACTACAATTTTTCCCATCTACATTATTTATAACAGTGTTAAATCTAATAAAAATTATATATGAGAATGAGTAGATATTGATTTTTTTTGACTATATTAAACGAAAAAATCACTAGTAAAAAAATTTAGAAAAATTATCTAACATATTTTACAGAAATACAACATGCGCAATGAAAGCAAATAGTGAAGTTTTAAAGATTGTATCAATATTTGTATTACTATAAGTTATATTACAGAAATGTTTTTATTCACTAAATAATAAGAAAAAGATTTTTCATTGATTATAATAAACCTAAATATGATTTATTAAGCCATTAACGTGCATTAAATTTTTTTGGAATGGTAATTCAATATCGAAATTTAATTGAAAAAAATATATCAAACCTGGCACCTGTTTTACCATCGTCCACCATTTCCGATTCGGATCAACAATCACAAATAATCACATGTTTTCATAAACCTTGCTTAATATTTAGTAAAAACTTTGCAGACGACGAAAATTCAAAAAGTAATGTAGAAAATATTCATGGATTAAAAAAACTAACAAATACAGAAGTTTGTTGTCAAAACAGTGATGAACCTGTGTTAAAAACATCAAGTTCTCCAAAAAAATTATTTTATCTGTCGTCCTGTGACCTAAAAGAAAATAAGGGCATCAATGCACATAATAAAAACAATGTGGACGAGGGTGACTGTTCTAAACAAACGAATTACTTGGATAATGAGGAAAAAGTAGTAATCAAATTGCTTAATATCCAAAATATAAAGGCTCAAAAAGTTTTTCTCTCATTATCATTATCTCCACCCATAAATCGAAGAACAATAATGCCACCTCTTCGAGGTTCATTTGTCAGTCTGTAAGTATGCATGTTATTAAAATGTAATTTACAAATAGAAAATTTTAGAAAACATGCAGCAGTATTGAATTTACGAATTAGTATAACAACCCGAATTAGTCAAATTCTGTAACCCAAATAATTTTTTTTTGTTCTCTTTTCATATGTCTTTTTTTAAATCAGTTTAATATTATTTTAATTAAATATAAATGCAATATAAGATTTCAGTAGCATAAGTCAATTTGCATTTTACTTGTTTAACAAAAAATATAAGGTGTTCGACAAACAAAAATTGTAAATGTAAAATTTAAATTTGATTTTTTTTTATAGAACATAATAATTTTTCTATACAAAATAGTATTCAGAAGGTTTTTTTTATATTTCGGTTTGTTAAACTTGTGGTTGAAGTCTGAACTAGATAAAAAGAAAATAAGCGATTTTACATAACAATATCACATGAAATATTTAGGTGCTATTTAAGTAGAAGTCGGGTAATCAATGTTAAAGCTTAGTATCGTACTGCCGTCAAATGAAATTTTCCACGCTCGTGAAATCTATCGTGAAAAAGTTTTATGGAGAAGAAAACATTAAGGAGTATTGAAAAAGTATAAAAAAGCAAATTAACGTATTTTGTAAGACCGAACAACCAAAACAACCAAACAAACGGATCAAATGTCAATATTCAAAACATTATTTCTGCCGTGAAATAATGTTTTGAATATTATTTCACTAGCGAAAAATTTTCTAAACGTTTATCTTCGCAAACTAAATTATTTCACGATGGAACAGTGTACCACAAAATTAAATCGTCAGCGTAATTTTTCAAGAGATGTTAAATTTGTATGAAAATTTCATTTCACGATGGATAGCATACTTAGATTAAAAGTTTGTATTGTATTTACAGCACAGGTCTAATATATTAAAAGTTTAAAGTTCTTAACCCTTTCCGGTTAATTAAAATAATCAATTTAGTATATTTAGGTTTTTTGGTATAAAAATCACTGATCCAGTCGGAAATTATTTTTGGAACTGTGTTTCATTTCAAACCACTTTACTATATTTAGTTCACTATATAGAAAAGGTTAAAACAATGTTACATTTTTATTGAGGTGTTATACACAGATATAATGGTTATACCATACATCATATTATGTACTATTTTTGTGTATAACGGCGCTATATGTTCATGCGGCAAAGGAAGTTGACCTTAAAAAAGCGTAAAACGTATAAAAATGTTGCCGCATGAAGATGTACATGAGAAGTGAACTTTTAGCATTGATTTCCCGGTGATATAATATTTTTGTTGTTAAATACAATTTTACTATAATAGGGGATTCTCTTCATAAATTTTCTTAATTTTTGTTCTTAAATATATAAACTCTCATTGTTAACGCTACCTGAGCCTGTGGTGGAATGTTGGTTTAACGATTCGATTTCGTTTCGTTGACTATTAGCGAAGCGTAAATATTGACAAATGGTACAATTATTGCTTTGATGAATTGTTTTGTAACACAAATAAATGAATTTCAGAATGGCAAAAAGTTGTATTTTGGATTTAATAAAATAATAGTGAGCTTACATTATAATAGAAAATATATTTATGATTATAAAAAATTAAAATGATTAATTTACGTTTAAGTTTGAAATATGTTATTATAAATATGAAATTGTCAATAGTTTGCAATAATTTTCTAAATATTTTTTGTACATAAAACTTCAAAATTATGGTTTAGAATTATTTTATTTTTTACTTTTTTCTAACATATAACTTATTCAAAAATATTAATATTTTAACATAAAAAATAAATAATTCTTCTATATTATGGTTGTAAATATTCTTCTATATTATGAATTTATATTGTAATACAACCTTTCACTTCTATTACGTAACCACCTTTTATTTAAATTTTTATTATTAAATATATGAATTTTATTTTGTTATAAATAATAATATAAACTTCAAATCAATTTACAGGGTGGCGCAAAAGAAACCAAAGGCTTTGAAGAGTTTATAACTTATTTATATACCATGCGAAGTTGAAACTGAACATCATTTACGCAACAATATTTCGCACATTTAAATTAAATAAATTATCCTTCAATGCAGTATATTTAAAAGGAAAAAAATTGAATTGAGTCTGAAATAAAGAAATTATAGACTATTTCAAACTCATCGTTACTTTTGCGCCACCCTGTACATGTACTTTTGCTAGGTAACGAAAGCTAGTTATCAAACTGATGAGTAGCGAAAATTTCGTTCGACGAAAGTTGATACAACATACCAAATTATCAAAAATTTCATTGAGTCCAATTCGAAACGATTCGACGATGTGATGAACATCCCACCACTGAATCTATAGTCACCTAAATCTAGATTAATCAAATACTAATTTTATATCTAAGTAGTCGATATTTACTCACTAAATTAAAGATTATGCAAAATTTCAAGTTTTTCTCGGTGTCTATAAATTAGTATTAATAATTATTTTAAAATTTTCAGTTACAAATGTATAATGATAGGCTTATTTATTATTTTGTAATATTAAAACTAAGGATCTTGAAATACCATATTCAAAACTTTTATTAAATACAAATGTTTTTGCTGCCAAATTATAATATTGCCAAGTTTTTCTGTTCTAAAAATAGAATATATTTTTATAATAATAAATTCAGATTAGTAATTTTTTTGTGTGAGGTCAATATCGGTTGAAGAAACTATTTTTTTAGTAAAATAATAATTATGTATTCTGTAGGGTATTGCAATAAAACTGATTACATTACAGATTTTATAAATATAAAAAAAAAAAAATTAAGTGAAGAAATATTTAGAAATGATAAATTTACAGTAGATCAAGTTATTCATATAAGTTCTTATATTGTGAAGAAGTCAATGAAAGTCTTAAAGTATTTATTTGTTAATAACAGTTTATTAGAAATGAAAATATTAACATTAACAAATAATCGAAATGATAATATTTTTTTACATATAATTGAATGTATAGCTCAATTATTTTGTTTTATAGCAATGTTATTTATTTTTAATAATATTTTAAATACCAAAGTTGTATCAGTAAACAAAGATAATTACATCCAAAATTTAGTTAATGATTTTAATTATGAAAAACAGGAAAATAAAAATATAGTTCATATTATAGATCAAGCTAGTAATAGGATTACGAAGAAAACCAAAACAAAATGTAAATCAGCTGACCCAATTTTAATAAGTACAAATATTTGTATTTTCAATTATTCTTCTGTTATCCAAAATAAATCATCACCTGAAAATAAACAACTTTTATATGTGTATATGGAATAAAAAGTAATTTTATAAAAAAAACTTAAACTTTACTATTTGTTCAGATCTGAGCCTCGTGCATCATTAGCCAATATTAATAATAATTACACCAATCCTGAGTCACCGAATAGTAGTTTATATGGATCTGATGAAGAACAGGAAGATGTATCACAGTACTGTAGAGGTGGATATCATCCAATTGTAATGGGAGACATCTTTGACAATCGGTTTAGAGTTGTAAGAAAGCTTGGATGGGGTCATTTTTCAACAGTCTGGCTTTGTCGTGATATAATGTAAGATAATAATGTGTTTCTTTCCTTAGAAAAATGTTTATATCATCAATTTTTATCAAATGAATATTATAAATATAAATAATGTATATATATATATATATATATACATATATAGAGATGAAAAATACGTTGCGCTTAAGATTGTGAAAAGCGCATCTCATTATACGGAAACTGCAGCAGATGAAATTCGACTATTAGAAGCAATTCGAGATGCGGACGCTTCTGATATAAAACGAGAGAAAATTATACGGCTGTTAAATAACTTTACTGTAAGAAGTATTAATGGGGTACATGTTTGTCTAGTTTTTGAAGCATTGGGCTGCAGCCTTTATAAATTAATTGTGAGAAATAACCATCAGGGCCTAACTCTTCCACAAGTTAAATCAATAATTAAACAAATTCTAGAAGGATTGGACTATTTGCATACAAAATGTAATATTATTCATACGGATATTAAGCCGGAAAATATTCTTTTAGTACTTGATAATGCGGCAGATATTAATCAGAAAATCGAAGAAGAAATAAATAATTTACGAATAGAAGGAATTGAATTTCCGGATTCCTATAGTATGTATAACGATTCTGTATATAAAAACCTATTAAAATATCAATAATTTCTTTTAGTAAGCTCGATAGAAAAGCAGTCTAGAAATACTTACGCCGAATGTCTAACATCAACTACACACATAGAATATTCAAAAAGTCAGAATAAAGAAATTAAAAATTTGAATGTATTGAAATCAAAAGCTATTACTAATAAATCGTCTTTCATTAAATCAGAATCCAAATGTAACGAATTGAACCCTGGCGAATGTTCTTTAGAGGCTACCGATACATTGAATAGATATCGCACAGAAAGGAAAACTAATTCCAAGGTTAATTTATATATATAATTTTACTACATAAAGATTTACTAATACATTTTCTAGAAAAAAAAAGTTATTTTATTAAACCTTATAATTTTTCATAGAATGATGTTTAATATTTTTTTAAAATACTATTTTAATTTTGTTCTGTCAAATTAATAATATTTAGTTTAGTTGCTTATATGTGATATTTTCGTTTAATATAAAATATATTGGTGACTTTCTGCATAATTGCTTTTATTAACGCGTTATTATCTATTGTATTATTACTAATAAAAAGAATAATTATTGTTATTATAAATTTAAATATTATTATTATCTTATTATCTAATAATTATTATTATTTGTATTATATTATTATATTTCTTATTATTATTATTATTATTATTATTATTATTATTATTATTATTATTATTATTATTATTGTTAATAGTATTATTAAAATTATTATTTTCCTTATTATGTTTATAAATTTTATTTTTATTATTATTCATATGATTATTGCCAGTATCATCATTCGTTTAACTATTATTATTATATTATGATGAGCATTATTATTATGATTATTTTTATGATTAGCAGTATTAAGATTTTGGTAATTAGTTACTTCTATTCTTATTTATCTGTTTTTGATTGGTATTAAATTTATTACTATTATTTTTTGTTTGTGGTTAGTACAGATACATATCTTGAAATTTTTTACAAATTTAGATTCTTGAGACATCTGAGAGAGATAAACGCACAAACTATATACCGCAAACTCAATCTTTCACAAATGTTATACAAACAATTCTCCAAAAGAGTAATATACAAGTTAAAATAGCTGATTTAGGGAATGCTTGTTTCGATGTAAGTAATATATAGATATTAGTAACCTTATGATCGTGTTTTAATAATTTACAGTATCATCATTACACGGATGACATTCAAACTCGCCAATATAGATCTGTAGAAGTAATACTTGGTGCACCATATAATTGCAGTGCTGATATATGGAGTACGGCTTGTTTAGCCTTCGAAATAGCAACTGGAGATTACCTATTTGACCCATATGCTGGTGAAAACTATTCAAGAGATGAAGATCACCTAGCTCATATTGTAGAACTTCTTGGTTCAATTCCGACATCAATGATACTAAAAGGAAAAAATGGACGTAAATATTTTACGAGCTATGGTTAGCGAATTGATGATTTTTTAATATGCGATATATATGGTTATGTCTTTTTTATATAGGAAAACTACGTAATATAACTAAATTAAAGCCCTGGAGATTATTTAACGTGTTATCTGAAAAATACGAATGGGATGTGGATGAAGCTAAAAAGTTTACAGATTTTTTATTACCAATGTTAATTTGTAATCCATTAATAAGATCCTCGGCTGATAAATGTCTCACCCATGACTGGTTACAAGATATTTAATTTTTTAAATCTACATTAAATAAGAATATACGAAATGTTGGACGGAAATTTTTGCGTATCTATTATAGAAAAGCATTTTATTTTGTTTTTATAACCACCAATACCCTTGAATCGCAAATCGTATAAATAATGATAAATAATATTCTATTCTTTCCCGGCAGTTATAGAGATGTATATTGTTTCCCAGCAGTTATAGAGATAGATGTCTTTAAATTCTAATGTAATGAAACGATGATTACATAAACAATTTCTTAATCTCACGAATTTAGATGTGTGAAAAGAGCCGTTTATTTTGATAGTGTAATTTAAAAAAAATGAGAATCACAATAATAATTACAGACATAATTTGATCTCTTACTCAGAAACTGTAATATTTGAAAAGGTATGAAAATTCTCCAATACGAAATTTCTATTGAAATTGAAATGTTAAAACTTCAGGATCTAGGAATAAGAAAAAGTGAACTTATACCACTGGAAAAATAAATGGCACATATAATAAATTATATATATTTATATATATACTTTATGATATATATATTTATTTGCCTCGTATAACGTTGTTTCGGCTATATATATGTGCCTAGATATATACAAGCATAACCCCAGTTAACATTGTTAAATGATTCCAGAAAAACGCGACTTTAGCCGAAATAACGTTATACGAGGCAAGTAAATATCCTAGTAGAAAAAAATACTGCTATATAATACCAATTTATATAGCTTATGCAAAAATGAAAAAAAGCAAAATAAACTCAAACCACAAACTTATTTGCGCAAACTGTAATGAAATATGAAAATTTCAGCAATGTGAATGTACAACAACAGATTTTCAAATAAACACCGGCATGCTTAGATTGTTATATTTTTGGAAGAAGTGTTTAAAAAAAACGTTACAGCGAAGCCACGCGACGGTACACAAAGGTATGATAACAACGGTATAACGAATCAACGTTAAAAGGGGCAACGTTAACAGGGTTATGCCTATATATACATATATATATAATGCCGTGTAATGATGATATATGCCTATACATCTATTGTAAATCCTGATGCGAATATGTAATTAACGATATGGCGTTAAAATTTCATGGTTTAGCCATTCTTATATATGTACATATATTTAAGGGTAGATACTTTAAGGGTGCAAAAAATCTTATAGGTATGGGTGGGAGTTCATTTTCAATACCCACTGAGGTGTTTAAAAGAGTTCAGCATTTGAACCTCAAACATTTATTAAATCAAAACTCTTAAAATAATTAGTTTAGATATTCTAGCACTTAAATTAGTTAAGATATATATGTACTCTAGCACTTAAATTAGTTAAGATATAAGTGCTAGAGTACAAAAAGTAGGCCGTTTGATATGTAATTGATTACCCTCTTTTTCAACATTACTATTATTGGCTGATCCATTTTCAGTTTGCAGTTACTTATTTCTAATTGTAGAAATTAAGAAATATTTTATTCATTTTCCAGAAAACTACATATTGCTAAATATTTTGCGTTCATAAATGGGTTTTAGCACTTATATTTGTTTTTTACATTTTTTTCATACACACTTTTCATCCACGCCCACGCATTACAGTTGCCCTGGTATCCCTCGTAATAGTTGAAAAATCAGGTATCTAACGGATTAAATCAATATTTTATACATTGACTAAAATATTTTATATTCGTAAAGCGAAATGTGAAATGTTGTAGTGTTTTCGGTGTTTTGTGTAACGTATACTGGTCCTAAAGTGAGATCGTTTTTTGCGCTACAGTCTTCCCTAGAGTATAGTGTGTCCGCGTTTTATACCAATGGCATTGACTTTTCGGGGAATAGTAGAAAGAGAACTACTAGTTTTGGTCACTTTGTTGAATTTGTATGGAAACAATATTTAGGATTCTCGCATGTTTACTTATTTTAGGAATTTTCCCAAGTTTCTTCGCCAGTTACAACCTGCCGTGATCGCAGCCGAAAAGTACCCATTCGACGATGATCTTGAAGGCAATTGTTTCCGCTATTTAAAATCTTTCTGCGATTGCTTTTAATTTTATTCAACCATTTTCTATAATCGCATCTTCGACTTTTATAACCATTTCATATCTTATCACTTCACTTGGCCTTCCAATGCGGACATCGTCTTGCAATGACTCTTTAACTTGTTTAAATAAACTTGACCACTTCTACATCGTGGATTTACCGGGACAAGTATGCGTATAATGGACTGCATGCATATGTTCTAGATTTTTTTTTTCGTTTTATAGAGTTCTAGAATATGTTCTAGTTTTTTCTCATATTGCGAAGCATTCAAATTCTGCATGAAACTCAACTTTGGACATGTTTAAGATTAACACAGGCTTTGACTTGGTCGTTTGACTATTGCAAATGAAATACTTTGACAATCAACAGGAAATAGCATATTTATAGCTCAAGGAAAAAAATAATATTAACCCCACCCCACCCCTTTTTACCTACTAAGTAATTCAGCATACATAAAAACCGTCATTCAACAAACATAGAAAAAACCAGTTTTTCTTAGGACTATCAAAATTGAATAATATTGTCAATAACAT
Organism: Empis livida; assembly: GCA_963932195.1. Lineage (NCBI taxonomy): Eukaryota > Metazoa > Arthropoda > Insecta > Diptera > Empididae > Empis > Empis livida. The sequence goes on from OZ010647.1 coordinate 19,129,947, forward strand.
CGAAACTAAATCCCGAAATAATCAAATTTAAATTAAACCAAGTAGTTTTTGAACTTTTCTGCCTACAAGAAATAAACGTCCAAGTTATGTCCACTAGAATTGTAGATATTTTGTTTGTTAATATGACTCGCGTATAAAACTTGATCTAATTAATTAAAAAACATAAATTTAAATTTAACATATAAATATGAATTTATTAATTTATAAAAAAAAGTGTTGCTTATTTATACAAATTTACCAACAAATAATACTCATGTTATGTCATACAATTGGACAACAAATATAAAAATCCTGCATTGGAATGCAGGAGGACTCTCAAAACCACAAAAAGGATCATTAGAAAAATACTTAAAACAGAAAAACATAGGCATATTTAGTATCGTAGAGAGTCAAAGACTATAAAAAAATCAGACAAAACTACAATTTTACAAATTACACAACACATAATTTATACAAAGACCGGCAAATAGCAAGTGGAATTATGATAGAACTGAAGAATACCTAGGCAGCAAATTTCAAGATTGTGAAAGAAATGAACGAACACGGCACGGCTGAAATAACTTCTATAACAATGTGGTTCCACAAAGAAACATATATATATATATATATATATATATATATATATATATATATATATATATATATATATATATATAATGCCATATACAGTCCACCAAACAACAAAAATTTAAACTTAGACTGCATAGATATAAATATATAAACCATTATCGCAAGTGTCTTTAAAAAGAGATAGGAATCTTTATAGATGGAAAAGCATGTGAATTATTATAGAAAACTATGGAACCTAAAATATATATGCACTATACGGGGCACTCAAAATCACCAGAAATGATCATGTTTTCCTCAGATTTATAACAAACTTGCAACAAAACCGTAGTAGAAGATGAATGTAGCGGCCACAGAATGATATAAACAACAATAAACCGAGAAGCAGCCAACAAAGTACACACAGCTCCAAGAACATTATGGAACTTAAAAAAGGGGAAGTTTGTAAATTTTATCTGGAATAATTATTTGTAAAACTTATTTGCATGGCACCAAACTTTTATTGCTTTTTCGGAATAGCAATAAAAGTTTGGTGCTATTAGGTTAGGTTAGGTTAGGAGTGGCGGTCAGATGACCACGCATAGACCACTACGGGTCCTTAGCGATACCACTGTGTACGGTTATTAAACATTTGACGAGTTGTCACCCATCAGGTCCAGGAGTTTGGTGGCCTCCGCGAATTTGAGAAGAACTCTCAATCCACATTTAGCCGCCTCGTCCAGACCTGTGAGGAATGCGGTGCCAAGGAGTTGCAATCTTCTGCGTGCTAGGGCCGGGCAGTAGCACAGAAGATGCTCTAAGGTTTCTTCTTGCCCCGTAACGTTACAGTACCTGCAGAGGCTTGTGTTTATGAGACCCATTCTATGTGCGTGCTTGCCGATCATGCAGTGGCCGGTAGAGATACCTACTGCTTTTCTACAATGTGCGCGTGATAGGTTGAGGATTGTAGCGGTTTTTCTTGCATCGTACGTGCCCCACATGATTTTTGTTAACCTGCACGTTGTTATTTTATTCCAGCGCAACCTAGCCTGACCTAAGGCCTTGCTTTCGAGATTTCTTTTCTGCGATTGTAGAGAAGGTAGAACACGTTCATGCGTGGCCCCCAAGAGGTTTGCGCCTCTCTTGGCAAGCTTGTCCGCTGTTTCATTGCCTACAATATTACAGTGCCCGGGCACCCAGCACAGCACTACGTTCTTGTTAGTACTTAGTGACTGAAGAGCTAGATGACATTCGAGCACCAGTTTAGATTTAATGTACGCGCTAGCCAGAGCCTTAATGGCGGCTTGACTATCTATGTAGAGGTAAACGTTCTTGCGAGTGTTGACGCAACTACGAGCAGCTTCCGCAGCTTTTTGGATAGCAAAAATTTCCGCTTGGAAGATGCTGCAGTGGTCTGGTAGTCTCTAACTTAGGTTGATCTCAAGTTCCGGAGAGTGTACTGCCGCACCCACTCCAGTGTCCATCTTGGATCCATCCGTGTAGATGTTGGTCGAGTCATCGGGATCTGGGCCTCTATTTGCCCAATATTCCCTGCTTGAAAGATCGATCCCGTATTTGCGACGTAGTGAGAGGAGGGGAATCATGTAATCGGTTTCACCTTTTAGGGTTAGACCGATCCTTGAGTGTCCGAACTCTCTAGAGTTAAGCTGACCTGATTGCTTCAAACGGAGCGCGCCTTTAGCCGCCACACACTTAGCAAATATGTCAACCGGTTCGAGATAGAGTATTGTGTTTAGTGCGTCCGAGGATGTGGTTTTCAACGCGCCAGTAATCCCCAGTCCCGCTAGGCTTTGCGTATTTTCGAGTTTAGATCTGTACACTTTTTTCTCCATGGCCGGCCACCATACTAGGACCCCGTATAGCATTATTGGTCTGACTATGGCTGTGTAGATCCAGCGAGTTAACTCAGGTCTTAGACCCCAGGTTTTTCCAAACATACATTTGCAAGCGTAGAACGCATTGTTCGCTTTGAGCACGCGTTCTTCTATGGTTAAATTCCAGCTTAGTTTGCTGTCCAAAATAAGACCAAGAAATTTAGCCTTTTTGGAGAGCGTTAGAGTAGTGTTGTTCACCTTAGGAACACGGAATTCCGGAATCCTGTATCTCCTTGAAAAGAGCACAAGTTCCGTTTTCTGCGGGTTAACTTTGAGTCCACTGGCCTTTGCCCATTTGCTGAGCTTATCCAGGGCACCTTCAATTAGTTCGCTGACTGTGTTTAGGTATTTACCTGCGGCAAGTACCACCACATCATCCGCGTAAGCAATTAGTTTAACGCCGCTAGTTTGCAGTGTTTTTAGGATTTCGTTTAGAACCAGGTTCCAGAGAAGTGGTGATAGGACCCCGCCTTGTGGTGTGCCACAGGTAACCCTGATGGTAGCGGTAGTGCCCCCCCATTGTGACGTAATTGATCTATTTTTCAGGAGTTCCTCTATCCAACCGCTAACAACTTTGTTTATGCGTGCCGAATTGAGGGCCCTGACAATCGACTCTATCGTGACATTATTGAAAGCCCCCTCTATATCTAGAAAGGCTCCCAAGGTGTATTCTTTGTAGTGAAGGCTTTTTTCAATGACTGACACTGTCTCGTGAAGAGCCGTCTCGACAGATCTGCCTTTTGTGTACGCGTGTTGAGCCTTGGATAGTACACGAGGGTCTATGCTCTCTTTTATGTACGCATCAAGGACTCTTTCCATAGTTTTTAGCATGAAAGAGGTTAAGCTGATTGGCCGATAGTCTTTTGGGTCAGCATGACTTATCTTGCCCGCTTTTGGTATGAAGATAACAGTGGCATCGTTCCATGACTTAGGCACATGGTTAAGCCTTAGGCATCCCTTAAAAATCACCATCATCCATGGGATCACCAGAGCAGCTGCTTTCTGCAGCATGGCCGGTATTATTCCGTCCGGACCCGGTGACTTGTAAGGGTCGAAAGTGCTTACCGCCCAGCATAAACGGTTCCTAGTAAGTAAGTTGGGATCGAGTTTTATCCGATTTGTTTTCGTGGTTTTTGGATCGACCATTTGTCCAGACAGATTGGTACAGCCCGGAAAGTGAGCTTCCAGAAGAACCTCCAACGTTTCTTTACTGTCCTCTGTCCAGGATCCGTTCGATCTTTTCAGAAGTGCCGATTGAGTAGGTGCTTTTTTTAGAATCTTGCTGAGCCTGGCTGTCTCAGAGGTATTCTCCATATCATTGCAGAATTTCCTCCAGCTCATTCTCTTCGCGATTCTGAGTTCTTTCTTAAAGGATTTTAGGTTGGCCTTGTACTCAACCCATAAACCCGGATCGTTACTGCGTTTTGCCTGAGCAAACGATTTGTGGACCTTGACGCGTACGTTTTTCAGGTTTTTATTCCACCAGGGTGGAGAGGTGTTACTAGAGGGTTTACTAAGAGGGCAGGCTTGTTCAAAACTTGCTCTCAGAGTTTTGGTGAGAAATTGGACAGTAGCTTCCAGAGTTTGTACATTCCAGATAGCTACAGGACATTTGTTTGCGAGTTTTAGCTCAACCAGTTCCACATACAGATCCCAGTTTGTTTTAACCGGATTTCTGAATGGTTTGGGAGTACTATTAGATTTAAAGTTTATATCAAACCTTATGTACCTGTGGTCTGACATTGATGGTTTCTCTAACACCATCCAATTGTCAAGGATACAGGTATCATTGTCTGAGTAGAGGGTGATGTCCAGAACATTTTCACTGGTCGGGCCTATATACGTTGATCCATTACCCCGATTAGCTATTGATAAGTTGGAGCATAAAATGTAATTAAGTAGTAACTCACCCCTTGTATTGACATCTTTACTGCCCCAGATCTTGTGATGAGCGTTTGCGTCACCTCCAACCACAAGGTTGTGCTTTTTTGTCGAAGCATCATCCACTAGTGTTTGAAGTTCCGACGGCGGTGATTCCCTGTCATGCGCCATGTAAGCTGATGCGATGAGGAGTGGTTTTTGACCGTCACTGCCTTCACACAGGGCCACCGTTAAGTCGGTCGTGCTGTAATTACACTTTAGAAAGATATTAAGGTTCTTTTTGGCCAATATGGCTGAACGTTTCTTACCTTCTTGTTGTGAGTGTAATAGTTTGTATTTGCGTGACGCTAGTCCCTTGATATCTCCTTTGCCGGAGATCCACGGCTCCTGTATAAGCGCCACGTCATAGTTCCCTTCTTCGAGGGTTAGGAGTAGTTCAGCCGAAGCTGAGCTACTGTGGTGTAAGTTAATCTGAATCACTCGCAACATCCAGTGGTGCTGCAATCTGATCAGTGGGGACCGGAGCGACGTCTAGTTCCATGCTAGCACTTAGACTGTCCACTTCCGGCCCCAGAGTGATGTTGGCTGTGGCTGCGGAGATCAGACCTAGGTCTTTCTCCACCTCCAGATTCTCCAGCGTGTTGTGGTTTTCATCGTTTGGTCGACGCTTCTTGAGACGCAGAAAAACACTTCCACATCCCCAAACCATCTTACCAAACCTAGGGTACAATATATCTTCCGCTTCTTTATTGATTTGGAGGATAAATTGTTGTCCACCATCCACAGCTACCGGTTCACAAACCTTCAGTATCTTCCAGTCGCTGGAGGGTACATCCGGATTTTGCCTCTGCAGTAGTCTGAGGGTGCTTTCAGGTGGGAGTACTCTTGGGATTAGCACTTTAGCATTCGGAATTGATGGAATCTCCGATCTATCCACTATGGCTAATTCCGCGTTATTCCAGGTGCCTTTGAGGAGCGGAACCGTCCTCTTGCACCATTCGAGAGTGTAGAGATCTTTGCATTTTATCATCTTAACGTCTCTGAGCCAGCCTGCTCCATCAAACGTTGGCATAACTTGGTCAGTCTCGGTTAAGTTGATCATCTCTTCCAGTAGCTTCATCTCCACAATTTTCCACCTTTCCAAGGACATACGTCCAAGGGGATCACTGCGGTCAATTAAAGCCACCAGAAGTTGATTCTTCAGCATGTCCGCCATCGTAGGTGCCGTCTTGCCGGTATTTTGTTTTTGTTTCTTCGGCAAGTCCGCCATTGAAGATGCCGTCTTGCTGGTGTTGGTTCTGAGAGCAGAGGGACCACCTTGTGGAATGCTGCTGCGCGGCTTTTTCTGAGTCGCTGGTGATGTTTCCTCAGCAGATCTCAGACGCTTCTTCTCAGACAGCTTACCACTGGTGATCTCCTCTACTATGTTGAAGAAGGCTGGGTCCTTTGCACTGCAACCTTTCTTCTTTTCAAAGTGAGCTCTGCTTTCAGCAATCACTCCTCTTGCCCACGTCAAATCCACCGACTCTTTGGTCGTGAGGTCCGACTTATGACCAAGATTTGCTTCAAGCTTCAGCGCCGCCCTGTATTTAGCAAGAGCTTGCCTGCCCACCCGTGTTGGTCTGGGTCTGGAGGTACTAGGCCTTCCGGTATCCATACCAACCCTTGGTGAGCGAAGCAGCTCCTCTTCGTCGTGGCTGAAAAGAGATGATTTGGCACTTTCCTGATCAGAGTGATCGGCAGTGTCCGTTAGTAAATGTATGCCAGTATCTAGACCACTAGTGCAGCCTGACAAGCTCGCCGTACTAGTTGTGGAGTCAGTAGTTATACTACTAACACGACCTGCTCCAATCATCGTGTTAGAAGGGTTACCTGTGAGGCTACTGGCGACATGCGGTTTTACCCCCATGCCACTGCCGAAGTTCGCAGCCACGACCTCCTCCGACAGTTGTACTGATATCCCAGTACGCTTTTTATCATTATCGTTGTCCATGTTCATTCCGTTTTCAGGGTCCTCTTGGTTTCAGTACCTTCATCAATCTTCTGACCTTTGTGGCATGGTTGGACCTACCGAGAATGTTGCCATTCCCCCCACCATAGCTCAGAAGATCTCCGGTCCTTACTCAAGCCCCCCCACCACGTCAAGGTGAGGACCCACAGGGGGGTGCTATTAGAAAAAAAAAGTTTTTATATTAATATTAAATAAATTGGATTTATTGAAATGGGATTTAATTAATATAAACAGTAATAAGTTATAATTTTAACAATAATTGGGCAATTTTAATTTAAAATGTGTATTTATATTATGACATTTGACAAATTTTCATATGATTTTGGACATATGATATATTTCCCTTTGAACTACATAAAATTTCCCAACGGCAGTGGTCTATTTTTGTCTACTGTACAATTATAATATAATCTTCACGAACGTAACTTTTTGAAATAATATTTTAATATTTTTCCGCGAAATGACGAACGCAAATTAACAATATTCTAGCAATTAAAAGAACCACACTAAGCATTTACTCCTCAAATACTCCAGATTTCTATTAACAATATTCTAGCAATTTTTACTTATCATATAACAGCTTTAGATGCGCAAGATCTACCACCCATTTTATTTTCTACTTTTTAGGGGGCTAATTTTGTTTTTAAAAAATAATAATTAGGTAAATTTAAATTTAGTACGTATTGAATGTCTAATTATTATTTTCCTTTACTTATTTTTACTTGTATCTGGGTGTTTCTACTTTCTTTTGCAAATGTTGAAAAGTATGAAATTTTTTTTCGATATTCCTTTTTTCTTATGTTAATAATTCTTATAAAATATCATAGAAAAATTACTCTGGTCCAAATCGTGAGGTATCATTATTATATTGATCATACATTATTATATTGATCAAAATTTTAAATGAATTTTATAAATTATGTAAAAAATTACTAAATAAATAAATATAAAAACGTATTTTATGAAGTGTTATCAAATTTCTTTAATTTTAGTTTGATAAGACATATAAAAATTTTTTGCATTCATTTTAGTTGTTTGAGTAAATTATGTTAGTTGTTTGAGTAAATTATCCATATAAAAAAACCTAAATTTGTTTCTAGTTAAATTTACCTAAAAAATATCTAATGATTATTTTTATTTAATTCTTTTTGGTAAATTTACATAATAAATGGCTAATTAATATTTTTTTTGTTGTAAATTTACCTAATTATGTTGTTCATTTAATTTTTGCTAATTCTGTTGATTTTTCCACTTTTTTTGCAAATGTTACAGACCAACAAGTTTTTTTCTCACTGTGTAAATTTTTTTTTTCAATTTCTATTCCGTCGTCTTTATGCCTAGAAATATTTTCTTATTGCTCTCATATCAGACGTAATGAAAATGAATAATAATACTCTCTCAACACAAAACAAAAGTAAAAAAAATATACTCAAAGAAAACAAATTACGCAAATTTTTCTATGTTATGTTATAATAATTATTAAGAAACAAACATTCAATATAAGGTATGGTGCAGTTGGTAGGTCGCCATATCCAAAATAATTTAATAACGTAAAATTAGTTTAAACACTGCCTTATATAATTAATTGTAATAATGTTCTCAACGAACCCTACTTAATCTTGTACAAAATATATATAATGTAAAAATAAATTGTACTGACATCTGTGTCAGTCTTCAAAAGGTGTTTAAAGTTGTTGGTTCTTCTATTAATTTATTCGCTGACTTATTTTATAAACCAATTTTTCTGGTGAAATTTATCCACGCGCATCCGACATTTTTATTTTACCTATGTTAATTATTGTACCTAAATAACAATTGTTTCCGGGAAACATTGATTTAAATTGGAGATAACGTGTGAGTTGATTTAAATTGGAGATAACGTGCTAGTGGCCAAAAATTGACAGCCATTGGTAAAGGAACAGTTGAAGTTCAGTTTGTGGATAAGAATGGCCAATGCAGTAAAATTAAAATAACCGATGTGTTATTATTGCCGGACGTAAAAGGAAGTTTGCTTTCTGTTAGAAAATTAATAGAAAAAGGTTAAGAAGTAAATTTTTTTCGCAATAAATGTGAAATAAAAAATAATAATGTTCTAGTTGCCGTTGGAGATATGAATGGTGAACTTTATAAACTACGTGAATCGAATAAGGTATATTTAATTGAAGATGACAGCAATGAATGTATTTATTATTGGCATAGAATTTCGGGTCGTCGAGATATTGAAGTTGTGACAAATGGATTGATTGATGGAATCCAGTTCAGGGAATGTTCAGCAAACTATCCTGTTGATGTCAATGGTAAAGTTTGTCTTGAAGGAGAAATCTCAAAAAATAAATTTCCAAAGAAAATAAAGCTGGTGCTGTTTTAGATTTGGTGCATTCAGATGCTTGTGGCCTTATGCAAACGGCCACACCATCAAGTAATGTATACGTTTTGAATTTCATTGATGATTATCCAAAGTTTACAATCAGCTGCCTAATGAAACATAAATCTGACGTTTAAAGATACTTTAAACAATACATCGAAATGGTAAAGGTTCAATTTGGATAGAAACCGAAATCTATTCGCACAGATAGAGGAGCAGAATACATCAGTCATGAATTTGTCAATTATTTATCGTCTAATGGTATTCGTACACAGCGTACTGCGCCATTTACGCCTGAACAAAATGCAACTGCACAGAGTAAAAACAGGACATTAATCTAAATAGCTCAGTAATAGATGCTGATAATAGATGCTAATTTAGAGAAGAAATTTTAGGAAGAAGCTGTAATGATGTCTAATTATGTACAAAATCGTTTCCCAACCAAAGGTAACACCTTACGAGGCATGGTTTGGCAAGAAACCAAATATTCAGTATTTTAAAAGTTTTGGTTCAGATAGTTACGTACAGTAATCCCCCGATTTACGAAGGCTCGGTTTACGAAATTTCGCTATTACGAACAATTTCATAATGTTATAAAATTCGTTATACGAATGAAAAATTCGCTATTACGAACAATTTCATAATGTTATAAAATTCGTTATACGAATGAAAAATTCGCTATTTCGAACAATTTCATAATGTTATAAAATTCGTTATACGAATGGAAAATTGGCTATTTCGAACAATTTCATAATGTTATAAAATTCGTTATACGAATGAAAAATTGGCTATTACGAACAATTTCATAATCATAATGTTATAAAATTCGTTATACGAATGAAAAATTCGCTATTACGAACAATTTAATTCAATTTGGAACTCCCCGAAAACAATAACTTAAGTTCTCTCATTAGTGCGCAATTTGTGTAATATTTATTATATTTTTGAAATGAGTAAACTCTTTTTTCTTTTCTTTTCTAATCACTTTGTTTCAAATATTTCTAAAAATAGGATTTCGTTTAACGAAAATTTTGGGTACGCATCTACGTAGTTTTAACACAAACTTATACTAAAATGGATCTCGTTTTACGAATATTTTCGATCGCTGGAACGGATCTATTTATTTTAAATAGAATACCATACTAATATTGGGCTCGATATACGAATATTCGATATACGAACATTTTCACAGAACGTATCCTGTTCGTAAATCGGGGGATTACTGTACATACACCAAAAGAGTTGAGTCGTAAGCTAGATTATAAAGCAGTACGTGCTATTCGAGTTGGCTACGATTATGAATCAAATGTTATCGATGTTATGTTTCAGCTACGGCTAAAGTTCAAATTAGTCGCGATGTAAAGTTCGTCAAAAAAGATATACTAGTTCAAAATAAGAAAGTAATTCAGGAGGACCATAAGAAGTAATTCAGGAGGACCACGCTACATTTGATCATTTAAATAGAGCAAATCATTTGAATGATACTGCAGAAAGTGATTTTATGGTTTCGATCATAGTGAAGAAAACACTGCCGATCCAGTACAAAATATCAAGAATTTGGGTTCACGAAGCAAATGTTTATTACACATTAAATCAAAGGAATTATATCAATAAAATTTTAAAACATTATGGTAAAAGTGGTGACACCGATTTGTTATTGACAAATGATAAATATCGCAAATTACTTGGAAGCTTATTGTATGAATAAGTTAATACAAGACCCGATATATCAGCTGCACTGCAGTGTCAATTTTATCGCAAAAGATGTCAAAACCCAATAAAGAAGATTGGAATGAATTGAAACGCGTGCTAAAGTATTTAAAAGGTACCACATCATTAAAACTTTCACTTGGTAAAGATGGTGATAAAAATCACCATCTAGTGCCAATGTCAGTTGGGCTGATGACATTACCACTAGAAAATCTCACAGTGGTTACCTTTTTAAGTATCATAATGGTATTTTAATTTGGTGCAGTAAAAGACAAGATTGTGTTGAATTATCATTTACAAAACCTGAATGTATTGCATTATCACAAGCATACCAGGAAGCCTATTAGATTCGTCGACTAGTAAATGATTCTGGGCAACATATTCATACTCCTCCCCGTAGCAATCACCAAAGATAATCTAAGTTGTTTAAAGTTCATCAAAGAAGAAAAATTATCTGCAAGAACGAAATATATTGCAGTACTTGAAGTATTTGTAAAGAATTATGTTGATAAAGGAACCGTCATATGCAAAAATTGTTCAACACTTAACATGGTTGCAGATTTATTAACTAAACCACTTTCAGCACCACGTTTAAGAAATTTAAGAAGTTTGTATGGAGTTAATTGATATTATTCGAGGAGGAGTATTGCAAAACCGAACGGGCTCTCAACAACAATTACTTATTTAGGGGTTTTTCTAGGTTGCCAACTGCTTTTTTATTTGATCTTCATTTATTAAGTGTGAAATATGTATTGTTAAATACTTCCGTTTTGTATATAGAGAAGAGTGGACGCTAAATAAAATATTGTATTACTAATCTTAAATCGTCTGGATTTTTATTCGTCTGGGTTTGTAGTTGCATACAACATCCTCCTCGCTATGTGTTTCTTTTACTATTTCCCAAATCTTCACTATGTAATTAAAATAATGTTTTTAATGACATTTCACTTTTTTTCATTTTTAATTGCCTGAAAACTATTTTGAGACATTAGGCATATTGTTCTAGCAATTTAATAGAATATTTTAATTTAACATGTTCCAATAAACATGTCAGCGTCACGTTTAAGATAGCAACAAACATGTATTAGAAATTCATTACAATATAATTTAGCTGAATGGCCGGTTAATTGTAGCATTCCTTTAGTAGATTTAAAGAAATTACTCAAAATATTAATTGATGACAGAAAATATACCCAGAGATGCTGGAACATTGCTGAGAAATATATTGAAGAAAAAATTTGATTATTGTTAGATGTTATCTACTAATTAAATAGTTTTCGGATTAATTTTCTATTTTATGTTATTCAAATACAAATTGCAATTGAATTTAGAATTTATTTATATTTAATATTTATTACTTTTTTTTTATATATAATAATTTTGTTAATATGCTTGTTACATATTTTTTTATGTTATATTAATAACAATAATTATAATTTTAGTAAATTCCTGGATATAATTTAAAACTTATTCTTTGACATATTTTTAAAATATGTCAAAGAATAAGTTTTAAAAATTTTTTGTAACGAAATTAAAAGCTTTTTACAAGCCTAAAGCAACGAATATGTCAGAACATTCCACATAATAAAAATTCATGAGCGTTTTATATTACATAATAGCGGTAAAATTTTTAAGATATAAAATATTTGCAGGCATATAAGATATAAAATATTTGCAGGCATAGGGCATATTTTTTTTTGTTAATAGGCACTTAATGAAATTAAATATGCATATTATATGACGTAATAAGAAAAGTTAATCTGTTTTCGGAGCCAAAGTGTTTTTAAATTTAACATTCTTATATATATCTTTAAATACCGTTTTATAACGCTGTCGTTATAGCACGATTTAAAACTTACCTGGTCGTTATGCCCCTTCGTTAGAGATTGCTAAAGGTGCATAAAGGCAAGATCTATATCAAGAAATACGATATAGAAATCTATCTGGATCTTTAATCTCGATAAAGATTTCTATATCGACGACTATATCCGGCCAAACTTCAATATTTTCATTTAATGCCATTTCCATCTAATTCTTCTTCGTTGATATGCATGCATACAAATGTAAATCGACCTATTGTTTGCAAATTAAACCCGGCATTGTGCTAGAACCCCAACACGCGTTAAATGCTTACTTCGCTTTGAAGTGTAATACTGTCAAATTGAACAATTTGTGTTTTTTTTCAAACTCCTATACCGAGTTAGAGTTACCATAAAAAAATTGTCTACATTTAAAATTTGATTATTAATTTTATTTTGAAAATATATCAAATTAGTAATTTTGAATTAATATGCCTTTATCGTCTAGTTCTTCGGCTAATTTTGACCAAACTAGATCTCCTTTTATCGTAATTTTATACAATTTTGACTTAATATTATATAAACATTCCTTAACTTTCACTTTTTTTTATTAAGTTTTCTTCAAAATCATAATAAGTATATTTAATATTTCGTTTCAGGTAATATTCTATAATATTTCTTCTCAGTTGACAATGGCACGTTTTGAAACTTCGAAGTAGAATGTAGATCTACAATCGCGTTAACCCAAACGCTTCATTTGGCCACTTCCATATTAACTAAACTAAGGTTTTGATGCATTTAAGTGTCAAAGGAAAGTGAGCGTCAAAGCGACATTGTGGTTTCTACAGTATTTGTCGGTCGATGACAGTTTTTTCTTTACTAAAGGCAATCCTTCCAGATGACGCTGTTTCATTAATTTACGTGTCTATTTGAGAATATTTGTTTTGACGTTTTATTAATAATTTACGTGTTAGGTGGAAAAAGTAGTTTTAATTCAATATAGTTCGTTGTATTTAATTATTAATTAACTACTTTTAGTTTGGATTTCTTAAATTGAGTGGAGAAAAAGGATTGCTTTTCAATTTTCAGGTAAAATTAGACTTACATTTACAAATTTTTGTGTCTTGTGTTAGTTAGCTTCAGTTTTCAATAATATTAATTATGTAGAACAAAATAGCAGTTAAATATAGAAAATTTTCTGCAAATGATGTTTATTTTTTAAAGAAAAAAAACATTAGATCAGAAAATCGTCACTTAAGATGGACAAAAAATATGTTTATTTTCTTTCTGTAAAATAGCCAACAAAAAAATAGTACAAATGGGTGGCCTAGTTTCAAAACTAACAACATCCAAGTTGTTATTCTCGGCAAATTGAAAAAAAACGTTTTTTAGTTTACATGTACATTTTTAGTTTACATGTAAATATCTTTATTGGCAAATAAATGAATAAATAAATTTTACTATTTTGTTTAAAAACCGTTTTTTTAGTTTACATGTACATTTTACTTTACAACTAATCATGTGCTTATAAAATACATATATTTTGACTTTTAGTGAAGATATTTCAATTTGAAATTTGCAAAGTTTTGCAACGGACTTTTAGAGATTGCGAGTTTTCAAAATAACAAGGGTGGACGTAATAAATAATAAAACAAAGTTTCGAAAAGAAAACATGAAATATAATGGTACGTTATTTATGCGACAAGAATGAAGGTGTACAAAGATCAGGTCTAAATAAATAAGACCTGATCTTTGTACATTGTACACCTTCATTCGTGTCGCAGTTATCAGCCGAAAAAGTAAATAATCACTAATTGTTTCAGCAATTTCATTCGGTAAGGAATTTAATTCAATCATTTTTGTGAGAACACCTATTTTTGAATCAGAAACTGCAAAACTATCGGGAACATTTTAATGGATTGCTGCCATCGGTGGGCACTGATACAAAATTGATATTTGATAATGAATTAATAATATTATCTATACAATATTGTGCAATGACATTATTAGATATACATGTCGTTTTTATTAGATATACATGTCGTTTTTAGTTTACCGCATTAAATTCGTTTTGCAATTTCCGAATCCTGAAACTTTTTTGTCAATTGTTTGTTTGTTTTTAGTTAAAGCTATAACTATAACTATACTTTAATCAATGGACGGGTGTTTAAGCTATGACCGTTTGAGCGCCACATTGCAAAAAAAAAAAAATTGGTGTGCATACAATATTTTTTTAACGAAACTGGAATAAAAATTAACTCAATATAGTTTTAAACAAATTAACTTTTATTATTAATTTTTTTTACTTCGACTTAGATGTATACATTCTTATTTAAAAAAAAAAATCATTTCATTTAGTTTGAATCTAATAAAGACGGAAAAATTCAAACTAATGAGATGGATGAATTTGCTTTTGTTACATAATAAATATACATAATGAATATGAATTATTCGTACCATTTTAAACAATTTTGTTGAACAAGTAAATCGATATCGGGATCAATACGTGGTAGCAATTCATAATGCATTTTCAAGATGTTTGTCAGTTATCTTTGTCCTATTTTGGTTTTTTGTATGCTTCATTCTTAAAAATTGTTGTTCACGAATAGATACTGCCAAAAGCTGATAATAAAGCTTGATTCTGAAGGTTAGGATATTTATCGCGGCAATCTTTAAAAACATCCAGTAAAGCAACATTTCTAAGTGTTTCTTTCAGTTGAATGTCACTTTGCAGATCCCTGCATTCCATTTGAAGATTTGAGGGTAATTTATTTATTTTAAGATCTTCATTTTTTCGAAAATCTTAAAATCTACGTTCAAATTCTTGAATTATATCAAATATTAATGCTGCATATTTTGTGCAACTTACAGGTTCATGTGTAGCCAAAGTACTGAAAATTGTCAAATCTTTTACTTTTATTTGATTGTGCCAAAATTTTAACTCCCTTTCAAATGGTGTTATTGTTTGGAACATATTAATAAATTGATTTTTTCCTTGAAGTCTCAATCTTTCAAGTGTTCTGTTACATAATAAATATACATAATGAATATGAATTATAAGTATAATTTTAAAGAATTTGGTACAAAAATTAGAAAATTTAAATACAGTGCAACATACTGAACTCAATATCGTAATTCGTAAAAAAATTGTAAATTTGGAAGAAGTTTAAGGACGGCGAAAAAATGTTAATTTTTTTTTTGAAATTTTAAAATTGAATGGATACAGACATACACTAATATAGTTCGAAATATAAAATCTCATGACAGACGTTTTTATTTAAATTTTTATTTCACAATAAATGGCAATGAATCGATTTTAAACTGATAGTGGAGTTAAACTCGCCGAAGTTCAGACGGTGTTCATTCTGTGAACTGTCAAAAAAAGCTAAAATATACGAAACTATATAGAATCATTTAAACTCAACGGCGGTCAACAGACGTTCCTAAAAAAGTTGAATTCATTTCTACTTTTAACGGCGTAAAATGATATTTTGAAATCATATGTTTAATGTCAGAAATTAAATCATAATTTAATAGTTTGTGTTTGTGAAATAAATTAAAAAATTATGACTTTTGAGGACCAATTAATTGAATTAGTGAGTTAGAAATTTTTTATATGACAAATCATGCAACTGGACTTAAAATGAACGGCGTTTAGTTTAACTACTTAAATTAAATGGACGCCATCAATTTTTATCGAGTTTAACTCCATTATGAAGGTAACATTTTGTAAGTAATATTTAGTGATAGCACATTAAAAATTTAATAATCGAATAAAGCAACTTAAATTAGCTAAAATGAAATTAATTGGTGGAAAAGGAATCTTTATTCTTTATAAATGTATACATATATATATTTTTTTTAAAAATTGAAATAGTTAACTGTTCTATTTTACACATAAACTGGTCTATAAATCCAACTATAAGTTTTATGTTAAAGTCTTACATCTAAATTACGTAGTTATACTTAGGTCAATCATTATTTTGCTAAGTGTTAGTTTTGAGTTTATTATATTAGATCTAGCGGTTTTTTCTGTTTCAATCTTCTTGTTTTCTTGACGGTATCTAATAATTTTAACCATTCAGGATTAACAAGCGTTGTTAGTCTTAACTCGAGTTTTACAGCGAATCTTTTGCCTTCGTTTTCCACTGTACATATATTTAGTGTAAGTCATTATTTCTAACAAACCACGGGGCATTCACCATGTTGCGTAATATTTTATTTCGGAGTGGTTGTATTTTCTGGATAAGGTACTGATTAGCACATCCCCATAATTGTATACCATAGAGCCAGATAGGTTTTAATACTTGCGTTATAAACTAATAATTTGTAAGCTTAGGGTTATGAGCCAATAGAGTAATAATTTGTTGTGGATTGTATGTAAGCTTAGGGTTATGAGCCAATAGAGTCCTATGAGCCAATAGAGTTTTTTGTATTTTATGTTTAGTTCGGTTAGTTTTATTTTAACTTGTTTCTTCCATTTTAGTTTGATGTCAAGAGTCATTCCTAAGTATCTTGCTGAGGATGCATATGGTACCGTGTTACCATTTAGATAGACTTTGAGATTTATTATTTTATATGTGTAGTTTATATGTGTTTTTGTATCAGTTTGGCGTGCCAAACTTTGTCAAATGCTTGCGCTACGTCAATAAATATTGCAGTATATCTTCAAGAGCTTTCTCAATGGCGTCCGTGATTCTATGAATCTGATCTATTGTCGAGTGTTTTTCTCTGAATCCAAACTGAAAGTCTGGTATCAGTTTTTTAGTCATTATTATTTTTATAAGGTTTTTCAGGCACATGTTTTCAACCAATTTGGATATACTAGGTAAAAGTGATATTGGTCTATATGACCAGGTTTGATCACATAATAATTACTGCAACTATCCACGAGTCAGGGAAATGTTTGAGTCTAAATAATACATTGGTTAATAGCGTTAGCATAACAATGCCTTTTCTAGGTAGGTGCGTCAGAATTGCTTGAGTTATTAAGTCATAGCCTGGTGACTTTTTCTTTTTAAAACTTACTTTAATTTCTTTTGGTATTTCTCATCGTGTAACTCTAATTATATTCTGTGTATCCGCATTAGGGTTTACGTCACTAAATATAGTGTTAGTCTCGTGTGGCTTGAGGACGTCTGCTAGGTAGTCAGCAAAAGCAACTGCTTTTTGTTTTTTGCCTGATTGGTGGTATATGCATTATTGGATTCTTTAGCTGTTTCCCATAATGAATAGTCAGTGTTTTTATCTGCTGTCAAGTTTTCTAAATATGTAGTCATTGTTGAGTTTTTATAATCTTCTGTTTGTCTTTTTAGGTGCTGTTCTTTTCCGTTTAGGATAGATAGTTTTGTCTGAAGAATCTCTGGAAAGTTCCCACTTTTTTCATGTTCTTCTTTTTTTTCTACTAATGTCCTTATGACACTAGGATATTTAATAGCCACTGTCTTTGGCTTGAGTTTTTTGGTTGTCTTCTAGATCAATGAAACTAGTCGATTGTCTTCTAGATCAATGAAACTAGTCGATATTATATTGCAAATAAAAAAGTCTATAGTAAGTCGGGGATTTTATTCAAGTCAGCTGGCCAGTATATAGGATTTCCTCTAGAGTGCGAATAGCTCCTGTAGAGTGAAAATTGTTACCGCATTCTGTCATTGCTGCTCTTAATTCTTTTCCTTTTGTTGTAGATAAACGTGATTCCCATGCTACGTGCTTAGCGTTAAAATCTCCACCTAGGATAAATCTATCACCTAATTAGTCAATCACTTCTCTGTATTTATTTTTTTAAAAGTAAAAATTTCGGTGGACAGTAAGCGCGAACGGCAATCTTTTGCCAGGTGGTTTCTACAACTATAATGGTAAGTTGGATTTCTTCTTGCAGATTATTCTCCAGATGATGTTTAATGTTGTTTTTTATTATAATCCCGCTGCCTACTTTAGCTTGATTATTAGGATGATTGCTTCATATGTACGTTTGATTGGTCATGTGAGTTTCCGTTAACAGACACATACATCAATCTTAGGAGTATTTCTAATAAGTGTATTTTATTTTTTACACCATTAACATTCCATGTGCATAAGAAAAAGATTTATAGTGCTAACACGGTGTTCCTGATCTATAATTTTTTTACTTTTATTATTTTTTTTGGCTCCCTCTTATGGGTGTATTTTCACTATTGTGATTAACCGTCAGTGTTGTTTTGCGTATTTTTGTCTTTGGTAATATCCACCGAGGTTGCAAAGGAAACGGAATGGATATTACAAAAGACAACATCAGCAAATAATGCTTCTTGTTCTCATGATTAGTTCTCATGAAATAATTTTTGAATATAAAGACAAAATGTTTAAATAAAATATAAACGATTAATTGTATTAATAGCACAATATTGCTAGGACAACAATTATACATTATAGCACCTATTTTTGGAATTTTAAAATAAGAAAAAAGTATTAAAAATTAAATTATTAAGAAAAATGAAAAAAGAGAACAATCTGATAATTTAAAAAAAAAGTAGAGAATAGAAAAATTTCAATAAAAAAGAGAATATGTTAAAATTGATCTGTTGACAACCTTAAAGAGTGCAATGATATAATTAAAAAACACCTCTGTAAAACAGCTCAACATTTCTTCATTTATAACTGGAAATAAGGGAAGACAGAAATAATTTTAAAATGCAGTATTCGAAAAGATTTTTTTTAATCTTCTGTATACTTCCAAAAGCCTCATAAAAAATGGAAAGAAAATAAATATCCTCATTTTACAAGAGGTGAATAGTTTTGCAGTTTTTGATTCTAAAATTGGTGTTGTCACAAAAATAATTGCATTAAATTCCTTATGCTGAAACAATTAGTAGTTATGTACTTACAATTTTACAGAAGTCTAAGATTTTAAGCAAATGTGTTGCTTTTTCGGCAGTTAACTGCAACAAGAATTTTGGAGGTGTACAAAGATCAGGACAAAATAATGTTTAGTACCATCAAAATAAGACTGATAGAAATTTGATACTTATCGGTTCCCCTGCTCATATTTTGCGTAATGCTGCTCAAGATGGTTTTGATTCAATGGCAGTAGATTTGGAGGCAATAGTTCTTAAAATATATAATTATTTTTCTATATACACCATGCGAAATGAATCATTGAAGATATTTTGTAATTTTATGGACATATAATATAGATCATTATTAGAATATTCGAAAAGACGTTGGCTTTCACTTTTGCCAGTTATAAACAGGGTTTTATCATGCCTTAAAGGCATATTTTCTTCCACTAGACAACTGTCGCCATATTTAGAAAAAATAAGAGAAATTGTAACTCAACAAATTCAGTTCTGGAAATAATTACTACAATAAATTCATTAGAAAGTATATTACAACAAAGATTTAATGACTCGTTTTTGTCATTAAAAGTGAAATATTTTATGTCCCAAAATATAAAAAATGGGTTTGAACGTAAAACAATTATATTTCAAGCAAACTGTTATATTTGCTACAAAAAATCTTTGGATTATTTAAAATAATTTTTTTCAGATTGTAACGCTTCTTTAAAACAAATAAACTAAATCAACTTTAAAATAAAATGCAATTTTCTTTTTGTAAATATGAATTCCATGAAAATGTTCTTTTGTTTTTTTTGTGTATATTTTTTTAGGGTGAAAATTTATATAGAAAATATAGATATTTTTTCTTTTTTTACTAAAACTGGTCTCTTAGACCAACCAGCAATTTATTTTTGAATTCTTAACCTAGGAATTTTTATGAAGTGATTAGTTCACCCATTGGTCCACTAAATTGTTATTTATCGTCGGTATTTATAATAAGTCATTCTTATGAAGTATTCGCATAAGGAACTATATTTCACTCATTTTATGAAGTATTTAGTCACTAAAATTAAACGCACCCTGGTACATTAGGAAGTCTTTCTTTCTAATGTACCAGGGTGCGTTTACCATATTTCTTATAACTTTGTTTTGAAATCATTGGATACTATTATTGCAGCTTTGGCTTGCACATCCCCACAGTTGTATGACATAAATCCAGATGGGCTTTAATATTTGGCTGTAAACAAGAATTTTATTACTGATATTCACGTTTGAATTACGACCAATCAGCAAATCTATTCTGTTGTGATGTACTGGTATCAATGTTCGCAGACGACAATTTTGTTGTGATATGCTCTTTCCATTTAAGCTTTACATCTAGCGTCATACCTAAATATTTGGCCGTATTCGCATAAGGAACTATATTTCCATTGAGATAGACTGGTCAAACTTGATGTACTCTCCTATTTGCGAATATTATATGAATAGATTTAGCGTCGTTTAGTTTTATTTTCCATTTGTTTGTCCTTTCCTATATAACGTTATTTGCTCTTTGAGTTTTACTAACGACGTCATATATACTTTTATCTGTAGCTATCATGGATGTGTCGTCTGCGAACATTGATACCAGTACATCCTCAGGAGCTGGGAGGTCACATGTATATAAGAGGTAAAGTGTTGGTCCTAGAATACTACCTTGGGGTACTCCTGCTTCTATAGCTTTCAGCTCTGAATATTCCTCGTCCTGCTTGACTCGAAAGTAGCGATTCTTCAGGTATGGTCGAATGGCGTTCTAGAGGTTTTTCATCCGTAGAGATATTTTCTAAATAAATTTTCCAGAGTGAATAACTTGTTTTTTCGTCCACAGAGAAATTTTCTAAATAATCGCTCATAGCTGATTCTTTAATCTTTATTCTTTCTCTTTTTAGTTGTTGTAGTTCAGTACATTTTTATGTGTCGGATATCTTGTCCACTTTTTTCTAGCTAATTGCTCTTCTTCAATTAGTAATTTAATTTCTCTAGGAGAGTTTATGCCTTTAGTGCGTGTGTTAATATTCCTGTTGGATAGGGTAGGTCGCCCAGTTTTTTTAGTTATCCTTTCACTTAAAGTAAGGATAATTGCCGAGTGAACAGAATTTATGTCAAAGTTATCCTCAAGTTCAACATAGTTGGAAGAGACTTTTCTTCAGATAAAGAAGTCCAATAAATCTGGAATTTTGTTTGTATCCGTTGGCCAGTACGTAGGTCTGCCAGTGTAGTAGAAGTTGGACCCACTTTGTGTAATCGCAGCCTTTAGTTGCTTCCCTTTAGTAGTGGAGATTTATTTAGTATAAGTTTTTTTTTATAAAAAGCAATAAATTTTGTTACGTAACACTTGCGGATGTTTGCTTATATCTTCTTAAATATGACGTCTAAGTGATAAATAAAAAAGCATTTAAATATTAAATTAAATTTCTGTTTAGTAATATAAATTTATTTTAATATCTACTTAATAATAGTTGAAGCTTTCATCTTTAGATTGGCTTTTTTTGTCTATTTAGATACAAAGTTTATTCTAACTTAATTTCTCTTATAGAAATAATTTTTTTTTACGTCTTGATGACAAATATATACCCACGTCAAATCTTTGTACTTTATCAGCAATGAATACTTAATCAGCAAGTACTCAGTATCAGCACAATAATAAGTTATAAATTGTGTACTAAATGGAATTAAATAGGTAAATATTTTTTTTCGGGTGATCATAACACTGCAAACTAGGCGGCGTGTCACTGTGTGACACGCATGTCATAGTTTTCCCATCCCTGCCTTAGGACTAAGTGGCAATACATACAAATTTATATATACATATTATAATATACGAAAATGCACTAATAAAAAATCTTTATGGTTTAGTAACCACTGAGTCCCCACTCTTACCAATTACTATGAAATATAATAATGTATAATTTTCTTTTGTTGTTCTTGAAAATTTCTAATTTTATTAATGAATAATTTTCCAATATTGTTGACAGCTTTAAAATATTTTTTGGATTTCTTCAAATGCAAAATACATTAAAATTATTTATCTTTGCCATTTTCGTGCAAACACATGTTGCTGCATTACCTGTAACAAAAAATCACCAGCAGGAGCCTGTGAAAAATGAAACCGACCATATGCCGGTAATTGTAATCTTTAATATAACTCTTTGAAGTTTTACATATTTGTGTTTTAGGAGGCATTAGAATATGAGCGCTATTTAAGAGAAGTTGTAGAAACGCTTGAAAATGATCCGGAATTTCGGAAAAAACTAGATAAAGCGCCGGAAGCTGATATACGGGTAAATGTTAAATATAGTACTATAATAAACAATAAAAAAACTATAAAGAATAATCATGTAATCTTAATAATTTTCAGAATGGAAAAATTGCACAAGAATTGGAATATGTTAGTCGTAATGTACGATCAAAGCTAGATGAAATTAAACGTAAGGAAGTAGACCGCTTACGACATTTGGCTTCCCAACAGGTAATTAATTTAAATGTTTACATGAGAAATGTACAAAATTATAATTATATAATATATATGCACATACATTATCATCAACACCAACGATCACAACATACCATTATTATTAACCATCACCAAAGCCCAACAACCTCATCCATACCACCTTCATAACACATCTTTACCACCACCTATGTTCACCACCACCCATGTTTAACATCATCACCACTACACACACCACCAACACCCACCCACACTATCTCCATACCATCAACACATCCATACCATCAACTATCACACCTAGCATTACCATCACCATTACTATCAACGGAGTCCATCATTCCCCACATTCAATATTATCATCAACCACCATCACCAAACCCAATATCCACAACATCAACACACAGCATCATCACTATCTGTCTCTCCACCCAGCTGCACCACTCATCAATATCTGTCTCAACATATTGCACCACTCATCATATCCATCATCCATCATCATCATCACCACTCGACCTCAACGCTCACCATTATCCTCACCTACACCATCCTTCATTTCCACCTACAATCACTAACCCACTGGCAATCACCACTTACGAAAGATGTTGGCAGAAAAATGAATTGAATTTCCACACGGAAATTATAAATTAAGTGGGATAATTATTTATAAATTAAGTTATTTATCACTACCAAGCATTATCACCCAACACCACACATATTCACCGCCATCTCTGGTAAATTACTTAAGACTGTCTCTGCGTGTCCCTTAAAATATCCGTAATCGGAGACCTCAGGTAATGACTTCGAATTGAAAAATAATTATGGGTCGCGTAATCGTAATAACAGAGATAATACTTCTAGATGAAGAACGCTAGAACAAATCAGTGTAGTATGAAACCATATTCTCTTATGATTAATTTTGCTTCTTCCAATTGTATTTATATTTTATTTGTGTATCAGATTATTCCTTCTCTATTTTCTACAGTTTTTGTCGCTTTTTCCTTTGAATGAATATCTGGTAATATGAAAACAAATTATTTAACACTATTTAATTACTTTTTTCCCCTTTTTTGCATACCCGAAAAGAGAATAACAAACCTTTTACCTTTTAGGATTATACATATACTGCAAGATTCAAAATTTGGAAATATATATATTTAAGACACGAAGCGAAAATATCGTAATTTAGCTACTTTAGAATTTTATAAGAAATATATATATTTAAGACACGAAGCGAAAATATTGATTTTAGCTACTTTAGAATTTTATAAGAATTAACGGTCTAAAACCTCTTTTACGAATTGGCTATTTTTTGCCGCGTCGGTCGAAAGATGTTTGCAGAAAAATTAATTGAATTTCCACACGGAAATTATAAATTAAGTGGGATAATTATTTATAAATTAAGTTATTTGATATGTTCCTATAAAGAAGAGCGTAATAAAAATTAATCAATTAGTTTCAAATTATGCAAACATTTAGCTTAGTAAAAAAGGTAGGTATTTTTTTTATAAGGAATAGGATACACAAATTTATTTACCTTGGAAGAAAAAATTTAACACGATTTTTAAATTGGAATTCTATTTTTATTTTTCAGGAATTCTAGAAGTTTAAAATGATTCAAAAATTGCTTCTTTAAAATCATTTTTAAATTAAATTTTTAATACAAGGTTTGGTTTTTACCTTGGTCATATCAGTCAAAATTTATGTCCTCCATGCATATAATAAATTGCCTCTTTAATTCATAAATCCAATTACCTTTACAGTGAATGGAAGAAGTAATTCATAAATTACCTCTCATTCATAAATACATCTGTTTTAATGGGCGTAGAATCAGTTAGCTTAATCAGACTTTAAACTTTAAACTGTATTTAGTGACGAAAATAAATCAAAAACGATAATGGAAATTAAATGCTGCATTGTTAATTGCAATTCTACACAAAATTATCTACCAAAATGTCTTTTTTTAATTTCCAAAAACTGGGGCAAATAATGATAAATTTAACGTTTTAAGCAATACAGAAGTTACTATTTTTAATTTTAAAATTTATATAAAAAACAAGCAGTGCCTTTCAAGACTAAAAAATTTATTAACAAAACTAAAAAATAATAAATGAATCACAAGGTTAATTAAATTTGTCATTTAATTTTTTTGTAAACATCTTCCGACTCACGCGACAAACAAATAGCAAATCTCTTTTTTTAAATTCTAAAATAGCTAGAATGAAAAAAGGGAATAAAATATTATTTCCAAATTTTGAGTTCACAAAACTATTCAAGAAAAATTTTGGTAGCGAAAATATTATAAAAAAACAATATATATAATATTTATGACCTCTCGTAGTAATTCTCACATATACCTAAATGTTAAAAATATTCTTATTCTCTTCTCGGGTATGTATGAAAAGAGTAAAAAAGTAAATAAACAGTGTTAAATAATTTGTTTGTTATATTTTCGGATGTTCATTTAAAAGAAAAAAAGAGTAACAAAAACTATAGGAAATAGAGATGGAATTAGAGAGAAAGCTTTTTCATTTTCAGCTTTTTCATATATTTTCTCTGAATATTTATTATTTCTCTGGATATTTATTATTTGGAATTATTGTTTCATATTTATGTATTAGATACAGAATCAACAATTTTTATTTTATTCATCTTTCATATGCACTGTTGGATTCTTGGATACCCAGGTATCCTTTTCTTTTTAATTTTTTAATGGTTTGAGATATGAGTTTGATGATTCAAACTCATATTTACCCCAAAATAGTTTATTTCAAATGGAATTGTTATGATTTCCATTAAGTAAAAAACGAGAAATACCGTATATTTAAAAGCGGAAAAAGACGAAAAAAAAATGAATTTTCATTAAGTAAAAAACGAGAAATACCGTATATTTAAAAGCGGAAAAAGACGAAAAAAAATTAATAGTCTATAACTTCTTTATTTCAAATGCCTTTGAAATAAAGAAGTTATAGACTATTCAAACCTAATCGTTTCTTTTCCGCCACTGTATATATTGCTTTGAAGTTCATATTATTATTCAAATAGAAAAATATTTACAGTAGAAGAATATGTCCATCAAAAATATAATATTAATATTTTTGAAAGTAATATCTTCCAACTAAGTTATATTTTATTATAAAAAAAAAAATATTATATTTATTATAACATTTCAATCTGAATGTAAATTAAAAATTTAACTAAAAAAATATTTTATTTTTTGTTATAACTTTCTATTATTTTATTAAATCAAAAACACAACTTTTTGACATTCGAAATTAATTACGAAACTCATTTATATGTGCTCCCAAAACGAAATCCATTATTTGTGCTCCCATAATTTTCTAACATACTTACGATATTTTCGCTTCGTGTCTTACGACGTGCATTTTTTTAGACCCAAGTCAAAAACACAAATTTTTAACATGGATCTTTCTCTAGTTTCCTTATTAGAAGAATAGAAAGTGATTTTTTTTTACAAAATATTCAATTAAACCAGAATTAAAATTAATGAAATTATTTATGCCCAGATCATATAAAAAAAAGATTTTTGTTAGAGATATCAATAATCCACAAAGTAAACATGAAAATTTTCATACATCAAAACATAGTCTTGTGTCTAAAAAAGAGATAAGCTGTCCTATTCTGATCATGTCAGAAATTCTTATTAAATTCTGTGTGTTGTTAAAAATTTAAGTAAGACACAAGCCACAAATGAAAAACAGGTATACTAGTCAGCAGTCAAATCGCTTAACCAACAATCCCACCACTGAAAAACTATAATATAGGCGATCGTTTACTAGAATACAGAATTTTAATGAAAGTAAGACATGTAAATTAAATACGAAAGTGGAACTCATACCTGCAATGTTTTTTAATATATCTCTATCTCTATTTTCCAGTATATAACTCTGAATGCCTAATTCTAAAAACAAAAATTTCTCTGTTTTAAAAACAAATATAATAACAAAATTAAAAATATTTTGTGATTAATTTAATTAACAATATTATATCATTTTTCCAATATATTTAACATTTAGAACTATATACAATTTTATAATTATTATTTTTGGTTTTAGTTTGAATACAACAATGAAATTGATAGAGTACACCTTAAAATATCCGATCATATAGACCATAAAAATGAGAATACTTTCGAAATCAAAGATTTACAAAAACTTATTTTGAAAACATCCCACGATCTTGCTGAGGCTGATAAAAAGCGAAGAGATGAATTTAAGCAATACGAAATGCAGAAAGAATTTGAAAAACAATCCGTACTAAAGGAACTAGATGCCGAAAATAAAAGAAAATATGAGGAGGAATTAAAAAATAAAAATGAAAAACACAAAGTGCATGAAAAAGTTCATCACCCAGGAAACAAAGCACAATTAGAAGAAGTGTGGGAAAAGCAAGATCATATGGATGGCCAAGATTTCGATCCGAAAACTTTTTTTATGATACATGGTAATATAAATATATAAATTTGCTAATTTAGGCGTACAAGATTTAAGTCTCAGTGAGAATTTTAAAATATTTTTATTTTCTCAATATCTTAGAATACAGGGTGTTTTTTAGGGGTATTGAATTTCCTTTTGGAAAAAAAACACATGTAACTAACCAAATGGAAAAAATTTTTTGATTGAAATATTATTTTATGGCTTTAAAAATAATTTCGGGCATATGAACACCGCGACTGCGTCTAATGAACACCATCCGATCAGTCCAAATTTTTGTCACTTTTCCGAGGATTCCTGGCCTTCTCTCATCAGTAACCCGTTGCATGTTGGTTTCCAAGTGTTAAACCGTTGCTGACTTATCAGCATAGCTCTTTCAGATCTACCATATACGATCGTGAATCTATTGTCCTCGCTTTGTAGTCCCACGAGAAAATATTTATTTTCTTATTCTTTACGTTATCGTAATATAAATATCAGAATTACCGTCTCTGGAAATCACATTTGAATTTTTATTCGATCTGAAACGGATAGACCAGTATTTTCACATATCGCTACAAAAGTAATCCAATGGAGTTAAATCACACGATCTAGGCGGGAAATTGAGATGATTTGTCCAAGAAATGCCTCTCGCAATATTACGGCAATTACATAAGCATTCATCCAGAAATGAACCTCATTGCTAAAGATATCGGGATAGACTTCCAGTTGATTTTCAGCCCATTATACGTTTTTTGGTATTGGTAGATAGGTTCAAGTTAGCTATTCTGATGGGTATATAATACAGGATATATATCCTGTATATATTCTGATGGGTATATACAGGATATATATCCTGTATATATTCTGATGGGTATATACAGGATATATATCTTGTATATATTCTGATGGGTATATGCAGGATATATATCCTGTATATATTCTGATGGGTATATTTATATCGCTAAAAAAATTATGTTTAAACGATAAGCAGATCAAAATGATTCAATAAGTGAGCAAATGCAATCTCTCATAGTCATAGCCGGTGCAACAGATATTTCATTGACCGCCAGTATTAAATCCCATATTCCAGATTGCTGGAATGAAAAACAGTTAGAGATTAATACAGAAAAATATGTATACCTGACAACCAAGAATGGAAAATTGGGATGTTCGATTTGTTCAAAAAAAATCCAATTTAGGTGCAAAAGCTACCAAATATTATCATCTTTCTAAACCAGGGGCGAATAATATTGTTGAATCCAATGGAAATTCAAAGACTTCAAGGCAGGCTTCCTTGAGATAAAAAATATCTGAACATTTCTCCTCAGGTTCTCACTTGAAATCATTTGAAATTATTTAACAAAGGGAAAAACAATATCTGCGGAATTTGTTAACTAATTTAAATAAAAAAGAAATCGAAACATGACTAAAAATTTTAATACGGTTTATAGCTTGGTGAAAAGAACCCGACCAATATCCAATATATATGCAATTTTAAAGGGTCCGCCAAATAACTTTTTTTTTTTTGAAAATGCTATAAGCTACTGAATATTTTCTCAAATTTATTTTTTTATTTGAAAGTACAATCCTTCCGGTTAATAATGGAAAATAATTTCATTCAAATGGCTGCCTCTGAGTGGGCCTGCGATCGACTTACAGAAGATGCCGATTTTGCCAAAAAAATCATCTTTTCGGATGAAGCTCATTTTGATCTTGGCGGGTATGTAAACAAGCAAAATTGTCGCATTTGGGGCACAGAAAACCCGCATGCATACATTGAAAAGCCGGTACACCCAAAACGCGTCACTGTTTGGTGCGGATTTTGGTCCAGAGGCATAATTGGGCCATTTTTCTTCGAAAATGAGCAAGGAGTGGCCGTTACAGTCAATGGCGATAGTTATCCGGCCATGTTGAACGAATTTTTGTTCACAAAAATTGAAGAGGAGGATATTGGCAACATTTGGTTTCAACAGGACGGCGCTACGTGCCACAGCCGAAGCTACACTCGATGTTTTGCGCCCTGTTTTTGAAGATCGCATTATCAGCCGCAGAGCTGATGTCGTTTGGCCACCTCGGAGCTGCGATTTGACACCGTTGGACTATTATTTGTGGGGTGCCCTCAAAGATAAGTGTTACGCCGACAAGCAAGAGACAATTGACGCTTTAAAGGACAATATTCGTGAAGCCATTGGTGAAATACAGCTGCACACAATCGATAATGTGCTTAAAAATTGGACCGATCGTGTAGGCTACTGCATGGCCAGCCGAGGCAGCCATTTGAATGAAATTATTTTCCATTATAATTTCATTCAAATGGCTGCCTCGGCTGAAAATGCCAAAATAAGCATAATATTTGATAAAGCATAAAGTGTCTTAAGAATATTCAGAGTTGTCTTTGTGTGATGACCCACTGTACCCCTTCTTAGATCTATTTCAATTGGAATCAACAAGTGCTGAATCGATATATAAAGCTTTAATTTTTGTCAAAAAACTTAATTGCTTTCTGTTCAGATGGTGCGAGTGTTATGCTAGGTTTTAAGCCTACGTAGCAACACGAATTGTGTTCAAATATTATCTGGCATTGTTTAAATCATAGACTACAACTTGTGCTCGATGATAGCTTTAATGATATATCAGAAAGTAATCATTTTAAATCATTTTTAGATAAGATTTAATCTATATATCACCAGTCCAATAAAAATCAGTATGAATTAAAAGCTATACCTTGAAATTTAAATTATTAAAATCGGAAGAGTTTTTGGGACTAGATGGGCATCGGGTAGTCTACGAATTGCTTTGGCTATATGCCATATCCGGCTTTATGTCATCATTTTTAAAGGAAACACAAAGTATACTGGTCTAACAAGACGATTACGCAATAAACATTTTTTAAAAGATTTAGCATTAATATTAATGTGTTAACTGAATTTTCATTGCTATCAAATGCATTGCAATCAAGTAAAATCACAATATACAAAGCTGACAAATTAATTAAACTTACAATCAGTGCATTGATTAAAAAATGAAAAATATTGCAGACAATCTCTGAATAGCATTTTCACAGATTGTGTGTTAAATAACTATTTAACAACTTAACAGGCTAACAACAGGATCTCTGAATAGCTCTTTAGATTACAATCTTTATAGGATACAATTTTGTTCACCATTTCTGATAAGCATTTTCCCAGGTTGCTTTTTAAATAAAGATTTAACAACATTATAAGCTTACAAGTGTATTTCTGAATAGGTCTATAAATATCGTATTTGGGGGTGGTGTGGATAAAGATGGGAAAAAATGTAAAACCCAAAATTTTCATCAAACTGACAAATTTTGCTTGTTACATTTTCAAAATAAATAATTGTACATAAATCATTCAATGATATATGTACAATTATTTATTTTGAATAGCTCCTTGTTGATTAGATACCTCCTTGTCAAATAGCTCCTTGTTGATTAGATACAAGATTTACCGTTTATACTTAAATTGTTATAATGAACATAACTAACATATGAATATATTTTATATTTAAGGTAAACTAAATAATAAATGTGGATATAAACTATTCTATATAAAACTTTTAGATGTTGATGGCAACGGTTACTGGGATGAAACGGAATTAAAAGCTTTATTTGTTAAGGAACTTGATAAAGTTTATCAATCAGGGCTACCAGAAGATGATATGCGGGAGAGAGCAGAAGAAATGGAAAGAATGCGTGAACATGTATTTTCAGAAATTGATACAAATCAAGATGGTTTAGTAAGTTTCGATGAATTTTTGGCGCAAACGAAACGTGATGATTTCCAAAAAGATTCAGACTGGGAAACAGTTGATAATGTCCCACAGTTCACACATGATGAGTACCTTGAATTTGAAAAAAAGCGACAGGCAGAAGTTGATCAACTGGTATCTCAAGGACTAGTAATTTTTTTTTGGTTTTTTTTATATAAAATATAATATAATTTTAATTTAGCTTCCGTCACATCCAAATGTGCCTGAAGGATATCATACAACACCAGATAATCACCCCCAAGGTCATTTAGAGAAAAATCATATGCCTCCAAACAACAATCCTAACATCTATAATAACGAAGTGCAACAAAAACACCAACCACCCCAAAATCTACCAGTGCATCCCAATAGTCATGTTTATAATGGAATTAATGCAAATCCATCATTAGCATATAACCAAACAGTGCAAAACCAACCAGTAAATCATAATGATAAGCTATATAATCATAACAGAAATACTTAATTCTAAAATAAAATTATATCCATAAACAAACATTTTCAAGAATTAAAAAATATTTTTTTCAGAGTAAGGAAAATTAATGTTTTTAAAATATTAATTTTAAAAACTACCCTGCATTAATTATTTCATCAAAAAGTATGTAGGATATTGTTCAAGATGTAGTGTAGATTGAACAACTGAACAATATACAAAATTACATACACATAAGATAAGAAGTCTAAAAATATATTTGAACAATGTCCATGTTTTAAGTTTTTAGACTTGTACTGTTTGGAAACTGAAAATTTATAAAAATTACATAAAAGGAATACGATTTTTTTTGTTATTAAAAACTTTATTAGTAAAAATATTTTCTGAATCGTGTTTGTAGATCATACATACAAATAATGTTTCCGAATTATCTGATTTCAAATTTTGGTCTCCACGCATGGTTTTTAAGTTTTTAAAAAACAAGAAAAGTGAACTTCATCAGATTGGCTTCTGAAATTATGAACAAAATATTCAAGAGCCATAAAAAAGTGCTCTGTGGTAAAAAAGCGAATAAACGACTAAAACATTAACCAACTAAAAAATGTTTTATTTATTCGAATAGAGAAATTTTCAAAAGTGGATTTAATTTACAGCTAAGTGGTGCAGAGGTTGGAGCACCTCTGCACCACTTAGCTGTTCCTATCCTAAAAATTTCCCAAATTATAAAATTACCTATCCCTACCCATACCCAAATATTGTGTATTAATAGTTAAGGGAAAATTTTCTCAATATTTGGCCATGAATAAAATTAAAATAAAAAGCTCATATGATGCTATGTTTAATCACAGCTCATATGTTGCTCTGTTTAATCATAGATCAAGAATAAAATAAAACACATGTAGGCTAACGCCTAAAATTCGGATCATTCGAGTTTTCCATCATGCAGATCCGAACAGAAAATATATTCGTATCGCGTAAGATATTCGAAGCGAAACTAGTGTTGCCATGTAAGAAATTTCGTTTTGAAATAAAGTTTGCAGTTTTTTTTATTTATATCAAAGTTTTTTAAATAAAAATAAAGTGTGTATCATTTAAGTAATCAATAACCTATATTTGTCAAATAAAATGAGATATGACATAAAAATACCATATGGCTTACCAAAATATATTTTTTTTGTAATTATTCAAATCGACTAAATAAGATATATATATAAAGGGTGTTGCTTTAGAGTTACACAACCTTGACTTAATGTTTAAATCTGTGTTCGCCCATGCGTACAAGGCGCAATCTGGAACTCCAATTTCCACACACTTCGCAGCATTTGCGGGGTATTACGCCCATAACTCAGCGAATGTTGATTCCCAGGAGTTCAATTGTCTCTGGTTTATGGGCGTAGACAAGTGACTTTACATCAGGGATGGAAACCATTGAGAAAAACATGTTGGTTCGGTTCAATGGTTTTCCAAAAAAATCAGAATGGTTTTTGGTTCTGGTTTTGGTTTTTGCTGTTTTATGAAAATGGTTTCAAGTTATGGATAAGTTGAACTAGATCTGGTGGAAAATTTTAGAATGTTTCGGCTTAATAATAATAGTTTTAAAAATATTAATAGTTCTGGTTTTGGGTTGGGTTTCGAAAAAATAAATAAAAATGGTTCTGGTTTTGGTTCTTAAAAGAAATTAATAATGGTTTGTGGTTTTGGTTTCGGTTCCTAAAAATGTTGCTGGTTCGCATGGTTTTTTTGGTTCGGTTCGAAACTGGTTTCCATCCCTGCTTTACATAACTCCAAAGAAAATAATCCAACGGGGTTAAATCACACATCTTGGTGGCCAATTAATAGCACCATTTCGCACCACGTTTAATCTTAATGATAATGTGTATCCCATAAGACGCCGAACAGTGTGCACCGAACAAGCTGTAGCTGGTGTACAGCAAAGCATTGAAAAAGACCCAAATTAATCAATTCATCGCCGTTGTGTCCATCACCTTTTAGGAATGGGGTTGTGTCCGCCCCTTTTTAGGAAGATATTACGAAAGGATCTTGGCTTAAAAGCCAATATTAATTTGTGCTTACGTGAAATTATTCGTTCATCAAAAGTTTCTTTCAGTAAAGCAATTGTAGCGCGCGCTGTGTGACATGTGGCTCCGTCCTGCTGCAAGCACATGTCAACATCTATATAGTAACATAACGAAAAAACATCTATATAGTAACATTCTGTTGTTGAAGACATATGGACCAATGACTCCGCCGGCCATAAAGCGCACCAAACAGTAATTTTCTATGGATGTAATGCTGTTTCGACAAAAGCTTGTGGGTATCTTCGAGAATAATCTTAGTAATAAGACAATAGTAATTTGTTCGGACAGCCAAGCAGTTATTAAAATTGGTATTCAATTGTCGTACTCTCCTAGGCCAGGTAGCTATTAACAATAATAAATTGTTGATTATTTGGTCCCCGGGACACCGAGAAATAGTAGGAAATGAGAAAGCAGATGAATTGGTCAGGAACGGTGCAACGGACACTGACATGAAAATTTGTGAGATCGGTTACCGTGTTAACGGTATTAGAAGATTGTTAAAACAGTGGCTGGAAGCACAAGATAAATCGAGATGGGTCGCGCTGGACAGCTGTCGGCATATGAAGCTGTTCTGGGGTAACCCAAAAGCTAAATTATCGAAAATTATACTGAACATGAATAAACGCTTAGACTACACACAGGTGTAGTCACGGGGCATTTACTTCTACGCTTAGACTACACACAGGTGTAGTCACGGGGCATTTACTTCTACGTAAACATGCTTCTAGGTTAGGTTTAACAGCGGAAACCGTTTTTAGGGGCTGTGCAGAGGATGCGAAACCGTGGAGTATCTCCTCTTCATTGTCCACCCCTTTATAATAAAAGAGAGAAATTCTTTGTTTTCTACGCCACAGAAAGCTAAGATGAAATAAGCAGGCATAAACCTGCCAATTTGGTGAAATTCGTCAAAGAAGCGGGGTGGCACGATTCGTGGGGAAAATAGTATACGTTTCGTAAGTGGGTACAACGGACCAGTAGGTTAACCAAAATTAAAACGTAAAATTGTTAAAATCCGGCTTATCTTGTGCAGGAACTGTTTATACAAGAAGTGTTGTTTCATTAAAGCTAGCTTCATTGCACGATAAGTCCGAAATTTGTATAGAAGGATTTATACTTCAAAATATCTCGTCGAAAATTCCTGAGCTATTTATAGACGTTAAAAACTGTCATACGATAGACTTGTTGAAGTTAGCTGACAAAATGTTTAACTGTCCTTAAAAGATTGATACATTATTGAGATCCGATTATTCTTTAATATTTTAAAATCAGATCACTAGATCTGATTTTATTCTGCCCCAGGACAACTAGTATTATAAAATACCATATTGTGTTGGATAGTAGCTGGTAAGCTACATCGTAATAATAATGATTGAATTAAATCTTTCAATGAGCTGAAAGATTATATACCGCTTTAGAGAAAGCTTTAAAATTGTTTTGGGAAACTGAGGAAATTACGAATGAAAATGATTGTCAACTAAATAGTGAAGAAATATTTAGTGAATCACATTTTAAAAACATTATTATTTAAATGATGAAGTTAACTTTGTTGTTTCTCTACCATTTTTTAATGCAAATCAGGTTCTTGCAAACTCATTAAACTCAGCTTTGTATAGATTTTATGCTATTGAAAGTTACGTCAATTTATATGATCAATATAAAAAATTTTAAACGAATTTATTGATCTTAAATATATGGAATTAATTCCAGTGGATGAAGTTAATCCAAAAAAGTCATATTATTTAGCTCTCTGTAATCGCTGTTAAACAATGGTGGAATGTTAGTTTAGCGTTTTGATTTCATTTCGTTGTCTATTAGAGAAGCCAAAATATCAATAAATAGTATGGAAAATTATCGCTTCGCTGAAATTGCTTTCTTTTGGCAGTACAAATAAATGGATTTCGAATGTAAAAAAGTTATATTTTTGATATAATATAATGATATAAACTTTACATTAAATATATTTATGTATCAAAGCATTGAAGTATGAAATATGTTATAATAAATATTAAATTCTCAATAATGTGCAATACTTTTTTAAATAAAAATCATAATAAGCCATATTATGTATAAAACTTCATAATATGGTTTATTATGATTTATAAAATATAACTTATTAGGAACATAGGTAGTAGCTTAAAAAATATCAATATTTTAGATTTATATCTTAATACAATATTGCAAGAAATAGGAGAATATAAAAAAATTGGAGAATATTGGAAAACCGACACCAAAGTATGAAAAACAAAAATAAAAACAATAAGAGAAATATTGGTTTAGTAAAAAATGCTTCTGATAGCAATAGTATTAAAAATATGGAACAACACCATCAAATTCGAACATAATATAATACAATACTATCACTGAGAATTAGCAATTAGAACAAGAAATACATAACATATACACACATTATGAAAACAACGCTCATGAACACTAGTACGGAAAATACTCAACGAACAATAGTAAAAATAAGATAAAATCATATTTTCCAACCCGACTAGCCACCGTGGAAAATTACGGCCACGAAAAATTCCACAATAAAATGGAACATAATTGGGCCTGCAGAAGTAAGAATATATGGAGAAATATTGGTTTAGTAAAAATGGTTCTGATAGCAATAGTATTGAAAAATATGGAACCACACCATCAAATTCGAACATGATATAATACAACACTATCACTGAGAATTAACAAATTAGAACAAGAAATACATAACATATACACAAATTATGAAAACAACGCTCATGAACACTATATAGTAAGGAAAATACACAACGAACAATAGAAAAAATAAGACAAAAGACCGACGGTGGCTTAAGTGGTAGTGTGCTAAGCTGTGGTGCATTAGGTACTGGGTTCGACGCCCGTCCGAGACATCGATGTTGGTCTAAGTTTACTCAGCTTTGAGTACCAGTAATAAAATGAGTACCAGTAATAAAATTATAATAAAATGTAATTTAAGACTGGGAAAAATGCTAACGGCAGAGACCATTTGCTAACAACAAATGTCTCACTAATAAAAACCATTAGCTTGTTGCAATTAATAGTTTCTTCGCTATAAAGAAATTTATGGTTCGGAATCCATATAAAATTAGTAGGTCCAAATTGCAATAAAATGTTACAGAAACCCTTTAAGTGAGGCCCAGGCTCGCTTCGAGCTGTAGCGCCAAAGAGTATGTATAGTATGTAAGACAAAATCATATTTTCCAACCCGGCTAGCTACCGTGGAAAATTACGGCCACGAAAAATTCCACAATAAAATGGAACATAATTGCGCCTGCAGAAGTAAGAATATATGGAGAAAAAATTACTAAAAGAACAGATGGAACGATCTTTTGGTATAT
Organism: Empis livida; assembly: GCA_963932195.1. NCBI lineage: Eukaryota > Metazoa > Arthropoda > Insecta > Diptera > Empididae > Empis > Empis livida. Next base: position 19,166,533 of record OZ010647.1, read on the forward strand.
AAAGTTGAAACGAAAGAACTACATGGAGTCGGTTTACTTATTAAGATAAAGCTTCTCTTTCTCTCTTAGCTTAGTGGCTCGACAGTCCACATTGAACCAAGGCCTCTTATGTAATCCGCTTCCATGAATCACGATCTGCTGTCAACATTCGCCAATTATTCATTCCTAAATCTGATATATCGCGTTCAACTAAATCTATCCATCTTAATCTCGGTCTCCCAGCTTTTCTCTTTCCTTCCGGTTTTTGGGTAAATATTTTATGTATAGCACGATTTTTATCAATACGATCCAGATGGCCTGGCCATCGCATGCGTTGTTATTTAACATATTTGCTATGAGGTGCATCTTTATATTCTGTTATACATTCGTGGTTATATCGTAGTCTATATGTACCATCACTTTCTCGCAAAGGTCCTAATAATCTGCGCAGTATTTTGCGTTCAAATATATCAAGTTTGTCTTTTTCGGCTTTTCTTAGGGACCATGTCTCGGGTGCACGCTTCACCACTGATCTTATATAATCGTAACTTGGTTGCTTTAGATAGATAGACCTTCAGCTTTGTACACAGCGAATAAACATTTAATACCAGCACACAATATTTCCTTAATTAGTCAATAACATTGCCATTTTTATTGACAACAGAACCAAAATATTTCAAGGTTCAAAATTTAAATCATCGATTGTTATGTTTTGACTCATTCTCGTAGCTGATTTTCCTATAAATAAATATTTTAGCTTGTTCTGGTAAATTTTTAACCCCAGTTTTTTTGCTGCTTCTTCAATTTTTATAAAATTTTCTTTTAGACTGAGAAAATTTCATAATTCATGCCCACATAAACTTTTATCAGCACAGCAGCTAGCTGCAAGTCAAAATTTATACAAAAATGGAATTAACCCATAATTTTGTGGTTTAAATCTCAAACTAGAATGGATGCTGTTAACCAGCTTGGACGAAAACCTCCAAATGCACTACCAAACTATCGGAGAAGTCTACCAATATTAGGGCCGCAGTGACGCAGAACCAACACAATAATATCCATAAGGTTATCAAAGCGAACCTCTATCGAGCAGCAGCGCATACGGACGTATTAATATGACGGTTCACCAAATAGCAATTCGAAGAGGCCTTCCTACAGGAACTACGTGTAACCAAAGGTAAGGTATTACGTATTGCTCAAATCCTAGGTAGGTTTGTTTTTGACAAAGAGATTAGTAGAACTAGAGTTGTAATTCTTCTATCTCCCAAAATTAACTATCTAAATATTCCAAGTTTTATCCGAACAGATCTTGTATTAACACTTATGAGCAAAATTGTCCTATTTCACAAAAGGCAAATAATATACAAGTACCGTAGTGGAATGAGCGAAAAAACGCAAGGCAACAAGAAGAATGTAAAAACCTTCGGTAACAAAAAACAGAGTACAAAACCAGCCTTACCGAAATAACAACCTTGTAAAGAAATCCAAGAGTGAGTAATGGAGGAAACTGTGTACAGACATTGCTGATCTCCCAGTGGCCTCCCCACTACAAAAAGTACTAGCAAGGTATCGGTTTCCTAGAGAGGTAAGAGGATTTTCTAACAACAAGTGGATCCGAAAAACTAGAAGTTTTCCTACCCACTCACCTTTGGGCTGCAAAATTTTCCAGCGAGGCAAGTGCACAACGTTCTTCACCACGCAGTCGTAGCCTCGCTGAAAAATCTTCACTTCTGAAACGATCAGATGGGCAATTAACAACTATAACCCTATAAACGGGACAGAATCTTGCCAGAGGTCTTAACACAAGGATTGTAGTTCGTTTTGCATAGTATACTAAGAATCTTTAAAGCGTTACATGGAACTATATCACAAACCACTGGAGAAAAGGTAAGAAGGTTTTTATACCAAATAAAAACCACTTTAGTTCGTCACATCAAAAATGTTAAATCTTAACGCCCCATAAGTGTTACGTCCTTCTTCATCAAAACTATGGAGCAACTAGTGTACCACCACATTAGAACTGGACCCAATGAAGTCCAACTTCACCAAAAGCCAAATGCTTACTAAAAATGGAAGTCAACAGAATCAGCTTTTTACCACCTTGTAAAGTTAATTGATAAGGCAATTGAGCATAAGAAAATAACATTATGTGTATTTTTGGACATAGAGGAAACTTTCGACAACACTCTTCAAGGAGCTATTGTGGCAGCAGCCAGGAACAAAGGAATAGAAACGCTGACGACAAAATGGATTCATGTCATGGTACAAAGTCGCACGACAACTGCGGAAGTTAAATATATTAACACCAGTTGCCCTCAAGGGACAGCTTTATCTCCATTGGTATGGTCTGTTGTTGTTGATGAGCTATTTCACAACCTTGCAGACTTCGGTTTTGAAATAATAGGCTATGCTGACGACCTCGTCATTATAATGAGGGGCAAAAATTACAGTGTTATATCAAGTAGGTTACACAATTGCCCTTAAACAAGATAATTAACTTGTGGAAATCCAAAAACTTAAAAATAACCCAAATAAAACTGTAATTATACCATTTAAACGGTATAACCATCCCCTGTTTCAATGAGGTAAATTACCCTAATGCGAAGGCAATAAAGGCAATGTGGGCTTGCAAAAGTATGTTTCGTAAGAAATGAGGGATACATCCAAAAATGATTTACTGGTGTCAAAGAATTATCATCCTACAAATAATCAAATAAGGGTGCACGCAGACTGTCTTGTCTTGGTACCATGAACACACTGCCATGAAAATCTGTCCTACAGCAGCAATGGAAATGTTCCTAAACATTCCGCCAATACAACATTCACCCAATACACAGGTATGCTGCGCATTCAAAAAGAAAAGAACATTACTTAGGAAACCTCAGAGGACATTTTCAATTTCTAAAAAACCGAGGCAATAGCCTCACTCCTATCGGATGAAATGGCGATGACTTAGAACTTCGAAATGTCCTTCAAGATTATAATCAGTGAACGTCTGGCAATCAAGGTTTCCTGAACTAGAATTGGATCCATCCGTCTGGTTCATAGACGGATTCGAGACCAAAGAGGGAACGGGTGCCGGGTTTGAAAAAGCAAACTTCTTTGCATCCAACTCACTCGACAACGAGGTAACAATCTTTCAACTAGAAATGATTACTGTGGACCTGTACATCCAAGAAAATATTAGGAAAGTACAACGTAATAAAACAGTTTCATTCTCTCAGACAGTCAAGCAGTTCTTATTCTTAAACCTCTCATTTGCCACTAACAAGAGACAAACTAGTCTGCGTATGTCTGCAAAAAGTCATAACTCTGCGAAAATGGAATAAAGGTACCTTAATGTGGGTTCCAGGTCATATATAAGTTAAAGGGAACTAAAAGGCAGATCGGCATGCTAAAAATTTTAATTTTTGGTTTTTTTAAATTTTCACTACGGAATTTCAATTAATAAATAATTCGATGTCCAAACATTTTGATAAAAGCAATATATATCTGCTACATATAAAATTGTTGTAGCTTTTGTAAATAAATATTTATATTTTTTAGAATCATGATGGATGAATAAAAATTAAGAGAAGCACTCAGAAATCATGAAGTCAATAAAAGGCGATACTATTCAATAAGCATATTAAAAAACAGATACATGTGGGGCAGAATTTTTGATTTTTTGATCAAATAGAAAATCTTTGTCTGAAAAGCATTTTGGATGAAAGTGAAGCTGAATCACCAGATGTACAAGCGGATGGTTTGGGTCTTGTACATCCGGTGATCTTGTACATCCGATGATTCTAAAAAAAGTTTATTGAAACTGTACAATCCCATCAAAGTATTTTGGAAAGACCCAAACCATCCCTATCATCTGCTTCACCAAGTGATCATGTTCGATTTATGTAAAGTGATATTGATATGATTAAAAATTTATCTCTCTTTAATAAAAAAAGCGAAAGTAGAAATACTGATGTAATTATCGAAATTACAAATACAACAAATTTGTATGCTTGTTGGTTATTTATTTTTAACTAGTGTCAAAGTACTTGCAGTAGTGTGAAAGTACTTGCGTTATGACATGACATAGTGGTGCTCTAGGGTCTAGGCAATATATATTTGTGGGGCCCCTATTTTTTATGATAAACTTAAAAATGTACACCCTGTAAATTGTAGCAATATATATCAGCACTAAATGCACATATATATGTGCATTTAGTGCAATTAAAGTTATATTATAAACCGTAGCATTATACCAGTTTTTTCCAAGTCCTAAAAGAAGTTTCAGCGAATTAATGCATTATTTTTGACTTCGTTTGATTTTGTTTTCTCTATGCATAAAAATGCCAAGTTAGATAGTTAGTTTCTATTCGCTTATGGAATTCTTCAAATAGTTTTTGAACCTTTTCATCTCAGCAAAAGCGTGCGCAACTAGTATTGGTAGAAATATTTTAAAATATAATTTCAAAATAGGGAAAAGTTGAAACTAATCCTTCACGGATTGAGCGGTAGATTTCTAATGGTGTTAACAAACAGTCTTCTTTAGCAAAAAACAGAAATTGCACCACTTCATGAATACTACCCTATCAATATCGTCTTCATATATTTTTTTTAAATTTTCAAAACTGTATACATATTAACGGATTTGAAATTTTAAGGGGATAAAATATTTATGGTGTCACCGAAGATTTGGTTCCCTAAGCATTTGCCTTATTTGCCTACGGTAAATATGCCACTGAGTACTTGGTAAGTTGTTAATTGAATAGGCCGCTCGATATATTTTGCGTTCCAAACAAAGAAAATATTATATTTTCGGGCAGCGTTGCCAGTTTTAAACAAAAAACAAATGCAAAGAGGCCGCTCGATATATTTTGCGTTCCAAACAAAGAAAATATTATATAACGGCATGATCTACATATAAAATATTAACTCAAATATTTCTAAAGATTGAATGAAAATATGAATGAACAATTATTGTGGTATAAATATTTGTACATTTTTGTTTGTAGAATTTATGTTTTCTTTTTGTATTTATAAGATATAGCGTTTGGTTTAATGATAATTATAATGATAATATTTAATATTTAAATTTATTTTTTATACGTACTATTTGCACTCAATACAGGTTTTTATAGTACCAGTTTCTTATTGTATTGAAATAATCAATTTATCAAAGATTCTGTAATATTTCAAGAAACTTTGAGAAGTCTAGTATTTGTTTTTGCTGTATTTGTCTTTCCTGGGCACAGAGTGTTCTAACGTCGCCGCTGCTCATTATGTTCTATCGCCGCTGCTTATTAGGCTATTGGGAAACTCTATTTGGCGCTACAGTTCGTTAAGAGCCAAGGCCTCCCTTTTTGGACGTAATAATTTTATATGGATTCCGAATCATAAATATCTTAATAATGAAGAAAGTTTTAATTGCAGCAAGCTAATGGATTTTTCTTTCTGAGTCATTATTCTTAGCAGATGGCCTCAACCCTTTTTTAAAATCTTTAATTAGACTTTTTTTGTAATTTTATTACTGGTATTCATTTATAGCTAAGTCGACTTAGACTAGCATCGTTATCTCAGACAGGAGTTGAGCCCAGTACCTACTGTGTTAGTGCATTACCAATTCAGCAACAGCTGGTCGTAATTTGTGTAATAATATTAAGAAAATTAAATTTCATTAATTTGAATAATTAATTTTGACTGCTGTAGAAACCCCCAAAAAATTTGTTGTTGCACTTTTATTTATAAAAATCCAACACTTCGATTTAAAGAAAAAATCATTTAAAAAAAAAGAATTTAAAGAAAAAAGCAAATAATAAAAAGAACAAGAATTCAAATAATAATAAAGCAACGACAATTTATATGTTACTCTGAGTACTTTGAATATTTGAAATTGCATATAGTGCTGTGTTGTGCCTAGAACCATTTTAAAATTTGTACGTGAAGCATAATTTAATTTATTTAATAATTTAAATATTTCCCACCAAATTAGTTAGCGCATTTTTTGGGTAATTATGTCTGCATTTCCAAATTAAAATAAATAATTAAAATATACCCACGTAATTTTCATAACAGATAATAAGTACAAAATTACTTAAGCTCTGTTAAGTAGGTCACCTTAATGTGGGTAATGCCAAAACGTCATAGGGAGAATTTAAGTCGACCAGCTTGCTGCCGGCTCCGTATCCTATCAAGATAGGGCGGAACAAAGTCGCATAGCTTGGTTTCGGCTCCGTATTCTATATTTAGCCTTGGCGAGTACAGGGGATGCAAACCCAACAGCTTGCTGTAGGCTCAGTATCGTAATATAGTATTTTTTATCTAGAATGCTCATGTTTCAAGCAGCAAAAAAGATAACAATAATTACTAAACAAGGGAGTCGTAAACTCGCAGTAATTTGCAACTGTACGTACTACTTATATGGTTTCCTTAACAAAGTACGCTGTTAGAGGAGTAAACCTTGTAAACAAAAATCCCGAAATCTACGATGAAACAGCATATCCTAAAGGTTGAAAGGTTAGTAAGTTACTAGCCGCTAATATGCAAACTCTTAATACCAGGTAACTTTCAGTTCAAATTAGTCTTCCTCGGGTAAGGCGGAGCTTTGTAAGTAGTGACCTTATTTCTCGCGCTACTTGTGGGTTCAACACATGATTAGCAAGAACACAAAAGAGCAAGGGGCTGAATGTCCACTAAGGCATATCACTCAGGTGAGGAAATAGTGTTTATGGAAAGAAGAAGCTAGTGGATCTAGAGAAAAGGTGGAAATCCAAAAAACCTAAAAATTAACCGAAATAAAACTATAATTATACCATTTAAGAAAAAGAAGTAATTAATATTACTGCACCCTCATTAAACGATATAACCATCCCCTGTGCCAACGAGATAAATTACCCGGGTATAATACTGGACAGTAAACTAAATTGGAACAGTCACCTCGAAAAGACTAATGCGAAGGCAATAAAGGCAATGTGGGGTTGCAAAAGTATGTTTCGTAGGAAATGGGGGATACTTCCAAAAATGATTTACTGGTGTCACAGAACTATCATCCTATCAATAATCACATAAGGGTGCACGCACACTGTCTTGTCTTGGTACCATGAACGAACTGCCATAAAAACCTGTCTTATAACGGCAATGGAAATGTTCCTAAACATTCCGCCAATACATCTCCTTGTTAAGAAAGAGGCAGCGAAAGGTTTGCTTCGCATTCAAAAAGAAAATAACTATTACTCAGGAGACTTTGTAGCAAGTTGACCAGAACTTACGAAACAAAATACAGGCAATAAAGCATCCACCATACAGCCACATGTCAAACAAGCATCGATGAGTGAAGTGTGACGCGTATACTTCTTCGATAACTTATGAACTTGTTCGATAACTTTTGGGCGCAAGCATCGATGTGCAAATTGTGACGCGTATACTTGTTCGATAACTTATGAACGTACCGACATGGTAAAAAGAGATAATCCACTTTCTTCTTTTCACGTACAGCCGTCAACCGAAGGGGGAACAATCTGCGTGTAGCCATCGAAATTATTTTTGTATTATAAAAAATATTTAATCACGTCTAAATACTTTATAAATAACTTGATTAGCGGAACAAGTTTTTAGATAATTAAATATACATAACAACAGGAGTAGCATCCAGTATTTTTCTGGCCGCTTTAAATATAATATACTAAGTATTTTTCCGAGAGAGCACTACGACCTTTTGATCTATTGTGCGATTACTGCCCCTTTCTCCCTAGCCTATGTTAAGAGAGCAATAGAACCTTAATATGGATTCGGGAGCCACGTTGGCCAGTTCTGCTGTCAGAATTCCCTTTCCCAGATGATTGAGTCTTCTTGTTGCAGCTGCTTCAAAGTAGCATAGAAGGTGTTCCGTGGTTTCTCTGTCATTATGACAGAGGCGACAACTGTCCTCTTCAGCAAGTCCCATTTCTTTGAGGTGATAGAGTACTGGGCAATGCCCAGTCACGAGACTTATTAAGGTTCGAATGTCCTTTTTGCTGAGGGTTATTAGTTTATCCACCTTTGTGGTATGATAAATTTTTTGCATATCGTGAGTTTTGGGAGTTTGCCCCAGTATAGCCTATGCTCTTGCGGTATCCATCTGTTGAGTACTAATTTTGAGTGATCTCTTGGTTTGTCGCAGCATGGTTCTGGCCCAAATACTTTTGTTTTTGAACCATTTCTGGCAAAGCGATCTGGCTCTTCATTCCCACCGACTCCAATGTGCCCTGGCACCCACATTAAGGTAACATAGTTCCTTTTTACCAGAGTGATGAGTTTTGGAGATATTTCCAGACCAGTTTTGAGTCCTGCTTGTGGGAGATTAGAGCTTTAAGAACAGCTTGGCTGTCTGAAAGAATGTAAATTGTTTCATTGCGTTGCGCTTTCCTAAGATTCTCTTGAATGCATAGATCTACCGCGATCAGTTCAGCTTGAAAGATTGTAGGCTCTTTGCTCTTCATCTTCTGGGTTATTGATGAGTTTGCAGCCCGAAAAGTGGGTAGCGAGTAAGACTTCTACTGTTTCGGAGCTGCTTGTTGTTAGAGAGCCGCCTTGTCTCTCTAGCGAACCGATATCTACGGGAATATCATTTGCTAGTACCTTTTGTACACGGAAGGCCGCTGGGAGATTTGTGATCTCTTCACACAGTTTCCTCCATGACTCCCTCTTAGATTTCCTAAGAAGGTTATTGTATTTGGTTAGGGTGGTTTTGTACTCTTCCCAGCTACCGAAAGTTTTGCTCTGTTTAACATCTTCCCTGTTTTTTTGCGTTTGTACGCTAGTTTCTTATTCCATAACGGTACATCTTTAGAATGCGTCTTTTGTGAACTAGGACAACTTAGTTCGTTGTTAATGCTTGTGACAAGCATTAACAACGAACTAAGGCGTGGAAGTCAATGCAGTCTGGGCTGTTGCTTGTCACCTCTGAACAGTTTATTTCGTACTTAAGTGTTTCATGGTACTGGGTCCAGTTTGTACCCACGGGATTTGTGAACGTTGTACAACTCACAGCGTGAGAAGTATGCAGTTCAAAGCAAATGTGCTTATGGTGAGATAAGGAAGCTACCTTTGAGATATGCCTGCTTATAGGAGAGACAGAGGCTTGCAATTGTTAGGCAAGTACTTCCTGCCTAATGATATTTTCAAAAGTGCGGGAATTGCCCCTATTTAATATGCATAGATTGTTAGTAGTAAGATATTCTAAAAGTGACTCACCACTTTTATTTGTATCTCTGCTACCCCATACTATGTGGTGGCCGTTGGCACCACAGCCCAGGATGACTGGTAGTTTTTGGCTTTTGCTGTATTCCACTAACTCTATGATGTCATTGGTTGGAGCTTCTAGCTCCTCATCAGGGAAGTAAGCCGAGGCGATATAACCTCTTGAAAACCCCCTGGGATTGGTAGTTTCAACAGTACAGCTACGAGATCTGTTCGGATGAAAATTGGAATGTTTAGATAGTTAATTTTGGATGAAAGAAAAAATGCAGTATTCAGAGATCGCATATTAGCGGCTAGTAACCCAAAATGCAGTGGGTTACTAGCCGCTAATATGCGATCTCTGAATACCAGGCGACCTCCAGTTTAAATCAGCCTTTCGACTTAAATCCCCCCTATCATGTAGATCTCTTAGCATTTTTTTCTATAAAATTGGGACCCAGAATACCTGGTATTCGTTCGTCCTTAATCGTTACTTGAAACTCACAGTTGAATCATCCATTAAGTAGGAATTTACCATTGCATCTACCAAGTGTGTCATTTTGCCCATGTAAGGTCTTTATGTGTGTTTTTTGAGTTTGAGTCAATTTTTACACTTTTCAGAAGTAACTTATTTTTTATTATACTCACTTGAGCCCTTATATTTATTGAAAGTATTACTGTTCCGATAGCTGATATATCCAATGGCAATTCTATTAATTGACCTATTTCGAAAATTTTTCCCTTCTTCTGCATTTCTGGTTTAGAATGAACCGGGGTTTTTTTGTTCATTCTCTACTCGTTTCCCGACCGAAGTACTACTCTTGCCACATTTTTTTTTCGTGCAGGGCAGTACAAGAAGTCGTGACCGACCATGTCACACCAATCACAAATTGGTATTCTATTATGCTCCGAATCTATCTCCATATTATTAATATTAGCTGTCGACGCTGTTCGTGTGGATTGTTCTCTACTATGTCCCGATGTTCTACAATTTGTACAATAAACCGAATTTCTATTATTACAAAAACGACTAATGCGGCCTGGTTCACCACAAGCGAAACATTTAATATCATTATTACTAACTTTTCTTGAATAGCTAGCGTTTGCTCTGTCGGTCCTGTAGTTGTAAGTAGGCGACTTTCTGTTGTTATTTTACCTGTTTGAATTAGGCTGACGCGGCAAAGGACGTGGTGCAGGTTGATCGTTTTCACTGTTTCTGTTTTGTATACAATTTGTTTTCCTTTTTGTCCTTATTTCCAATTTGGATCAATAAGAAACTCGTTATATCAGCTTCATTATCTCCGCGTTTTGTTTCAGATGCATTACCCATTGCGTAGTCTTCTCTTACGTAGTCTGAAGCTTTCTGTACAGCCACCCTTAAGCTTGAACAATTTTGTGATCTCACATAATGTTTCAAAGGTTCTGAACGTAAACCTCTAACGAAAGTGCGTTTTGCTACTTTCATAATTTCTTTTTTCAATACTCTTCTAGCTCTCTTGCCAATTGAGGTAGACCTTTATATGGCAAAAAGTGATTACTTAGGATTGACTTAAATTCATCAAAATCTGATATTTGCTTGTTTTGGAACAAAGCATTGGCTTTTTCCCAAGGTTTGTTAAAATAAACATTCTTCCTGACTGTTCCGTAATATAATACGCCTCCTCAACTATAGCCAAAAAATTTCGCAAGTCTAAAGCAGGGGATCCTAAAAATGGTGGCACGTGTACCAACAAAGTTTTAAAAGTTTCCGTAACAGATAACAGACCATCACTAATAGATATTTGATGCTGCTGTAAGTTGTCACTGCCCTGCTTTAATAACATTGTATTATTCCGACGTTGTGATGGAGGTGTTTGTTGTCTTGAAAAAACGTCCTAATTAGATTCGGGAAAATTATACAATTCCGGTTTCTTAAAAAGGTTCGCAGGAACTGGTCATGCTTGTCGTAAAGGTAATTTACCAAAAATAACCTAGTAATTTACGTTTGACCGTCTTAGTTCCAAATTGTCTAATGTTAAGTCATTAAAATTATTCATGTTTTGTGCTAATGCATCTACTTCACGATCAACTTCTTTATTTGAAACAGTAAGTGGATAAGTTTTTTTAGATCTAAGAACACTCAAATTTGGATCCAGGGGAATAGCACCATTTTGAGTTTCTGTATTTTCTAATATTACGTTCCATAAAATAATTTACTTCATATATAAACTTAATGTTTTTTTTTTTTTTATACAACTGATCCTAATTTTAAAACAAAACAAAAAGTAAAATACCAAAACAAAAATTGAATTAATTAAAAAGTATTAGCAAGTTTATCATAAAATAATTAAAACTCGAATTTATTGTTTTTGGTAACAATTTACAAACCCCAAGAAAAAAATCTGCTATATCAAAAATATTAATAAAAAAAATATCTTCCTAAGGAAAATGATTAACCCCTTAAATAACAAAAGTTAATTAATAATGTATTTTACCACCTCTTTATGTTGCATACAAATTTTTGTTTTGTTTTTTAAATGTGTGTAAGCTTTCTATTTGATATAAGAAACAAAAACAAAGAGAAAAATTTTCATACTAAAAAAACAAATAATTTTGATACCAATATTGTGTATAACAAAATATTGTCGATACACTGTAAAAAAAAATTTAATTCCAAATTTTACACTAAATGAAAAGAATTATATCATTATCCCTGAAGGTTTGGATAGATTGTTCAACCAAAACAAATTTAGAGTATTCTTCTTACCCAGAATTTCAGATTAGAGAACGTAGCTCTAATCCTGGTCACGGTACCAATGTTTTGTTTGTTCCTTTGAATTTGGAATTGTCCAGCGTTCTTTTTTTGGCCTCGGTGATCGACTAGGGTTTTATTAGAAATTATTTAAATAAAACAACTTTTTCTGGTTGAGATACCGCTTGCTTTGAGGTATCAAGTCCTACCCAGAACCACCAAATTTCTAAGTTTTTTATACGCTAAAAATTTCTAGCCACTGGGCACGTGTTGTGTGATTACCAAATTTAGCAGTGAACGCACTCAATGAACTCTAGAAGATTTCGTAACAATTTTATTGCTTTTTATTATTATAATATTTAATATGCAATTATTGTTGTCATACACAATTGCTTTGCATATGACGATTTATTAATTATTGTTGTTGTATATTTTTGCATACGTGGTGGAAGAAAACGGAAAGCATTAATCGATATCGAAAGCCTACTACAGAAGTAAACTAAATAATATTGTAAACTAAATAATAAATATATAAGGAAAATTTAGACAGTAGGTTGCTGAATTGTTCAGCACCCAGAACTCTAACTAATATAGATGATATTGAATCTGAGGTCACATAACTCACGGAATCAATAATAGGAGCTTTCGAGGTAGCTTGCTTCTTCAAAAAAGAGGGGCAAACAACCTTGGATCCAGGGGAATAGCACCATTTTGAGTTTCTGAGTCAAATTCTTAACCTAAGAAAGGAGGTAAGAAGGCTATTCAACCGGGCGAAAAATTACAACACGGAGACTGATTGGGCACACTACAGGAATGCTCTGAAGGAGTATAAAAAACAATGTAGGAAATCCCAAAGTGAATCTTGGAAAAACTTTACCGAACAAGTCTGCAGTGTGACCGAAGACGCTAGATTAAAGAAAATCCTGGCCAAAACACACACTCAGACGGAGTTAATAGCATATGGAGACGGAAGTAAATCCGGCTCTGCGGAAGAATCGTTAAAAATCTTACTCGAAACCAACTTCCCGGGTTGCCTAGACTCCGAGGAAGTTTTGAGGGAAGATAAAGGTTTGATTGACGGTAGGCCATCATTCATGGACGCATAGGAGACTATTACATTAGCAAAGGTGAGGTGGTCGGTGGATTCCTCTCAGCTCCATTAATCTCCGGGTACAGATGGAATCTACCCTGTACTTCTACAAAACGCTAATGGAATGTTGTTAGATAGGCTATGTCCTTTATACAGAACTTGTCTTGAATTAAGTTACATACCGGAAAAATGGCGAGAATCTAAGGTGATATTCATACCGAAACCTGAGAACCTCGATACCGATCTCAGTGCTGTCACGATCCCAACATGCCTATTGTAAGGGTAGATCGGTTGACTCGGCCCTTCATAGCGCGGCAGTTGTAATAGAATAATCATTACTACAGAAGGACGTAACCCTGGGAATGTTCATAGACATTGAAGGGGCTTTCAACAATGTTGAAGGGAATCAATAATAACAGTAAGTCTCATAAACAAAGGGGCTGACAGTAAAATTGTAAACTGGATAGCGTCCATGTTGAGATATAGGAAATTACAGGCTAATTTCGGTAAGTCTGAAAGGCTCGGATACGCCAGAAACGGTACCCCACAAGGAGGAATTTTATCCCCTTTTCTATGGCTCATTATCATGGATGGCCTTTTAAAAGAGTTGATGGAAGCGGGATACCATATTGTCTGTTATGCAGACGATTTGGCTATCTTCGTAACAGGAAAATTCGAGTCAACGCTAACCGAGCAATGCAAAGTGCGATACACCTTGTCGTCGGCTGGGCGACGAGAAACGGACTAAGAGTTAACCCGGCAAAGACTGAGCTTTGTCTATTCTCACGAAGAAGGAGGAATTCCAGTCTAACCCTCCCCAAGATACAGGACACCCCTCTGATCTTGTTAAATACAGTCAGATTCCTTGGAATAAGCTTCGATAGTATGATGCGTTGGAAACAGCACAGAACAAAAAGCCGATAAAGCAATTCGGACTTTTTGGATCTATAGGAGTGCTATCGGGAAAAGGTGGGGATTATCCCCAAAGATAATCCATTGGATATACACTAGTATAGTAAGACCCATTCTTACGCACGATGCCATTATCTGGTGGAAGGCTTTAGAAGTAGGAACTAATCTGAAGATCCGCGATAGGGTGCAAAGAGAGTGCTGTATATGTATTTCAGGAGCTCTGAGCAGCACACCTACCAGAGCTCTGGAAACAATTCTTTGCATAGAACCAATCGAGCTACATGTTAAGAACATGGCGGCAAATGCAGCCATACGCCTGAAGTTAAACGGTCTCTTTAAAGGTTACAATTCTCACCTACCACACTGCGGTATTTTTCACACAGTCATGGAAACAGGCATATACCCTGAACAAGAATGTGATTACCAGTTGGTGTAGAATTGTTTTGAAAGGAAGTACAGAATTCGGATACCGACTAGAATGGAATGAGAAAACGGTAACCCTATCCCTCTAAACAGTTCGACCATTTATACTGATCGTTCAAAAATGGAAATTGCAGCCATAAATAAGGCAGCTGACGTCTTAATTGGCAGAGAAACACATAGTAGTAATATTCTTATATGCTCGGACAGCCAAGCTGCTCCTAAAGTATTGAATAGCATCTGCACCAATTCCAAGCTAGTTAAGGAATGCAAACTAAATCTTAATATACTAGCGAGGAACAATCAGGTTAAATTACTATGGTGTCCAGGCCATAGCGGTATTGCCGGAAATTAAAAAGCTGATAAGTTGGCAAGGAACGGGGCCAGCGCCAATTCCCCGCCATGCCAAACAGTTGGACTTCCACTAAGGATGGTTAAGAATACACTAGTGGAATGGGCGTCTAAAGTACAGGGAAGTAAATGGGAGAACTCAATGGGGTGTAGAGGGACAAAACTCTTTTGGGGTGCCCCAAACACAGTTAAGACCAAATCCATCCTAAGCATGAAGAAGCAATCATGTAGCTCAATCATCAGAGTCGCTACTGAACATATTCTTCTGAGAAAACATGCTTCACAGCTAAATTTATCAGAAGAGTCCATCTATAGAGGCTGTGGTGAAGATGATGAAACTGTGGAACACCTGCTATGTAGATGCCAGCGGTTAGATGTAGGAGGTTAAGACATATGGGTTACCATTTCTTGACAGATCTTTCGGAGGCTGGTACCTTTAAGCTGGCAAGGACGATCTCTTTCATGAAAGATGTAGGGTGGGCCGATAGAGACATACTATTCAGCAGCCGGTGGGGGGTGTACAACGGACCTCTTTAGGTCTTGGTGCGTGGTGGACTTGTTCCCCCCTTCAAACCAACCAACCAACCAAATAATATTGTCGGAAAGCTTCGATGAAAAGCTGAAAAGAGGGTGATATAGTGATCTGACGGTACCCCATAAAACAAAATACATGCAATAAATCAATCACCACACAGCCACATGTCAAATTGTCAGAGCGCCAGTAGTTTGATCTGCGGCGAGCACACAATAATATATCGGATATTTTATGGATGGTGGGCGCAAGCATCGATGAGTGAAGTGTGACGCGTACACTTGTTCAATAACTTATGAACGTACCGACATGGTAAGAAGAGCTAATGAACTTCCTTATTTTTACGTACAGCCGTCTACCGAAGGGGGAGAAATCTACGTGCAGCCAACGAAATTATACTTGAATTATAAAAAATATTTAATCACGTCTAAATAATTTACAAATAATTTGATTAGCGGAACAAGTTTTTAGATAATTAAATATACATAACAAAAAGAGAAGCATCCGGTCATTTAAAAATATTGTACTACGTTTTTGTTATATTAAAATGTATTTAACAAAATAAATATACATAATAAAAATCTCAGAGGACATCTTCAGTTTCTAGAAAACCCCAAAATAGAGGCTATTGCCTCACTGGTATCAAATGAAATTCTGATCACTTATAACTTCGAAATCCCCTTTGAGGTTATAATCACTGAACGCAGTGAACTTCTGGCAATCAAAGTTTACTGAACTAGAATAGGACCCATCCGTCTGGTTTACAAATAGATCCCGAACCAAAGAGGAAACGGGTCCCTGATTCAAAGGGCCAAACTTCTTTGCATCCATATCACTCGGCAACAATATTTCAAGTAGAAATGATTACCGTGGATCTGTACAACCAAGATAATATTCTTAAAGTATAACAATATTTCAAGTAGAAATGATTACCGTGGATCTGTACAACCAAGATAATATTCTTAAAGTATAACGTAATAAGACAATTTACATTCTCTAAGCAGTCAAGCAGTTCTTAAAGTTTTAATTTCCCAGAAACAATAGTCAAAACTAGCCTGGGTATGTCTCCAAAAACTCATAACTCTGCAAAGAGGAATAAAGTTACATTAATGTAGGTGCTAGACCATATAAGAGGCAAAGGGAACGAAAAGGCATCGCAGATGGATAGAGCAAAACCATAGGCTCTAGTGGCTCTAGTGGTAGTGGCTCTAGGTTGCCAAGACTCAAGACATCCAAAAAATTTATCATACCACAAAAAATCGACATGGATAAACTAGTTAACCTTAAAGTTTTAAGAAGAATGGGACAACTTTGATTTTAAGAAGAATGGGACAACTTTGTTCGTATGCATCTATAATGCTACTTACAAGTTGGTTGACTTTTAAGTAGCATTATAGATGTGTATTCTAACTTAGTTTCCCATCCAGTGAAATGCCTAGATATTTTACCTCGTTGGAGTAGGGAATCCCTCAAACCACATTGTGGAGAATTTTAAGTAAAGATCTTGGCCTACACCCGTACAGGATGATATTAATAAAAGAACTGTAGTCTCTTGAACATTTGAAGCGCCGAAACTTCTCCGATTTGGCTCAGCAAAAGTTTGAAGAAAATAATGAATTTCATCGAAAAACCATCTTCAGCGATGAAGCTCATTTCTGGCTAAATGGATTTGTCAACGAGCAAAATATGCATTTTTGGTCAGCAACAAACACACATGTGCTTCAAGAGACCACATTTTAACAACAAAAAGTGACCATGTGGTGTGGATTTCATGCCGGGGGTGAAGAATACAGTAAAAGTACAAAAACATTTTAGCAGCAGTCCACAAATGGGCGATTTCGAAATCTCTATGAACATCTCATCAGATGTTGAAAATATTAACATATCATCTTCTCAAAAAACCAAAGGTGATTAATGTAGACTGGTTGTGTTGGAGAAAGCAAACACTCTCTTTATTTCGTATACCATGTTGCTTAATAGGGCTGAATTGAGAGTATCTGTTCTTGGTTGGAAAAATTAATTCGTATGAAAGTTTAAGTTTGCTTAATAAAATAAGTTTAAAAATTAATTCCAACTATTAAACTTCTACTTCTTAAATAATTTTTGTTATTTGATAGTATTATATTTTTTGCATGCTGTTTGGCTGTTATTCTCTTATATAGTAGTAATTTTATTTAACCATTAGCAAACGAACTCGCGACATTGCAAATACTATTCCAGAAATTCTGTTAGGTTCGGCCTTTTGTATGCATGCAACGCGCTCTGGAGGAGTCCCCTCGAGCATTCTGTGAAAATACATCGAGTCGTGCGTATATGCGTCCTATTTTTATTTTTTATATCCACAATTTAAGCCTTATAAAATATGGCTAAGAAAAGGAGTGTTGCAGAACCAAGTACCAGTAGAAACCTGGAATTTTCTAGTAGTGAAGATGAATTTTATGTGTTTGAAAAAGAAAATTGGAGAAATGTAGTAGATGAAGATGAAAGCGATTGTTACAATAGTTCTGATAGTGACTTACATCCTAAAAAAACGTGTTATGTCTATTACGGACAGTGATGAAAATAATAATTACGACAGTTCTGATAGCGAGTTACTTCCTAAAAAAAACGTGTTATGCCTATTACAGATAGTGTTACTGATGATGAACTCAGACAGAGCAAAAATACAAACAGTGATAGCGACGACTCAAGCGAATGGGAAAATGTTAATGAACGAGATGATATTTTTCAACAAATAAAATTAAGCACTTAATTTCTTAAAAAACCGTCGACCTACTGGTCATAGTTCTAGAAAAATGCGCTCGTTCGTTAAGGGTTAATATATTTAATTAAGTATAAATAAATAAATGATGGGGATGCAAGAACATAAAATATTGAATATACTCTGATTTGAGTAGATAGATCAACAAAAGAAAATATCAAAAAATTCAATAATAAATCAAAACACTATTCCTTTTCTTGAACGTTATAAAATAATTTATTTTATGCAAATTTATTTTGTAAAGTTGTTGATATTTCATAAGAATAACTATAATTTATATTATGTCAATTAATTTGCACTAAATTTACAATAATTATAAATTTTGTAATTTACTTTATACATATATTTTGAAAATATATTAAATTATTTTGATAAGAAATTATATAACTAAATTTTTGATCTGATCGATTCGAAGACGAGACAAGAAGGAAAAAAATAATATTTTAATTTTAAAATTTACAATAAGAACTAGACCGTTAAGAGATTTGCATATAAGAAAAGAATTTAGTGCACTGAGAGAATTAGTTAAATTATAATTACGGTTTTAAAAGCTTCAGTATAGTTTGTGAGAAGAGAAATATAGAACAATGAATTTGCCTTAAACTGGAAAGTATAATTATAGAATTTATTGGTGTTGATTGTAGTCCGCTCGTTCCGTAATTTGGGGTTAATTGATTGAGAATTAACCATACCGCCGCCCTTGAAAGTATCTGCGAAAAAAAAAAAAAAATGAGTTAATTGTATGTGATAGCAGATATTTCAATCATCAAGTAGTGGTAGTGGAGCTAGCGAATGTATTTGTCGGCGAAGTGTTTTTCCTCTAGATTGGACGTCAACTACACGAACTCTAGCATCCTTGCCAGGATAGACAGATACGACTCTTCCCAAATGCCACTGTTGAGGGGGTGATGATTCATCAGAAATGAGCACTAGAGTACCAATAGATAAATTAGATGTGGGATTTTTCCACTTATATCTGGATTGAAGGTTCAAAACATATTCAGCAGACCAACGTCTCCAGAAGTATTGCTGGATCGCCGAGAGACGATGAAATCTTTGTAACAAACTCATTTTTGTATCTGCTGGATATTGCATTTCAGGTAAGGCATTAAGGGGCCCTCCAATTAAGAAATGGCCAGGAGTAAGCGCTGATCACTCGGGTCTGATGAAAGTGGCGATATTGGCCGTGAATTCAAAATGCCTTCAATTTGAGCTAAACTCATTTAACATTCTTCAAATGTTAAATGAGTTTCCTCAAGAGAACGATTTAGTAATTGTTTTGCAGATTTAACCGCTGATTCCCAGATTCCGCCGAAGTGGGGAGATCTGGCTGGAATGTACTTGAATTCTATGCCTTGATTTATGCACCATTTACTAATAATATCCTTAAACTGCTGCTTTTGAAATTTCTTCCGCAACTCTTCTAGTTTCTTGCGTGCACCAACAAAATTAGTTGCGTTGTCGCAGTGTAGAACCAGGCAAATTGCTCGACGGGAAACAAATCTCTTTAATGACGAGATGAAGGCTTCGGATGTTAACGATGAAGCCAGTTCTAAGTGAACAGCATGAGTTGTGAAACAAACGAACACGGCAATGTACGCCTTATATGACGCCTTACCTCGAAACCCAGCTGAAATTAATACAGGACCACGTATTTTTTGGTACGAAATGTTTGCATTTCTTAGCCGTCCGCCAACCTTTAATAGCTTTATATCGTTTTCATGCTCCAAGAACGGATTTAAAGATTTTATGTTGCACTGAGAAGCAATTAGTTGATTTTTTTTCAATTGCCGAATTTCTAAGTGAAAGTTAGCGTCCTGAATTATCTTAATGATTTTGAGCAACGTGTAGTCCAATTTCTTTACGTCTGGATGTTCACTCAAGTGGCGTTTGTGTCTGCAACCATCAATGAATCTAAAAATATAGGCAAAGATTTTAATGATTTTATTGTAATTGCTATATCTGTTAATGATGTCATGTAAATAATTTTGATTTTTTATAATGGTAAAGCAACAAGGATTGCTTGTTCTTGGTTCAGGAACATTTGCATTAATTTCCTTTCGTTTTTGTTTAGGCCAATATTCAGGAGCTTTCGTTAAGAATTCTGGACCACAGTACCAAGTTGATGACAAGAACTCTTCAACCGTGGCTCCTCGAGATAGAATATCGGCAGCGTTGTCCTTAGACCCTACATGCCTCCAGCGAATATCATGAGTTAATTCTTGAATTTGCGATACACGATTTGCAACGAAAATGGTCCATCTGGAAGGATGAGAGGAAAGCCAATCCAGAACTATTTCGGAGTCAGTCCAGACAAAAACTTCATAGGACAGTGAGTCGAGGCTTTGACGAACTCTTTGCAATAACCTGGACAAGAGTAGAGAAGCACATAATTCAAGACGAGGAATTTATAAAGTGTTGGTAGGAGCAACGCGTGATTTGGATGTAAGCAAGTTGGTTGAATTGTGTCCAGAATTGTCTATACATCTCACATATAAACAACATCCATATGCTCTCAGACTAGCATTAGAAAATCCATGTATTTATAATTTGGAATAATTTTCGAGAAGGATATACCGTGGTAATGATAATCGATTAAGTAGAGGCAGTTGTTCCTTGAACTGCTTCCATTCAGTATGGAGCTCAATGGAAAGTGATTCATCCCAGTCCAATTTCAACAACCACATCTTTTGCATTAAAATTTTTCCCTTTACTACAATTGGATTTATTAAGCCCAGAAGATCAAAAAACTTGGCGAGATCAGACACAATTGTTCTTTTCGAGACTTTAGATTGGTTAATTGAAATGTTTGAGGTTATGTATCGAAGGTCATCTGAGGATGGTTGCCAAGCAATGCCTAAAGTTTTGACTATTGAATTTCCTTCTATTAGAACCAAACTATCGCGATCATTTTCCGGTATAAGGGAGAGAAATTCTAGATGATTAGAATTCCATTTTCGCAATTCCATACCAGCAGATTGTAGAATAGCATTAACCTCAGAATGAATACTGTGGATTTCCTCCAATGAATTAGCTCCTGTAATCAGATCATCTACGTAAAAGTCATTAGCAATTGTTCCTACTGGTAAACTATTGTGATTTAAATCAGCTAAATATAATAATGCTTTGGTAGCTAAATAGGACGCCGAAGCAGTGCCGTAAGTAACAGTTTTGAGGCGATACGTTGATAATCTTTCTTGTGGGGTTGGCCTCCACAGTATGCATTGATGATATGAATCATTTTCGTCTACATACATTTGACGATACATTTTTGATATGTCGGCCTTAAGTGCGTATCTATGAAATCGAAACCTCAATATAATAGAAAATAAATCGTCTTGAAGAGTGGGACCAATCATAGGTGTGTCATTCAAGGACAAGTTTGAGGTGGTTTTACAACTTCCATCAAAAACAACTCTAAGTTTAGTAGTGGACGAGTCTGGTTTAATTACACAATGGTGATGTAGATAGTATTTGACTAAACACTCCTTATCTTGTGGAACCAGTTCCATATGATCAAGGAGTTCGTATTCCTTTAAAAAGTCGAATATAAAATCTTGAGTTCAACATTTTTATCTAACTTTCTTTCAAGACTATAAAAGCGTTTTTCAGCTGTATGGTAAGAATTTCCTAATTTTTTAACATTATCCTTGAACGGGAGCCTTACAAAGATACGACCAACAGAATTACGATATGTATTTAACTTAAACAAATCTTCACAACTTCGCTGTTCCTCCGAGAGTTTTGCCTTATTAGCATCTAGATTTTCAATTTTCCAAAAACGTTCAACAAGTTCATGAAGATTATTGTCAGGATCAGTATTGGTATTATCGAAAGTTAGTGTGTGAACAAAATTTGTTTGAGCTGACAATGCCAAGTTAAATTTTCCGGAAACAATCCATCCTAATAATGTTTTTTGAATTGTGGGGAGATTTGGTCCCAACCTGATTTGACCCACAGAAAGAATTTCAAAAAATAGTTCTGCTCCGATGAGAAGATCAATTTTTTGTTTTTTGAAAAACAGAGGATCAGCTAATTCCAGATTTTTAGGAATATTCCAGTGATCAATATTCAAGTTCGAATTTGGCAATATACTAGATATGGTTGGTAGCCCCATCATTTGAAGACTTGCTTCGAAATTTGTTGTACGAGATTTTATGGTGGCAGTAGTTAGGAATTTAGATTTCGTTTTAGAGTTTCCAATACCACTTATGCTTGTGTCTACCTTAACCTTTTTCAAACCAATTAGTTGAACCATGTGTTCAGAAATGAAATTGAGTTGACCTCCAGAGTCCAGAAGGGCTCGAATGGGTACTAACTTTCCTGAATTATCGGCAATATAAACTACAGCAGTGGCTAAAATTGCGTATCCTGAATCTAAAGATGGATTGTTTAAATTGGATGAAACCATAACATTATTTTTTGATGAACTTGATTCAAGAGTAGCAGAATTTTCTGAATTAGGTGGTACCATTGAAGCATTATATCGATGAAGTAACGAGTGATGTGGAGCAGAACATACTCTGCAACGTGATGAAGTGCAACTCTTTACCGAATGCCCCTTGATGAGGCAATTTATACAAAGTGCTAGCGCCTTGACTTGATTAAAACGTTCAAGCACAGAAAGTTCAGGAAATTTAGAACATTTATAAATATTGTGACCCGAATTTTTGCAAAACGCGCATGAATTTGCATTTCGAGATTGTTTAGATACGAGCAAGGTTGTTGCAATGCGAGAACGATCGAACGATTTTGATTTAGTTTTTCCATCAGAACTTTGATTAATATGGCGTGAATAAGACTGATTTGTCTCTAGATTTGAGGAAGAATTATCCAACAATTCTAAGGTGCGGTATCTGGATTCCAGAAATGTTTTTAGTTCTTCGTAAGTGGGAAGATCAGTTGACGAAGACAACGTTTGTTCCCATAATTGCAAGGTTTGTTTTGGAAACTTTTGGGTCACTATATGATTTATGATAATGTCCCATTGACCAGTAGATACACCTAAATGATTCAGCGAACTTAAGGTTTCACGAGTGACATCCAATAAATTTTTTAGTGAAGTTGAACTCTCATGTTTAATTGGAGCTTGATTAAGAAATTTGCTCAAATATTTACTTATTAAAATCCTTTTGTTAATGTATCTATTATTAAGAAATTCCCAAGCTACCGCATAATTAGCTTCGGTTATTGAGAACGGCTTAAGAAGTGATTCCGCTTCTCCCGTTAAACTCGACTTTAGATAGTGTAATTTATTGACTGCTGGAACATCAGTCCTATTATGGACCAGCGAAGTAAATAAATCATTAAAGGATTGCTAATTCTCAAAATTCCCATCAAACTTAGGAAGATTAATTTTCGGGAGTCCTAATTGCTTATAGGGATTACTAATAGATAAAGAATCGTCCTTTTGTGAGGTTATATCTAGCAATGCCGGCTTATCTAATTTCTCAATCAGATCACCCAGATCCGAAACATAATTAAAATACATTTCATCGGTGGTGCTGAAAAATTCAAGAGTAAAATATTCAAACTCAGATTTGTGGGTTGAAGTAGCCCTTTTAAGTATTTCAGTATCAATGGAATTGAATTGATTCCACAAATGCAAATCCCTTGCTTCCAACATACGATTGTGTAGATAAGACCTTGTTCGCCTAGACGCACCTGTTTTCTTAAAGTTTTTAATAGGCTGTGCTAATTTAGCATTTAAAACTTCTTGTGATTTGATGAGATCTTCCATTTTTTAAATGTTAGGACTACAATTGAAATAATTAGTCAGTAATAACGACAGCACCAATAAAATTTATGAGGCAAAATTTATGATCAAAATTGAAATAATTAATCAGCAATAACGACAGCACCAATAAATTTATGAAGCAAGTATTTAATGTTTGCTAAATAATTTTCAATGTACAAATGGTACAACTAAATACAACTAAATAGTTCAGATTCAAAATCTCTAAAATGTTTCCAGGTTGTCTGCCCCTGAACGCCAATCAATTATTATCGAGTACATATTAATATTTAAGGTAGAAATGAATAAATTATTCAGATACCAACAACAACTATGTGAGAATAAATTCAGCAACAACTTCTCAACAAATAAATGTTTCTGCAACAATTCTGCAAGGGAATGTTGCAAGAATGTAATTCAGCTAGCAGCGAAGACTCAAACCAACGAACTGATGATGAAAATCAAAAGATGTAACTCAGCGAATATCAAGTTAAAAGGCATAAACTTATATAAAAAAAAACTCGATGTATTTGAATACCAAATTGAGCTGAGATTAATTTGTGTATATCGACGAAATTATGTAGCAGCACGGGCAATAATTCAACAACAAGATTATGTTTGACACAATAAATTTATGCGCAACCAAATTTATGTAGCGACAACGAAATTAGAAGCAGTACAATTTAATTTTATAATTTTTTTAATTTACTCTATTTAGTAGGAATAGGAACGAATTTATTAATTTAAATTTTAATTAATTTACAAAATTGTTCAAATAAATTTGTTACCTTCCTTCAAGTAGTTCAATACTTGCGATTATTATTTTCAACAACAAATGTTTCGGATGTTCAAACGATAAATATTCCAGAACCTGATGATCAGCAAACAATAAAATAAAGTCCGTTATACGGCGTCCGCGTCCTTTGTTCGACCTTTAATCACCTTCAAACAGCCTCAATGTCAGCAGGTCAGGATATGATAATCTGGATAAATATGACCAGCTAATCAGCAACGAAACGTAACCAGCTACTCTGGAACAATTAATACCGAAAACCGAACCCAAACAACCAAACTAACCACGTGCGAATCACGTCGGTATCACCAAAATGAATATACACCTATCCCCCGATTTACACGGTACTTTTTTTACACGGTTTCACTTTTACACGGTTTAAAAAAAAAAAAACGGTAACAAAATTTATATATTGTGACATGACACAATATATAAATTTTTTTTCTTATAATTTTTCAAAATACTTTTTCAAAATAATTAAATATTAGTTTATTTACACAATCAGTAATGTTAAAGAAAATTATTTTTATTACAATTTTGAAATTTGGAATAATTACTTACATACATATAAGCGTAAGTAATAAATCATAATTTTTGAACCACTTTTATAAATTCGGTGTAAACGTTTAATAGGTTTATGATGTCGAAAGAAGTTAAAAAATTACAAGAGATAAGAAAAGTCATATCTTTATATCTAATATCTTTATATCTAAATTATACACATTTGATCGTTTTTTCGATTTACACGGTTTTTCATATTAAAAAAAAAAATTCGATTTACACGGTTTTCTGAGGAACCAATCTTCCATGTAAATCGGGGGATAGGTGTACTCTGATTTGATTAGATATATCAACAAAAGAAAATATCAAAAAATTCAATAATAAATCAAAACACTATGCCTTTTCTTGAACGTTATAAAATAATTTATTTTATGCAAATTTATTTTGTAAAGTTGTTGATATTTCATAAGAATAACTATAATTTATATTATGTCAATTAATTTGCACTAAATTTACAATAATTATGAAATTTTGTAATTTACATATATTTTGAAAATTTATACATATATTTTGAAAATGTATTAAATTATTTTGATAAGAAATTATATATAACTAAATTTTTGATCTGAACGATTCGAAGACGAGACAAGAAGGAAAAAAAATATTTTAATTTTAAAATTTACAATAAAAACTAGACCGTTAAGAGATTTCCATATAAGAAAAGAATTTAGTGCACTGAGAGAATTAGTTAAATTATAATTACGGTTTTAAAAGCTTCAGTATAGTTTGTGAGAAGAGAAATATAGAACAATGAATTTGCCTTAAACTGGAAAGTATAATTATAGAATTTATTGGTGTTGATTGTAGTCCGCTCGTTCCGTAATTTGGGGTTAATTGATTGAGAATTAACCAAATATGTTTTTGGATTACTAATTTTTTAATTTTTTTTTTGTTATTTTATATACATATACGCTTTCTTTTGGAATTTAGCTACAATAAAAATTGTATTTCGAACTAATCTTTAATTTAACCGTAATAATTTTTTTGTTATGAAATCTATTGTTAATTTTTTGTCTTATTTTTATGTCTTTACATTATTTGTGCTATATAGTTTGTAATTATTACAAAACAAAAATTAATTCAGGGCTCTTTAAATATTTACTTTATGACACTGCGTATGCATGCATGCATCTTGTTAACATTATTTTGGAATATTACAAATTTTCTATAAAACTTATAAATTTTTAGTGTTTGCGAGTCAATATTTGAATTGAAAGCTTAAAGTTATTAAATAACTTCTTGAAGTTGCACTTCGTTTTTAATCTGGCTCCAACTTTTGGAAAATGCCACCCTAAAACCAAAAAAAGATCGTTTGCCTTATATAATCTGTTTCCATATCACCCATGATATAGCAATGCATTTTTTTAACGAAATGTCCCACGTACGTATAGGCCACAAAAATATATAATTAAAAAATAAATAAAAAGATTAAATATTGCTATCATACTAATGCAGCGTAGAAACTTCTATAACAAAAAATAAATAATAATTTATTCAACAAAAAATATTTCTATAAAAAGCAGTAAAATTCACGGCTGCATTTAAATACAAATTTTGCAAAATATAATAATTAAAAAATTAAAATTGACGTTCCAAGCTTTAAGTTTCGCAAAATCGTCTATCAAGTATACTGACTTCCAGGTTGCTCAGAAAATCACTTTCTATAGATATTCTAGCTAAATCTACCACTCTTTCTTGTCCCATGGTACTACGTAATTAATTTTTAATAATTTTTAACTTGGAAAAGCTACGTTCCCAGGAATCTACTGGCACTGGTATTGTCAACAAAATTGTAAGTACTACAACTAGATTTGGTAATATCGAGTTTAATTTCTTTTTGAGTATAAAATCTAAAGATTCTATTGGGCTTAAAAAAGTTCCTAAAACTGTACTTTGAAATATTTGAATTTCCTCTAATTCTAATATAGTTCTAATGTGAATTGAAAGTTAAATGCTTTTCTCGGGAAAGAAAATTATTTAAAAGAAGCATGTAACCATCCGTAACCAAGGATTTATCATCTTATGCTTCACATTTAAGCTCAAAGAGGATATCTCATTTACGAAACTCTCGGGCAGACACGGATAAGTTTTTTCGTTCCCTTCCACAACATACGAAATCCACATTCTGGTAATTCTAGGTCTGTCAGTTCGCAACCAAATAATAAAATCAGTAGTCTTTCAATATATTATCAGAATGTTAGAGGACTGCGTACAAAAACTCGTGATATATTTCTGAACTAGCAAAAATTTCCTTTGATATTTTTGCCTTGACCGAAACAAACCTAACTTCAGATTTCAACAATAATGAATTATTTTCTTGTAATTTTAATGTCTATCGGAAAGATGCTGTGATCGTGGAGGATGAAACTGTAGGCCGTGGAATCTTGTTGGCTATTCAACATCAGTTCAACGCAACACTTGTTAATCTTCCCAATACGGTTGGATGTGAATCTTTATGTGCACTGGTCAAATTCCCGAAAAATTCCTTATATATCCTTTGTTGTTATATTCGCCTAACCAACCTTTTGAGACGTATCAGCATGTTGTTGATCTTATAGATTTTCTTTATGAAATCATGAACACCGGAGATGACATAATTCTTCTTGGTGATTTCAACTTGCCTCGAATTGACTGGGTCGAGCCTGATGATGAAACCCATTATTTCGCGCTAAATGCCACCAGACCCTAAAATAATCTGATAAGGAAATCTTATTTGCTGACCGATTGTCTAATTCCGCTCTTTTGCAGATGAGCAATGTTAAAAATAATCTTGGCAGACAGCTCGACCTTATTTTTTCTACGGATGCTGAAAACACCAGCGTAGTTGAGTATCCTCATCTTCTATCTACTCTCGTTCCTTATCACCCTTCCTTGCTAATCAAACTTGTTTTCAATGGGGTAAATATACAAGTTGAACCGGAACATTGCTACAGATTTAATTTTCGCCGCGCCGACTTTGGAAAGCTTAACGAGTTGTTAAATTCCATTGACTTTAATTTTATCTCTGAAGAAAATAGCGACTTGGACATCATTATTGAACATTTTTAATATCATGTCTTCGCTTGCATTGTTCTGGCTGTCCCTTATGGACCACATAAAAATGCCTGTTCATCTCCGCCCTGGTACAATAAAGAGTTGCGGACCCTTAGGAATCTAAGAAACAAATTATGGAAACAATTTTTGAACTCTGGATCAAATACTAACTATCTAAATTATCAATCTGCCTACTCTCATTTCTCAGTACTGTGTAATTCTCTTTGCTCAAGTTATCTGGACCAAACACAATCTGACCTAATATCTAATCCTAAGCGTTTCTACCAATTTATAATACTAAAAGAAAATCCGATGGCTATCCGATGGCTACCCTACCACCTTAGAATTTTCGTACCAATCTTCACCAGACCCTAAAATAATAGCTAATTTATTTGCATGTTTCTTTAGCCAGGCTTTTTCGGGTAACTATAGTCAGCCTGACACTGACTACTTTAAATACATGGCTTCTTGTGCCCAGACCTCCCTGACTACCATCGATATGAACTTGGTGTCAGTAATCGACAAGATTAACAAACTTAAAGATGATTATTCTTCAGGTCCCGATGGACTCCCAGCATTCGTCCTCAAAATAGTGTCAATGTCCTATTCCAGCCCCTTACTGCACTTTTCCAACAATCCATCTGCAAAGGGATATTTCCAATACATTGGAAGGACTCTTATATTATCCCGATCCACAAAAAAGGATGTAGGACTGAAGTATCCAACTACAGACCTATAGCTAAACTCTCATGTATTCCCAAACTTTTTGAGAGCATTGTCTACGACAATGTGTATTTTCAATGTACAACACTGTTTTCTGCAAATCAGCATGGCTTTCTGAGGGGAAGATCCACCATGACTAACTTAACTACCTTCGTCTAATCCACCTTATGTGTGTGGGTGCTGTAGTTTTAATTATTTAAATTTGCCAAATTAAAAACACGTGTATTACAGTCCACATTTTAATTTCTTTATTAACTTACAAAACTATATTATCTTAATTTATTTATGACTAAATAAAGTATTTATTTATTTATTTATTTATTACTTAAATAATAAATAAAGTTTCAAGGGTTCGTGATGCGTCATATAGCTTAACTCCGAACCAAACGTCAACCTCAACCTTCAAGTATGGTGAAACCTGTTTAACACAGATGAGGCTCTGGCGACCGAGAATTGGCGGTATATCCATAGCACGATTGTAGATAGCCTAAATAACTATCACATATACATATGGTCCTCCAGAATGGGGGTTGGTCGTACGGCTAACAACCGGACACTGTAAAAAACATATTGTTAGGGAAAATCTATGTGAGCCTCGGATACAAAATGGAATTAACCAATCACAAACCTGGAAACGTAAAAAGGAAAACGACTTGAAATTTGGAACATGGAATGTAAGGACAATGCTACAAGCTGGGAAAATGCAAGAAATTGCGAATGAAATGGTGAGACTTAAACTTGATTTGATAGCTCTGCAGGAAATTCGTTGGAAGGGAACTGGTACAATTAATAAACCATTATACTCCCTATACTACAGTGGAGATACAAGTAGATCAGGACTACACGGAACTGGATTTATGATTAGCAAACAATTAAAAAAAAGTGTACTTGGATTCAAACCTATCAACAGCAGGTTATGTAGCATAAGATTAAAAGGCAAATTTTGCAACGGTTATCTCATCGTATGTACCGACAGAAGAGGCTGATGATGATGATAAAGATTCCTTTTATTAAAATTTAAGCAAGTTATGTGAAGAATCCAATAGATATGATACTCTAGTGGTAATGGGAGATTTTAATGCGAAATTAGGTAAAGAAAATCACATATGGCACATCGCAGGAAAATTTTCGTTACACGAAGAAACTAGCCCAAATGGTGAAAGATTATGCCAGCTTGCTAATGAAACACACCTAAAAATAAAGAGTACATGTTACGAAAGAAAAAATATTCACAAGGGAACATGGAAAATACCAGGATCTAGTATGGTCAACCAGATTGACCACATATTAATTTCAGCTAGGAAAGCTTCTTCAATCTTAGATGTTAGAACATGTAGAGGCGCTAATTGTGACAGTGACCACTTTCTAGTTAAAACCGTGTTGAGACAAAGAATATCAAATGCTGGAAAGATAAAAGGTATGAGAAAAGTAAAGTGGAATATAGACAAATTTAAAAATCCAGTTATCACAAAGCTGTTTCAAGATACAATACAGCATCGATTAGAAGAAAATTCAAGCAGCATAGTACAAGAAAACAATGATGTATGTGAAGAATGGAATCGAGTTGAAACTGCAATAATAACAGCAGCAAATGAAATTGTTGGTAACAAACCGCTGGAAAGAAACGCGGAATGGTTCGATTGGGAGTGCGAATCAGCTATTAAAATAAAGAATGATGGATGCTCGTCATAGAATGCTGCAAAGAAACACAAGAGCTAATCAAGAAAACTATAGACAGAAACGAATTATTGCCACAAAATTATGTAGAAATAAGAAAAGAGATATGACAAAAACCAAAATTAGGGAAATACAAGATGAATACAATAATAAAAATACAAAATTCTTCTATAAGTATATAAAAAGACAAACTGATTGCTTTCAAACAAGAGTTAATGCTTGTAAAGATAAACAAGGAAGAGTTCTACAAGAGGAATCTGAAATAATGAATAGATGGTCAGAGCACTTCAGTGAATTGCTCAATATACCACAGATGGAACAGCAAGTAAGTACTGAACCGGCTCAAACAGTTGAAAATAATTTTATATCACCATCTCTGGAAGAAATCGAACTTGCAATCCGAAAATTAAAAAATAACAAAGCGCCTGGTGAAGATAATATCACATCAGAATTATTGAAAAATGGTGGTGAATACCTACACAGAAGTTTACATGAGTTAATATGTAAAATATGTACAGAAGAAGCCATGCCTGTAAAGTGGAAATCAGGATTGTTATGCCCTGTTCTAAAAAAAGGTTGTAAAATGGAATGTAGTAACTACAGAGGCATCATGTTGTTAAACTGTGCATACAAAGTTCTTTCTAATGTAATACATGAAAGATTAAAACCATACGCGGAAGAATTGATTGGAGAATATCAATGTGGTTTTAGAGCAGGGAAGTCAACGATAGATCAAATTTTTGTTGTAAAACAAAGCATGGAAAAGTGTTATGAATACAACAAGGATCTGCATGTTCTATTTGTTGACTTCAAACAAGCTTTTGACAGTGTAAACAGAAACCAAGTAGTAAAAGCTCTAATAGAACAAGGTATCCCTGGTAAGTTGGCCAGATTAGCTATGATGACAATGGAAAACTCAAAAGCAAGAATATTAATCCAAAATCAAAAATCATCTGAATTTGAAGTAAAAACCGGTGTTTGTCAGGGAGACGCTTTATCTGCAGTGCTCTTCAATCTGCTGCTGCAACATGCCATCGGAAAGCTTGATCAAGGAGGTAACATTTTCATTAAATCGTACCAAATCGTAGCATATGCTGACGATATAGCTATAGTGGCGAGAGAATACAGAAAAATGGCTGAAATATTTGTGTTACTTGAACGTGAAACAAAAAAAGCAGGTCTACATATCAATGAGGAGAAAACGAAATATATGAAAATGTCACGAGATCAGAGAAGAAGATATCCGCAAAATATATCCATTGGTGAATATAAATTTGAGGGCGTGACCAGTTTCTCGTACCTTGGAACAGTCTTAAGGAATGATAACAGCATGCACTTCTCCATACAGGAACGGCTCCAAGCAGGGAACAGAAGTTATTTCGCCAATAGGAAACTACTGCAATCCAAACTTCTGTCAAGGCAAACCAAAATAACGATCTACAAGACAATTATTCGCCCAGTTGTATGTTATGGTTGTGAAGTTTGGACAATGACAGCTTCTGATGAAAACTCATTACGAATTTTCGAAAGGAAGATTCTTCGAAAAATTGCTGGTCCTAAAAAATTGGAAAGTGGTGAATATATAAGGCGTAATAATTCAGAACTCTATCAACTAATTAAAAGAGAAGATATAGTACGATTTGTAAAAGCACAGCGATTAAGATGGGCAGGCCATGTTATCAGGATGCAAGAAAACCGTGCACAACATAAAGCATTCCATGGTAAACCTGATACTAGTAGACCAAGAGGTAGGCCCAGGAGCAGATGGGTAGACAACATTCAAAATGACGCAGAAAAGTTACAAGTTCGTAACTGGAAAAATGAAGCGTTGGATAGATCAAAGTGGAGGGTCACAGTAGAAAAGGCCAAAACTCACATCGAGTTGTAGCGCCGTATGATGATGATGATTACTTATTTATGAATTTATTTATTTATTTATTTATTACTTATTTATTTGATTTAATTTATAAAATGTTGTAACTTCTTTATTTCAACACGCGACTGTACTTTTTCGTTTTTGTTAATTTTTTAAATTTTAAAACTCAACCCGAACGTTTAGACTGATAACTGATAAGTGATCTCTAATCTGATTATCAAATTTTGATAATGCAATTAATTTAATTAGAATGTAATTGTTAAAAGAGAGGGAGATAAAAGCGGGAGATGAAATGTGGATAGAATTGAAGAGGGAAAAGCGGGAGATGAAATGTGGAGAAAATCGAAGAGAGAAAACAGTTGGTGGCGCGATCGCTACATCACCCCCAATTAAAGTCGTCCGATGCGCGGATTGATAATAAAATAATAGGAAGTTCGATCGTCCAGTTTGAGTTGTTACAGCGTGCCTTCAAAGACGACTTTAATTGTCTATGGAACCGTTCCACCATGCCGTTTGATTGAGGGTGGTACGGTGACGAACGAATTCGGTGACAGCCTAATAACTTAGTTAGTTCAGTAAACAATTTCGATTCGAATTGCCTGCCTTGTTCGGTGGTGACGACTGCAGACACTCCGAAACGGGAAATGTAATTTTGTACAAATGTTTTTGCCACTGTCACCGCTGTCATATCTTTGATTGGGTAGGCTTCGGGCCACCTGGAGAAACGGTCGACGATGGTTAACATGTATGTGAAATCCTCGGAAGTTGGTAAGGGGCCTACGATGTCCATATGTATTTGTTCGAACCGCGAATTGGGAAGGAGACATGTACCATGCTGGCTATGCGTGTGTCGGTGTATTTTGCATTTCTGGCACTCAACACAATTTTTGGTCAGGTGGGCGATATCTTTATTTAGGCCGGGCCAGAAGTACCGTGAAGCAATTAATTTACGAGAGGTTCGGGTGCCAGGATATGAAAGGTTATGTAGCACATTGAATATAGAACGGCGCAATTGTTCTGGTACGTATGGTGATTTTGTCCAGTGGAAACGTCACAGTATAGTTTTGCGTCAGGAAAATCGAAGCGTTGTAGTTTGAATTTCGTTGAAGGATCTTGCTTTTGAGTCAGTAGTCGTTGTAGTTCTGGGTCGATACTTTGATCTTTTGCAATTTTGTCTAAAGTGAAGTTGTCTTTAGAGGAAATCTCTGAAATTCGTGAAAGTCTATCCGCGACTGGGTTGTCTTTGCCTTTAACGTGAACGATGACTGAGGAAAATTGTGTAATGAAGTCTAAGTGTCGTATCTGACGTGGGCTTCGTTCTGTTTTCGCTTTTACTGCAAAAGTGAGAGGTTTGTGATCCGTAAAGATCCTAAATTGTCTCCCTTCAACGAAATATCTGAAGTGTTTGATGGCTAAATAAATAGCTAAAAGTTCGAGGTCAAATGCAGAGTATTTGCGTTCTGCAGGAGAGAGTTTTTTTGAAAAGAATGTGATAGGCTCCCATTGTTTATTGTTGAGCTGCTGTAGGACCGCTCCCACAGCAGTGTCGGATGCATCAGTCGCTATGCTATATTGCCTGTCCAGTAGAGGGTGTACCAAAATTGTAGCTTTGGCCAGAGCTTCCTTGACCTTATCGAAGTGTTGGTCTAGCTCTGAGGGCCAGAAATAGTTTTTAGGAGATTTTGGCTTTTGAAGCAACAGCGTGAGATCAGAGTGAATAGGTGCTAAAAGTTCAGCAAGGTGTGGTAAAAATCGATGATAGTAGTTTATCATTCCGATAAATCTTTGAATCGATTTTATTGAATCAGGTTTTGGGAATTCCCTGATTACCTTGATGCGGTCGTGTGAGGGGAAGATGCCAGAAGCAGTGATTGAATGGCTGAGGAAATCGATTGAATCGACTCCAAACACACATTTTGACGCGTTGATATTGATGCCGTAGTCGACGCTTGAAAAGTATTTCAAGGTGCTGTAGGTGTTCGTCTTCCGTTTTACTCGCGATGAGTATATCATCGATGCACGCGAAGACGGATTCTAGGTCCCTACAGACTTCGTTTATGAAACGCTGGAAAGTTTGAGCGGCGTTACGTAGGCCGAAGGGCATCCGCGAAAACTCAAACAGTCCGAAAGGAGTGGTTATCGCCGTTTTGTGGATGTCGTCCGGAGCCACCGGTATAAGGTGGTAAGCTCTGACCAAATCTACCTTAGAAAAAATAGTACAACCCTGTAAATTCATAGAAAAATTTTGGATGTGCGGTATGGGGTACCTATCTGGAATTGTCACGTTGTTTAACCGTCTGTAATCTCCGCATGGTCTCCAATCAGAGTTATTCTTCTTTTGACCATGTGGAGTGGGGATGAAACTGAAGAGTTGGACTGTCTGCAAATACCGATTTCAACCATGTGTTGAAATTCTGTCTGAGCGGTTTTGTGACGCGTAGCGTCAAGCCGTCGAGGTCTTGCAAAGGGCAATTGTCCTTTCGTTTCAATGTGATGCACAACACTATGTTTAATTGGTAGGAAGTAGTTAGTGGGTTGTGTTAACGTGGGAAATTTTGTTAGTAGCTTTGTGAATTTGTTAGTTGCAGTGTATTGTTTAATACAGAGAGTATGATGTTCGAGAGTGCTAACTCGTGGTAATGTGGAAGTGTGGATTTGGGTTATGGGATCGACCAATCGTTTCTGCTTCAGGTCAACTAGCAGTCCAAATTTTCGCAGGAAGTCTGCACCAATTATAGGGTGTTGCACAGAAGCAACTATAAATAGATGTGAAAAACTTCTCCGAAGGCCTAGATCTAAATTTAAAAGTTTTGTGCCAAAAGTGTTAATCAAAGACCCATTTGCGGCTGTTAATAGCAAGTTGGTCTTTGATTGTTTTTCAGGATAAAATTTTTGGGGTATTACGGATAATTCGGCACCGGTGTCGATTAGGAAAGTTTGTTTGGATGTGTTGTCTTTTACGGCTGGATGAGTCAACCTGTGACTGTGCCGATTCAGCTACAGGTGAAACTAGTTTGGGGAGCTGGACGTCAATGGTTTGTTATTTTGAGTCGTCACTCTGTTGCAGGTGCATTTTCGCGCTTTTTCGCCAAACTTTCTGTGGTAATAACAAACCCTATCTGTTTGTTTTTGTCGCCCGTTCGATCGAGACCGAATTCTGTCCCGTGATACTGACCTGTTGCGTCTGTTGTAGTTGTTGATGTCTAGTCGCGCTAGTAGTCGTTCGATCTTATCTAGTCATGTGTTTATTGAGTTGTCTGTTTCGCGTTCTGATGGGTTAAATTTGTTGGAAATTGTTTTGACGGCAGATGATGTCATTTCAGTAGCTTCGAAAATTCTATCGGCTAGTGCTATGAGTTTTTCTGTAGGTTTGTCGCCCACAGAAACCAAAGCTATGTTTAGAGCCTGTGGTAGTCGACGTAACCAAAGTTTTTTTAATAATGCTTGGCTCAAGAGTACTACCGGCTGTTTGCTTCATTGACCGAAACACCGCCGATGGTTTTTGATCACCAAGCTCTACTCTTTCTAATAAAGCCTCTAATCTCTTGCTTTCTGATGCCGAGTGTCTTGCAATAAGTGTAGATTTTAATTTATCGTATTTGTTATCTAACGGTGGATCGGCGATGATGTCAATTATCGATTCACAAGCTTCCGCGGGGAGCGCCGCAATTGTTAAGCAGTATCTTGTTTTATCCTTTCTGATTTTAAACACCGAAAATTGTGCTTCAGCTTGGATGAACCACGTAGCCGGGTTGTTTGCCCAAAAAGCTGGTAGGCGTACTTTTGCGAAATCAATTGCGTCGGTCTGTTTAGTGATGCTTGTGTTTTCGTCCTTTGTGTCTGGCATGTTTATCGAATATTTAAACAAAACTTGAGAGGAGTTGCTGTAATGCGGTCACGAAAGAAAAGAAGGCAAGGAAGTGAAAGCGAGAAAAAGGAAGGGTTGTACAAAGAACTGAGAAAAAAAACTAAAATTTGTAATAATCTAAAAAAAAAAAAAAAGGAGGAAGTACAGTGAGCGGTGAAAACCAGAATAACAAAATTGATTTTATAATAAATTCACGAGGAATGTGTAATTGATTTATATTTTCATTAATTTTTTTAAAAAAAAGTTTGTTATTGTATGGAATGAATTTTTCAGTATGTATTGTAATTTTTAGT
Source organism: Empis livida (assembly GCA_963932195.1). Lineage (NCBI taxonomy): Eukaryota > Metazoa > Arthropoda > Insecta > Diptera > Empididae > Empis > Empis livida. The sequence goes on from OZ010647.1 coordinate 19,203,062, forward strand.
AAAAACAATGTATGTTTAATAAGAAATATAATTTTTATATAATTTTTATATAGTTTATATAATTTTTTAGTAAAAAAAATGTATATTTAAATTATTTAGTAAGAAATATAATTTTTATATAATTGTTATATAGTTTATATAATTTTTTGTTAAAACAAAAATGTATGTTTATTTAAATTATTTAATAAAAAAAAATTTTTAAATTTTATTTGTAAAAATGTTTTAAAAAAAATATATAAGATCAAAAGATTTTAATCAAAATAGTTCAAAATTTTGTGTTAATTGTATAATTTGCTATAAAAAAAATATTGAACGTTATTTTTAGACGGTCCCGTCCACTATGAAAATTTTAATGTTATTTTTGGACGGCCCGTGTATAAAAGTTTCTCTGAGTAAATTATAAAAGAAATAAATTTTTTTTTTTTTGTGTAATAAATTTTGTATTGTTTTGTAATAAATTTTTTGTATTGTTATATTAAGTTAAATCGTATGTTGCGGACAAATAGGCAAAAATTAAGATTGAGCAATAATTTTTATTTTTGGTATAAAGAAAATTGTAATACTTTATCAAATTTTTTTAATATATTAAATTATTTTGATTTTAGTTTAAGTATTTACTAATTATATAAATTTTTGAATTTTGCCAACTGAATTTTTTTTGAGACAATATAATTTTTTTTTAATGGATTGAAAACACCTGTTTTTTTTTTTCTTGACAATGTCGATTTTCCTTGATGACGTTGTATAAAAGATGTGTTAATTTTGCCTGCAAACTGGATTCTTGAAATGATGCAAAATTGTTGAAATGATGAATATGATGCGTTGAATGTTAAAAATTGTTTTATATTTTTTTAAGTTTATATATTTTTTTAACGCACACATTATATAAATAGTGGTACAGAGTTTCATCAATTGCAAATACAGTTATTATACAATAAAAAATTAAATTTAAATATTTAGCAAAATACATTTTTTTTTTCAAAAAAAAAAATTAAGTTTAACTATTACTATACATTTTAAAACAAAAAAAATTAAGTTTATATGGTTTGATACAAAATATATTACAAGTACACAAAAAATATATAAACTTAATTTTTTTTTGTTTTAAAATGTATGGTAATAGTTAAACTTATTTTTTTTTTTGGAAAAAAAAATGTATTTTGCTAAATATTTAAATTTAATTTTTTATTGTATAATAACTGTATTTGCAATTGATGAAAGTTTGTACCACTATTTATATAATGTGTGCGTTAAATGATTTTATTTGGAAGCGGTAAAATTTTATACCACTATTTTATCCACACGTGGTTTTTAATGGTTTTTTTTTTGAAAGATTTTTTTATTTTAAAATAAAAACGTATTTTTTATATGTTTATGTAAGTTTTTTTTATATATTATTTTAAATTTTCGGGGTCACCAATATGTGGGTGCTGTAGTTTTAATTATTTAATTTTGCCAAATTAAAAACACGTGTATTACAGTCCACATTTTAATTTCTTTATTAACTTACAAAACTATATTATCTTAATTTATTTATTTAATCTTAATTTATTTATGACTAAATAAAGTATTTATTTATTTATTTATTTATTACTTATTTATGAATTTATATATTTATTTATTTATTACTTATTTACGAATTTATTTGATTTAATTTATAAAATGTTGTAACTTCTTTATTTCAACACGCGACTGTAGTTTTCCGTTTTTGTTAATTTTTTAAATTTTAAAACTCAACCCGAACGTTTAGACTGATAACTGATAAGTGATCTCTAATCTGATTATCAAATGTTGATAATGCAATTAATTTAATTAGAATGTAATTGTTAAAAGAGAGAGAGAGAGATAAAAGCGGGAGATGAAATGTGGATAGAATTGAAGAGGGAAAAGCGGGAGATGAATTGAAGAGGGAAAAGCGGTGGAGAAAATCGAAGAGACAAAACAGTTGGTGGCGTGATCGCTTCATGTGCCTTAGAATGTGGTAAAGAGGTTGACGTAGTTGCATCTGATTTTAAAAAGGCTTTTGATAAAATATCCCATAAAATTATACTCTTCAAACTCGGAGCCCTATGATTTCAACCCAGAATCATAAAATAGTTCGACTCTTATCTTAAGAATCGCCAATATAGAATCCTTTTCAGATCTTCTATCTCTAACTCCATTCAAGCTACTTCAGGAGTCCCTCAGAGTAGCCATCTTGGACCCTTGATATTTATTTTATCTATCAACGACGTTGATCACATTATCAAACAATCTAACCTTTTAGTCTATGCCGACGATATGAAAATATACCGAATTATTTCAGGGCCTGCGGACTCCCATCTCCTCCAAGATGATTTGAATAGATTTTCAATTTGGTGCCAAAACAAACTTTCTGGAATTAAACATCAGCAAATGCGAAACAATTACCTATTCACGAAAGCGTCCACCTTCTCATACTAGAGATTACTATATCAATAATGAACTTGTTTGTAAAGCTCATCTGAGTGAACTCAATTTTAGACCACTTGGGTGTCAATTGCGACAGGGAACTCAATTTTAGACCAGTAGAGCTAACTCCTCACTAGGTTTTGTGAAACGCTGGTACAAAGAATTTTTGAACCCTTACTTAACTAGATCACTCTATTAGACATTTGAGAGACCTTTGCTTGAATACGCTAGTCAGGTTTGGTCCCCTTACCACAATATCAATATACAGTTCAACGACACTTTCTTCGTTTCGCTCTTCGGGGGCTAGGTTGGGTAAGACGTCTGTAACCTCCCACCTTATGAAGACCGTCTGAAACTTATCAACCTGCACTCCTTGTTTAAACTCCGTGCAGTTGCAGATATATGAATTAGTGAGGGGTAACATCGACTGTCCTGGCCTACTTGAAAAAATCTCCCTCAATATTAATCACCGTAACCTAAGGTCATTACAACGAGCTCCAGAACGAGCCAATCAATAAAATTCCTATTTCCCACCTCGCCCATCACCGCACTGACTATGGCCAGAACGAGCCAATCAATAAAATTCTCCTTACAGCTAACGAAAACTCTGAGCTTTTCGACTTCAACTCTAGCAAATAAGCTACTCCAGAACTATTTGACCCTCTAAATTAACTATTTACCTTTACATTGAAATTCCGTTTTATTTACTATCTCATCCCATTCCATTTTCTTGACAATCCTGATTACTTTGTGCGCACTATATCTTTTATAGTGTATTTGTTAAAATTTATGTATGAATACTAACATTATTGTAATGTTTATATACAACTAGATCTTTAAGTTTTTTTTATACTTGACATAAAAATTTAATATTGTGATATTTGTAATTTAAGTCCTATAATTGTATCACTTGTATTAAGCTAAACAAATAAAAATCTAATACAGATCAATCTAATGTAACTACAGAAATATTATCCAAAAATTTGAAAATATTATTGTTTTCCGACATTTATTCAAATCGTTCGCTAACATACTGAACAGCTTTAAACCATTTAAAGTTCAACTTTAAATCATTTAAACTTCAGGATTTAAGTTTTTCTGAAAAATTTAGTTGTTTGTAAAGATTTATAATTTCTAATTAAAATTTTTTACCTTCTAATTACAAGATTAATAAATCCAAAAACGTAACTTCCAAACTTAATTTACAAATTGAATCAAAAATGCAATTAAAAAAAACAACACTACAAAGAATTCTTGAAAAAAAATTAAAAACATCTAAGAACCCTAAAAAGAGGACCCACGTCCATGTCGTTGGTTTTAGATCTTGGTTGGAGTGTCGTAAAATAATAAGAAGAGTTTACATTTACAATATAATTTAATTTGTTTGATTTGGTTTGTTGAACATATTATTTTCATATTATGAAACTTTTAAACGGTGGCCATCTTAAAAGAAAATTCATAAATTTACTATTTTACTATATTTATTTCACATTTCCTAAATTCCACAGATCCAAATAAAAAGCTTTGTATGTACACAGAAATTTTTGTTTATTCTTCATTTGTATTTATTTATTTGAAGATATAAATAAATACAAATGAAGAATAACATATAGAAGAAAAGCATATGAAAATTTTGTGGTTGCACAGAATAAAAATACTGTATATGCAAGAGGACTTTTATATAAGAAACGGAAGGGGGTTCTTATTCATATTTTTTCTTTTCTTATGAACTATGAACTGTGTTGGGCGATGTAGACTACATCATTGTCTACGCGTCGACATTTCACTGTAGACATTAATGTATTGAGAACAAAAAAAGCGGCATCTTAAGTGACATATAGCTAACAGAACTAACAGATTCAAGGTTTATTAAATTAATATCAAATATTTGTTAAAATTATTATTTGATTTCTTTTATTTTCAGTTCGAATTTTATATCAGATTTTGTATATTTTTAATTGGTGAAGTCATAAATGATAAATACTTGAAATATTTATGCACCAAATGAAAATTATAATTTTAAAACAGAATAGAAGATTATTTATATTTTATATATATACATATATTGATATATTACATACATTTATATAATATATATTATATATAAACATATATTATATATTATATATATTTTTTTTTATTTATAAATTTTTTTTATTTTTGGGTCCATATAAAAATTAATTTGATGAACGTATGTGGGTTTGTCCCTTATGCATTCATCCGATCGCCATGAAACTTTGGGAAGTTGTTGAGTGCAGTCCCGGCACTCTGACCGGGACCAGAACGAGGACCGGGCTGGGGCGTGAAAAAATCCTGGGACATGGACCAAGACCAGCACCAGGACCAGGACCAGCACCAGGATGAGTAAGAAGACCAGGACCAGGACCTACACCGGGAAAAGACCTGGGACCTGAAAAAATCCTGGACCATGACTATGACCAGGATAAGTACCGAAACCAGGGTCAGGACTGGGACTCGGATCTGAAAAATGCATATTAAAAGAATATCAGACTAATCTAAGTACATATCTAAAAATGAATGCATGTGGGTTTCATCGCCATGAAACTTTGGAAAATTGTTGAGTGCAGTCCCGGGATGGTTATAGGCACCAGGACCGGCACCAGAACCAGGCCGGTACTGAAGTCTGAAAAAAGTCTGGTTCTGAACCAAGACCAGCACCTGGACCAGCACCAGAATGAGGAAGAGAACCAGGACCTGGACCGGGACTTGGGCCTTAAAAGACCTGAGACCGGAAAAAAGGGTAGGATCTAGACTATGACTAGGGCAGGGCAAGGACCAGGACCGGGACGAATATCGGACCTGGACCAGGGCCAATATCGGGACCAGGACCAGGACTGGAACTGGGTCTGTGATCTGGAACACACAGATTTAAAGAATATAAGACTAATCTTCTATATATATATAAAAATAAATGTATATGTGTTTGTCGCTTATGCATTACTACATCATTCATCCGATCGCCATGAAACTTTGGGAAGTTGGTGAGTGCAGTCCCGGGATGGTTATAGGCACAAGGACCAGCACCAGAACCAGGACCGGGACCTGAAAACGGCTTGGAACCTCAACCAAGACCAGGGCAAGGATGAGAAAGAGGACCTGGACGGGACCAGGATCGGAACTGGGCCATAAAAAAGACGTTGGACCTGACAATGCCATGGGACAAACGCAATTTAAAAGATATCAGACTAAAATTATATTACATTTTGTAATTTGTGTAGGAGGACTAAATTGTTTTCTAAGGACAATTTTAAAATCTGATGTTATCAAAATTATTTGTTCTTCGTGAAAAATTGAATGTTATCATAATCATTTCCCTTGAATTTCCTTTCTTCCATGAAACTTTGGAAAATTGTTGAGTGCAGTCCCGGGATGGTTATAGGCACCAGGACCGGCACCAGAACCAGGCCGGTACTGAAGTCTGAAAAAAGTCTGGTTCTGAACCAAGACCAGCACCTGGACCAGCACCAGAATGAGGAAGAGAACCAGGACCTGGACCGGGACTTGGGCCTTAAAAGACCTGAGACCGGAAAAAAGGGTAGGATCTAGACTATGACTAGGGCAGGGCAAGGACCAGGACCGGGACGAATATCGGACCTGGACCAGGGCCAATATCGGGACCAGGACCAGGACTGGAACTGGGTCTGTGATCTGGAACACACAGATTTAAAGAATATAAGACTAATCTTCTATATATATATAAAAATAAATGTATATGTGTTTGTCGCTTATGCATTACTACATCATTCATCCGATCGCCATGAAACTTTGGGAAGTTGGTGAGTGCAGTCCCGGGATGGTTATAGGCACAAGGACCAGCACCAGAACCAGGACCGGGACCTGAAAACGGCTTGGAACCTCAACCAAGACCAGGGCAAGGATGAGAAAGAGGACCTGGACGGGACCAGGATCGGAACTGGGCCATAAAAAAGACGTTGGACCTGACAAAAGCCATGGGACAAACGCAATTTAAAAGATATCAGACTAAAATTATATTACATTTTGTAATTTGTGTAGGAGGACTAAATTGTTTTCTAAGGACAATTTTAAAATCTGATGTTATCAAAATTATTTGTTCTTCGTGAAAAATTGAATGTTATCATAATCATTTCCCTTGAATTTCCTTTCTTCTAAGATTGCAGCCACGCGTGAGGGGTCAGCTAGTATAAAATAAAAATGAAAACTAACATATATATATTTTTTTTTTTTTATTTAACATTTTTTTGGGGCTTCGTTTTTTTAGAGTGTTTCTGTTTAAATAAGTATTAACTTCTCAACATAAAAATTAACAGCAACATTTTGCTTAACTTTTTTAGATTTTGATTCAGCTGTTACACATTTCATATATGACCATTTTTCCACCAAACTGGAGTATGCATCTCGGTTTTCCCATTTTCATCATTGCACTAGCATTATCAGACACAATAACATAAATATAACTTGAGTATAGCTCTTTTGCTAAAACTAGTGATTTTGTAAAAATTTCTGGTAATTTCTCAGATGTGTCAGAATCAAGTCTCAAGTTTGTAAAAAAAATTAAGTCTCAAGCTTGGAAAAAAAATCTGCTCTCCATTCGCATTATCTAGCATCGAAACACCAGTTTTGGCATTTATTGAAGCATTTTTCCAACCATCGATCAATAAAACGAAATCTAGACTAATTGAAGCCTCAGCTGCTAAAATACATTTTGTATATGCCTTGACAAGTAATGTTATCGATAGTGCTTTTCTGCAAGGAATGTTATGTGTATATGCTGGCCGTATTTTTTTTATAAAATTGCTAAATGTAAAGAATCTACCAACCGCAAATATAATTTAACATCATAAATGGACTTTTTATTAGATTTATTTTTTTGAAGTGGATGATACAGATGATGTTGATGCATTGGCAGAGCTAATTGTCGTATTTAATGGTGAAGTGGATGATACAGATGATGTTGATGCATTGGCAGAGCTGATTGTCGTATTTAATGGAATTAGAAAAATTTTGGGATACCAATCAATAGTTGCATTCGGTCTTACTAATGAAAACAGGTTTGTGTTTGATGATGATGTTGGTGACCACTTGTTCGCTGGGGAGTTTATTTTTTCGTAATATTCGCCGATTGAAAAATCCATATTCTGTAGTTAGCATAAAACAGTAATAACAAATAAATATATAACCTGGGAAATATTATGTACTCACATTTGGAATTTATGGATCCTATACTAATATTTGTGAAAGTTGTAAATCATGAATATCAATGGTTTCTTCTGAATTCTCTTTTAATTTTTTAGCAGCAACTAAATCTATTTCTTTCTCTGTTTGTTTACAAATATTGCTACGAGAAAATTCTTGGACAGATTTGATGTTTATTTTTTTTGGAATTTTTATCATCACTATCAATTACAATATATTATTAATTTACCGGCGCCCTCTTAGCCGTTTTTAATAATTTTTCTTTCTATAACATACAAACAGTAACGTATGTTAAACCCTTTATTTTTTATTCTGCCTGGCATACTTCTTAATTACTAATAATACCTTTTTAAAATTACTCTGGAATAGAGTTACAGTATGCAGGGGTTTCTTATTAAAAGTTATACTATTATGTAAATGAAAAATTAGGAAATAAATTTTACTCAAATAATTAAAATTATTTTTATTTTTGCCCTTTTGGCGCCATAAAATTTCAGCCCCCAATATAAAGGGTGCTCCAATATAAAGGGTTTTCCAATAGGAATGATATAGTTTAAAATGGTTATAATGACAACACTGCAACAATGGAAATAAAATGGTTATAATGGCAACAATGGAAAGATACACGCTTCAACAACGTTTAGATATTGTTAAATTGTTTTATCAAGATTAGTCGACTCACTATTCGTCATATTGTAGACAAATTTGAAATTGAATTTTCGTTACACGATACAAAAGTACGACAAAGAAGAGAATATTGCACACAACAGAATATTGATTTGGTATCAGCAAGTGTAAGAGAAAATCCAAATTTATCGGTTCCAAGTTGTTCTCAAGAATTAAATCTTTCTCAAACAACAAACTTTAAGATTTGGGTTAACATCCTTACAAAATTAAACTGGTTCAAGAACTGAAGCCATTAGATCTTACCATAAACGTAGTTTATTTTCTGATTTTCTTCTTGGACAACTTGAAAATGATGAACATTTTTATCGAAAAATTTTATTCAATGATGGAACTCATTTTTGATCAAATGGTTAAGTGGTGAAAATCCACACGAAACTGTTCAGAATACAGTCACTGTGTGGTGTGCAATTCATGCTGGTGGAGTGATTGGACCATATTTCTATGAAGAAAATGGTCAAAGAGTAACAGTCAATGGAGAACTATACAGAACAATGTTAAATGATTTTCCTGTTGTTTTTGAGAATAATCTGGAAAATATGTAGTTTCAACAAGACGGTGCCACTTGCTACACAGCCACCTTAACAATCGATTTATTGAAAACAAAATGTTGTGATGAAATTATCTCAAGAAATGGGCCAGTTAATTATCCTCCAATGTCGTTTGATTAACACCTTGTGATTTCATTCTTTGGGTATATGTTAAGTCGCAAGTTTATATTGAAAATCCAACAACAATTAAGCAATTAAAAATCAACATTGAACGTGCTATTGATGAAATACAGCAAATTTATGTGAAAAAGTGATCGAGAATTGGGTTGACAGAATGCAGTACGTACGGAGAAGTAGTTCGTGGTGGTCATTTGAATGATATTATTTTCCATACATAACGGCATAATTTGAATAAAAAAAAAATTTGTGTCTCACTGAATAATTTACGTGTTTTTTTTGTTGTTATTTTTAAATTGTATCATCCCTATTGAAAAACCCTTTATATTTATGTATCATCCCTATTGAAAAACAAAAACCCTTTATATTTATTGAAAAACCCTTTATATTTATTGTATCATCCCTATTGAAAACCCCTTTATATTTATTGAAAAACCCTTTATATTTATTTTACTCAAATCAAACAGGCGCTAAATTTATATTAAAACATATATAAATTCAATTAACCTAAATATTAGAAAGATGATATTAGAAAAAAATATTATATACATATCAAAATTAAGATTAAAAATAAATATTTTAAATCTGAAGAAAAATATATTAATTTAGAGAGTATCAGCAACATTTTTATTAACTCAAACTTTTGAGATTAATTCCAGATTACTAGTTAATTTTCTTGCTTCGTTAATTTCAATTTCATAAAGTACACAAATAAAGTACACAAGTGTGATATAAGTATTAAAAGATATACTTTATTTATATTTATTATATTTATAAATTGATAATTAAACATCTCATTAACAAAATTTGTGATCTGTGCTTTGGTAAGTATGATGTAAAGTAATTTACTACGCAAGACATTAAAAAATTAAAATCTTATATAAAAGGAAATTTGCGTTGAAATTCACAGTTAGTTCATTTTCACATACTGCAATTGAAATATTTTTTTATATAAATATATACTTTAAAGTTGTTAATTCAAACTGAAAAATAGGTTTATTTAAAAAGCTGAATAGTATTATTTTATTATCGCTTAATACAGTTTTCTTTGTGAAGCCTGAATTGAAAATGCACAAATAATACTGTTGGAACAAAACTACATTTTGCACGTTTTAAACCAGCCTATTTCTATAAATAGATAATATTTGCTATGCATAATTTCTAATTTAAAAATCAGTGAGTATTAATATAAAATAATAATTTAATATTGACAGACACAAAATTTATTGATACATTTATTAATTAAATGATAAACTTTAATAATAAGTAAATAAAAAGCTGTAGATAATCCAATAAGATTTAAGAGTAAATGTATTTTAAATACAGAATAGCTGTTGTTATATTATAACAGAAATGTGTAATATTTGAAAACCTATTTAATTCATTATTAATATTATATATGCGAAAAACTAGCAAACCTAATTCCAATTCAAAGTAAAATATAAGACACGAATTCTTGGCATTGACATCGACATAATTCTTATGTCTTATATGAATGTGTAAAAATCTGTTCTACAAATTTTTTTAAAAATATTTTCTCCCAAATTGAGAGAAAAAAGGACGGATTGAAAACAAACATTCGCTAAAAGTTAACCCTACACTGCACGATTTAAATTTTTTTAACACAAGAAATGTATTAAGGATTTCAGGAAAAATAAAAAAAACTGTATGTTAATTAAAATGATAGTTTCGTGGAAATATTTAAATGTATCAAATAGACATTTTTAATCAATCTTTCATCATACGAGAAGAAGACGACAATAGGCAAATTCCATTAATAAGAATTTTAAATGATAATTTCCTTATTTTGATACCTTATTTTGTTAATTACTCATTCATACAGAATACAAAAATTTGTATATGAAAATACAAAGCATTGGTATTGAGCATGATAGTAAGAATACTGAATAGTTTTTCTTCCTATCCTGTAAATGTTTCTGCGGACATTTCATATATATTTTATATAAAAAGTATTCAAAGTGTTTTCATATAAAAAATTATTAAAATATTTTTTAAATTAAGCTTTTATTTATTTCCTGTCACGAAAAATCATCTGATTAATTCCGGAATTCAGCGTGTGAGAAATAAATTTCCAATTTGCTGAATTACATATTTATACCAACCAGAAACTAGGTATTTATTGAGATTTTAAAGTTGTGTTGATTTGTTTGGTTAAAAAAGTAATGAGGTATGTAGTCGTAATTAATTTTTGCCCGAATTTTTTGTTTAATATTCCGGAATTTTTTGTTCAATATTCCTATGTGATTATAAATAAAGAAAAAATAGGAATATTAAACAAATCAATCTTTTAATACAAACTTTCCATTGCACATTATGCTTAGTTAAGCTGTAATAACCTGCAATTGAGATCGATTGCTTAGCAACCTTCGTATGTTGATCGTTTGCTTAGCAACCTCCTAAGTTCCCTGTTGGCTGATCAATGGCGTATATCATATTAACATCAAATATAATACATAATACGTCTAAAATATCATATGATGTAAAAATATAAAGAGTGTTTTTTATAGGTTCACAACTTTCAGTTGTGAACACTGCTTTATTGGGCAACATTGCTTTAGCTGATAGTTGCATTTTGTTTAGTTTGGTTGGGCATTTCATTATGGATAGATTTACACCAGAGTAAGACTTGCAAATTGTTTAATTTTTTTATCAAAATAATGGTTCTGTTCGTCAAACTTATCGTGCACTTCGTCCATTTTATGGTAATCATAATCGCCCATCAGAGCGGCTAATTTCAATAACTATGGATTGTTGTCGCACCATGTTCACTCTTAATAATAATGTGCATTCCGTAAGATACCGAACAGTGCGCACCAAACAAGCTGAAGCTACTGTACAGCAAAGCATTGAAAAAGACCCAAATTAATCAATATTTTACGAAAGGATCTTGGGTTAAAAGGATCTTGGATGCGCCGCCAATTCGGAGAATGGGCTGAAGCACAAAATGATATTGATTTCCCATACAAAATTTTCTTCTGTGATGAAGCTCATTTTTGAAGTGCGTTTGAAAGATCAAATCAAGAGTTTCGTCTTTCGTAGTTGTGTACGTTCCATCGTTGTTCAATAGGACATAAAGTTTAGCATGCAGATTCTCAGTCAGAAACTTTTGTAGCATTGCTGCCACATGTACATTCACTATATCTTTACGATTCCCTCTCCAAACTTTGGTCTTAGGTCTCCTTTTTGCAGTGGACCAATGCTCAGTTGGTCTACTGCAAAAAGGAATTCGAGAAGAGCTTCGATGATGGAATATTTAGCACAAACTAACTCAGATATTCTCTTTAGAAAATGTGAACAGACCTATGTGAATATTAACAGATGGGGAGGAATTGACCGATTCTCTGGTATGAATATGATAGGAAAGAAGAAGATCCGATAGAAACTAAAACGTGAATGCAATTCACGCAATAAAACTTCGATTCCGAGAAGAGCTTCGGTAATATAACCTCATAATAGCTGCATTCACGTTTTACTTTCTATTGGATCTTCTTCTTTCCTATCATATCCACACCAAAGAATAGGTCAATTCCTCCATTAACCTTAGTCAAAACAATACAAACCATCAGGATTTTTCGCAAAAGCAATCCCCAGATATTTGGGGTCTCCGTGTGGGAAATTTATTTTCGAGCCCATTTCCGAAGATGGAATCAAGATTTTTCGCTTTCAAAATTTTCACTATATTCCTTGGTTTGTATTCCGTATCTCTAACCCAAAGTCTTGACCTGACAATGCGACTAAGTTCTATTGGATTAACCACCGTTAACTTAGAGTTCTCCTATGGGTTGAAGCTGTCAGACGTGACAAGCGTTTCTTTTCTTGCTGGATTAGAGCTTTTGTTTTCTTCTGCATTTGTTTTCTTGCTGGATTAGGGCTTCATGTAAAGTTTCAGATTTAGGATCACTTTCACCTCGGGTTTGAGTACTGCTTTCCTCTTATGAGAGCGTCCAGTTTTAAGTAGTCCGGAATCAGCTTGCTGGTGTTTTGCTTTAGGTTCGCTTTTCACTTTCCCCTTTTTGGAGGATCCGGCAATCAGTTTACCTTTCTCTCACGTGGTTACCTGGGCTCACCATGGTGATACATTGGGTCATCAAGTTTCCTTGGTTCTGCCCTGCACATGTTGCAGTACCCAACCTTTTGTTTAGTGATATGGATAGCGTCTCTGGCGTACTGTCGCTAAGGCAACCCGTCTTCCGTGTTTTAGTCTGCAGCGTGCATTTTTACCTATTTTTCCCTAAGATTTTGTGAAAGTCTTTAGGACCACCTTTCGAAATATTAGTCCCATAATACCTTCAGTTAAGAACCTAAATAATACCTTCTGTTAAGAACCGAAATTTAAAAAAAAAATTATAAAACTTAATTACTGATATCAAAATATATATTTTAAATATATATTATAAATCAATGTAAAACAGAATTACCAAAAAACACAAAATATCCTTTTTCTCTGTTATTCAAAAATACAGTAATGTACTTTTTGCTAAATGAATAAATCCAAAAAATAATAAATCCTAGCAAAGAAACTAACACCCTCTAAATACTCATGTATTATTGTATTATCTCATCACCAAAATTAAATATATGATTTTGGTACAGCGTTACCACTTTTAAAATTTAAAAAAAATCGCTTTTCTTTGTATTAATTATAAGTTAACCTAATAAGTAATAAATGTAAGGTAATAAAAAAAAAGATGCAAAATGCAAAACTTATTCTTATCAGTGGCGGGCCAATATACTTAGAGTTGCAAACAAACAAAATATTATGATACATCTTATTTTGCGGATAAATATTAACGGGAAAAAGTCGTAAAAAAGCTCTATTGTTTTTATTATTTTAAGCTTTGTTTTAGATTCTCCTACAATATTTTTCTTTTATAAAAAAAATGTTCATAACAAATATTTTTTGGGTTTCTTCATGATTATTCAAATTTACTAATTATTCAAATTTACGAAATTTGTTTTTCTTTATATCATTACATAAATAGTAACAGTATTCAATAATATTTTTACAAGTAATCTTCAAGTATAAAATAATAAGCAGTTGCGACGCTAGTGCCTAAGAAAGAGAAAATACAGCAAACATAAATAATAGATTACTTAGAGTTCCTTGGAATATTACAGATTATTTGATAAATTCATTATTTTAATACAAAATATAGAAGAAACTGATATTTTGAAAACAGAGGTGTATATAAAGTTATGAAGAAAATTTTTTAATTAAAAATTTAATCCAAATAGTTTTTTTAAATTCTCTACAAATATTTTAGTTAATATTTATATGCAAAGTATGCCATAATATAATTTTTTTTTTGCCAGGCTAAGTACCATGACTTTTTAATATGATGGCGACTCATGACTTTTTAATATGATCGTGAACATAAAAAAACTAATATTTCAGTTTTTTATATCAGGGAAAACCTTCCTAGTTATTTGTTCGATAATTTCCATTTAACGCTTTCGATTCTTTTAAAACATTATAAAACTGTTGAAAGAACAAAAAATTATTTTCACACATATAGTATTAAATTCAAAATTCTTTATGAATGCAACCTTAAAAATATACAAGAAAAAGTGGTCGGAAACTTTATTTTATATAACCGGCCAAAAAATTTAATTAAAAATATGAAAAGTATAAGTTAAAAATTAATCTTTTATTTTATATCTATTAATCCATCCATCACAAAGAAAAATATGTAGTTAAAATTTTCTTTTCAATATCTTTCCATAGAATTAGCGCTGTGGTTAAAGTCTAAGGTCTGAACAATTTTAATATTGTACGCGCCTAAGAATATGCACATCAAAACCAGCTTATGTCTATTTAGCAGTATATGCATAGGGAAACGTGCATTTCCTATTTGAATAAATTCACTATATAAAACAATTTGTGGTTTTTGCTCTTTTGGAATTTTTTTAATGTGACGTATTGTATGAAAAAGGATAGATGTAAATTGTTCCTTTGCGTTTACAGAAAACGCATGCAGTAAAAAAAGAAACGATATAAAATTGTCTTATACCAATTGTTATGCATACAAACTGTTCAAATTAGAGATATATTTGCAAAATTATTTAAGAAATACTTAATTTATTTTAAAAATTAAAATAAATAAAGTTGAAATAATTCAAGACGTTCATGTACGAAATGAACCCTTTGAAGAGGACATCCAGCCGCCTCTAATAAAAATAAGTGGTGTATATTATTTTTATTTCCTTACATTCAGTAGCTACAAGTAGCTTTACAATATAAGGTAATTGCTATTTAATAATAAGTACAAAGAAAGGAGATTTGTTTTATTTTAAAATTATCAACGCTATCATAAAATTATATACATTTATTTGTCGACTTAAGATAATAACACTACGTATGAGTATTGAGACACTGCTAGTTTCTTTGGTTATATTTGTTATTTTGTTTCATATATTATCTATTCTAGAGGAAAAGATAATTTTAAAATGAAATATGTAAAAAATGCTTTTTAAATACATACAAGTTAATAGTCGTACCGGTCTTTTTCTCTGTCACAAGTTTCTTATACTAATTATTAAGTTTTAAGATAAACAAACTAGATATGTGGTATGGTGTAGTGCAGTGATAAAGGCCCGCAGGCTAAAAGTGGCCCTCGACAACAATGAATTTAGCCCACGCTCTGATCCAGAATATGTTTCAAAAAAAAAAAAATTTAATCAGTAAAAAATTTAATAAACTTTTAATTCCAAAATTTTTATATTAAATAATAAACATAATACGATGTTGTGTTTTTTTTGTTTATACATATTAAATTTGGTGTTTTTGCTACATTACAGCTCATTAGTAAATAAATTTCGGTTAAGAAGAAACAATTTTTTATTAGAGAAATGTTGTGTTCGAAATTATAGTTTTACTAAGATAAGTAGTGTTTACTTTATTTTAAATTCAATAATTGGGTCTGCAAAAATGATTAGTGAAGGTAATAAGGATTCGGAATATAGAAGCTTTAATGAAAAATGGAAATGGGTATATTGTTTTACAATATAAATGTTTCTGTACTGAAAGAATATAACATTTCAAGGCATTTCAATACAAAGCACGGTAGTTCTTCTTATGTGACTCTCGCATAAGAAGAACTACCGAGCTGAGAAAGAAGCACTTGCTAATGAGCTATTTAAGTCACTTAATGTCCAAATATCTTTATTAAAGCAACAGCTTCACAAAAATTAGCCACGAAAGCAAGTTATGCTGTGGCGTTCAAAATTGCGCAAACTAACAAGAAGTTTTCCGATGGCGAATTTGTAAAAGATTATGTATTGGCAATATGTTATATTCTTTTCCCGGAAAGGAAAAAAGATTTTCAATCTGTATCGTTGTCGCGAAGGGTTATCACCGAAAGAATTGACAAAATTGATGAACACTTAACCCCAAATTTGTTAAAAAAATCTAAAAAATGTAAAATCTTTTCTATAACAATGGGCAAAAGTACTGGCATAAATGATATTGCTCAGCTTTTAATATTTATTAGAGGTGTAGATGAGAATCACAGAGGAGCTGTTTTCTCTGCTATCTATAAAAATGTCTCTATAGTATATGCGGAATAGTGTAGTGATGTTATTCTGAAACTGGTGACGTACCCACTACACTACACTCAAGATCTAATTTATATATATTAATAATCATTATAGAGAAATACATGCCAGAATCACAAATAAACAGACCTTGGTGGTTAAATAAAAAGGGTTTAAAAAGCATTTAATAAGAAAGTATAATTAAACGTAAACTGCAAAAAAAGTGTTACAACCACAAAAATATAATTACTTAGTATCGATATTACATTTTAAAAAAATATATATATATATATATATTTAAAGTTTATTAAATAACTTCTTTAACGTACAAAGATTCATTATATAACTTATTTTCATTATACTGGCTCCAATAATATTTATTTTACTCAAATCAAACAGGCGCTAAATGTATATTAAAACATACATATATAAATTCCTAAATACTAGAAATACTAGAAAGATGATATTAGAAGAAAATATTATATACATATCAAAATCAAGATTAAAAATAAATATTTTAAATCTGAAGAAAAATATATTAATTTACAGAGTATCAGCAACATTTTTATTAACTCAAACTTTTGAGATTAATTCCAGATGACTAGTTAATTTTCTTGCTTCGTTAATTTCAATTTCATAAAGTACACAAATAAAGTACACAAGTGTGATATAAGTATTAAAAGATATACTTTATTTATATTTATTATATTTATAAATTGATAATTAAACATCTCATTAACAAAATTTGTGATCTGTGCTTTGGTAAGTATGATGTAAAGTAATTTACTACGCAAGACATTAAAAAATTAAAATCTTATATAAAACGAAATTTGCGTTGAAATTCACAGTTAGTTTATTTTCACATACTGCAATTGAAATATTTTTTTATATAAATATATACTTTAAAGTTGTTAATTCAAACTGAAAAATAGGTTTATTTAAAAAGCTGAATAGTATTATTTTATTATCGCTTAATACAGTTTTCTTTGTGAAGCCTGAATTGAAATGCACAAATAATACTGTTGGAACAAAACTACATTATGCACGTTTTAAACCAGCATATTTCTATAAATAGATAAAATTTGCTATGCATAATTGCTAATTTAAAAATCAGTGAGTATTAATATAAAATAATAATTTAATATTGACAGACATCAAATTTATAGGTTCATTTATTAATTAAATGATAAACTTTAATAATAATTAAATAATAAGCTGTAGATTATCCAATAAGATTTAAGAGTAAATGTATTTTAAATACAGAATAGCTGTTGTTATATTATAACACAAATGTGTAATATTTGAACACCTATTTAATTCATTCCTAATATTATATTTGTGCTGCGGAAAAACTAGCAATCCAAATTCCAATTAAAAAGTAAAAGCTAAGACACCAATTCTGCAGCCGGATTGCATACAGACATTGATATTGGCATTGACATCGTGATAAGTCTATGCCTTATATCAGAGACAATAATATAGAGAACAAAAAATCGTAGTAAATTCAAAATTATAGCTTTTTCCTATGGCCAGCTAAAATGACGAGCGTAAAAACCTATAATATAGCTTTCTTATGAAAGGGCTTTCTCTCTAATTCCATCTCTAATAAATTTCAGTCCCTTGTTTTTTATATAAATTTTAAAATTAAAGATAGTAATTTATATATTGTTTAGAACGCTAAATTGATCATTATTTGTCCCAGTTTTTGGAAATTAAAAAAAAACGACAATTTGGTAGATTATTTTGTGTAGAATTGCAATTAACAATGCAGCATTTAATATTCCATATACGTTTTTGATTCATTTTCGTCACTAAACACAGTTAAAAGTTAGTCTGATTAACCTAACTGATTCTACATCCATTAAAAGAGATGTATTTATGAATGGGAATTACCTCTTTCATTCATAAATACAACTGTAAAGGTAATTAGATTTATGAATTAAAGACGTAATTTATTATATGCACGAAGGAGGTAAATGAATTTTGAATGCGATAACGAAGGTAAAAACCAAACTTTGTATTAAAAATTTAATTTAAAAAACGATTTTAAAGAAGCAAGTTTTTAATCATTTTAAATTTGGGGAATTATTGAAAAATAACAGTGGAATTTAAATTTAAAAATCGAGTTAAATTTCTTCCAAGGTAAATAAATTTGTATATCCTATTCCTGATAAAAAAAATACCTACCTTTTTTACTACGCTAAATGTTTGCATTATTTGAAACTAACTGATTAATTATTTGAAACTAACTGATTACGCTATTCTTTATAGAAAAATCTCAAATAACTTAATTTATAATTAATTATCCCACTTAATTCAAAATTGCCGTATGTGGAAATTTAATTAAAATTTGTCATTTAATTTTTCTGCAAACATCTTTCGACCGACGCGACAAAAAAATAGCAAATTCGTAAAAGAGGTATCAGACCCATTAATTCTTATAAAATTCTAAAATAGCTAAAATCAAAAAAGAAAAATAATATATATATTTCCAAATTCTGAATTCCGACAATTATTCAAGAAAAATAGAGGTAGCGAACATACTATACAAACACAATATACATAATATAATATTTATGATCTTCCAGTATATGAATAGCCCTAAAAGATAAAAGGATTGTTTCTCTTTTCGGGTATGCAAAAAGAAAAACAAGTAAATAAATACAAAGGAAAAAAGGGACAAAAATTATAAAAAATAGAGAAGGAAAACTCTTATCCACAAATAAAATAAATACAATTGAAAGAAGCAAAAATAATACAATCATAAGAGAATATGTTGAATTGTATGATGACAAAATAAAATAAAATCGAGCTACATATATATGTATTTCATTTGGAAAAAAAAATACAAAACAAAGGGATAACTACCTGTTCCGAAGCCTTTAACGTATTTTAAACTATTATTTTACAGAAAGAGAGTATTTCAAGAATAAGAATTTTTTATGTTTTTCATATATGAAAATATGATAATATGGAGAATGAAATAGAACGTAATGAAATAGCTTTTTGAAATAAAAAGGCTTTTTAAATTACTATTTTTTTTTTGGAAAATTGGTTTCATTCTACTCTTATTTGTTCTAGCGTTGTTCATCTAGAAGTATTATCTGATTATACCAATGTGTAAAAATCTGTTCTACAAATTTTTTAAAAATCTTTTCTCTCGAATGGAGAGAAAAAGAGCGGGGAAAAAACAAACATTCGCTAAAAATTAACCCTACACGATATAATTTTTTTTAAGACAAGAAACATATTAAACTAAGGATTTCAGGAACAATAATAAAAAACCTGTATGGTAACTAGAATGCCATTTTCATGGAAATATTTAAATGGATCAAATAGAAATTTTGAATCAATCTTTCAACATACAAGAAGAAGAAATTGAATTAATAAGAATTTTAAATTATAATTGCGTTTGCGCAATTTCATAACTGAAAATTATTTTTCGTAATTAAAATTTAATTTTTTAACATTAAAAAAAAAAAAAATATGTAAAAAAAAGGTTTTTTTAAAAAATGCTTTTAAAAAACAAAACTAGACCCCTAGTTATTATTTTCCTTTAATTATTTTTACTTGTATCTGGGTTTTTCTACTTTCTTTTGCAAATGTCGAAAACTATGAACATTTTTTTCGATATTCCTTTTTTTTATGTTATTAATTCTTATAAAATATCATAGAGATATTACTCTGGTCCAAATCGTGAGGTATAAATATTTCTTTTGATACATTATTATATTGATCAAAATTTTAAATGAATTTTAAAAATTATGTAAAAAATTACTAAATAAATAAATATAAAAACGTATTTTATCAAGTGTTATCAAATTTCTTTAATTTTAGTTTGATAAGACTTATAAAAAATTTTTTGCATTCATTTTAATAATTTGAGTAAATTATCTAATTTTTTATGTTATCCATATAAGAAAACCTAAATTTGTTTTAGTTAAATTTACCTAACAAATATCTAATGATTATTTTTATTTATTTTTTTTTTGGTAAATTTACATAATAAATGGCTAATTAATATTTTTATTATTTTTTTTTTGTAAATTTAGCTAATTATTTTTTTCATTTAATTTTCGCTGAATCTGTTGATTTTTCCACTTTTTTTGCAAATGTTACGGACCAACAAGTTTTTTTTTCACTGTGTAAATTTTTTTATTCTATTTCTTTTCCGTCGTCTTTATGCCTTGAAATATTTTCTTATTGCTCTCATATCAGACGTAATGAAAATGAATAATAATACTCTCTCAACACAAACAAAAGTAAAAAAAATATCAAAATAATTTAACAAAAAGTTTCAAAATAATTTAACTCTGGTTCGAATCTCGATACTGTCAGTAATATTTATTTTTTATTTTTTTTTAATTATAAAATTTTTTTTATAAACTTTTTTTAAAAATCAATCAATAGGCTAAAATTTTAAATGAATTTTATAAATTTTGTAAGAAATTACTAAATAAATAAAAATGAAGAAATGTTATTAAATGTTAACAAATTAAAATTAAAGAAATTTGATAATACTTGATAAAACATGTCTATATTTATTTTATTTATTTAGTAATTTCTTATATAATTTATAAAACTCATTAAAGTTTTAAACAATATAACAATTAAAAAAAAATATTATTCTCGCATCAGGATTGAACCTGGGTTAAATAATTCTTAAGCTCGTTACATATCCACTACACCATATCCCAGATACAAATTCTTTGTGTTAATAATTATTATGAAATTCATAGAGAAATTTTTCTTAAAAGTATTGGTTACTCATCATTTGGATTGCATAACAATTTTTCTATTTTCTTTCAGTATATTTTTTTATTACTTTTTATGTTTTTTATATCGTTTGTTCTGAGAGCAATAAAAAAATATTTAGGAAGAGAGACGACGGAAAAGAAATAGGAAAAATATGTATTTAATAATTTATAAAATTAAATTAAAATTTCAATCATTATTGTTAAAAAAAAATTGTTAAGTCCGGATTTGAACCCGAGTTGATTTTCTCTGACGCTGGTGGCTTACCCACTACACCATACCACAGACTAAGAGACAGACATGACCAAGTTAATTAAAAAGCATTTAATACAGTTAAACTTGTCTTTGTAAATTAAAATTAAGTATTAAGGAATATTTGATATTAAATGATAACGGTAAATTCAAAATAATGCAAATAATAAGAATTTTAGTTTTATACAAGTTTCCACATTACAAATGACTCGTTAAAAATATCAACTTGATACCTTATTTTGTTTATCTCTCATTCACACAGAATACAAAAATTTAATATGACAATGCTCAATATCAATGCTTTGTGTTTTCATTTACAAAATTGTGATAACCATGTCAATGCTCAATCCATAGGTTACGGAATCCGGCTGGTGATCAAATAACTACTCAAAACTATATTATTATTAACTGCTAACTCCCCTTTAACAATACTTTGCAATAAACATATTTATAATTAGTTAAAAATTTTGTTTTAGTTCCCTCCAGTTGCTTTAATTCAAAATTTTGCCTTCTCTAGTTGCATCAATTCATGTTGTGCTATATTTCTTTGTTTGATATTTTATTTAAATCACCTAACCATCTCTTATGTTGTCTTTCAATTGCCATTGTTCTATACTATACGGTGGGCCAGTCTGTTCTTAATCTGGTCCGCCTGTTACTTTCAGTATATAGCAAAATGTCTGACCCATTGCCAGTTTAATTCTGAGCACCCTTGAATTACATGAACTAGTTCCATAGATCTTTGACATACTTGCGTATCTTGCATATTCTCTAAAATAAAATCCTGTGTATTTCAATAAAGGTTCCAACTAGCAGCTCGTGAAACTGCGTGTCCGCAGGACCGTCACAAAACCTTTTGGCGCCCCATGCTCTTTTCGAAAATGCCGTCATAAAAAAAAGGTCGTTACCTTTTTATATATATAATGTATTTTTATTTAACGAAGTATCGCACGTACGTATAGTCCTCAAAAATATATATTTAAAAAAAATGTTTATTTTTAATAACTAATTAATTAAAATTTACTTTGCGTGCTTCAAGTTTTTCAAAATCGTTTATAGATATTCTAGCTAAATCTATCAGTCTCTCTTGTACCATAGTACTATGTAAAAATTTTTTAATAGTTTTTTAACTTGGAAAAGCTACGTTCTCCGGAAGCTACTGACACTGATATTGTCAATAAAATTGTAAGTGCTACAACTAGATTTCGTAATATCGAGTAGAATAATAGACAACACCACATCATTGCAAGTAAACGCGATAATTGCAAAAGTAGATACACCTACACCTAAAATATTCAGCATCAACAACGAATATGGTTCAATGTTAAAAGAATTTCCTTCGCTTACGGCACAACCGAACTACAATCATCCAGTATTACATAATGTTCGACATTACATCGAAATTAAAGGTGCAATTCCATCCGAGAAACCACGCCGACTAGACGCTGAAAAACTTGAAGCTGCAAAGCTTGAATTTCAGCATATGGTGGATATAGGTATATGTCGTCCGTCAAAATCACGGTTCTCATCACCGTTACATATGGTGAAGAAGAAAGACAACGATTGGCGTCCGTGCGGAGATTTTCGTCGATTAAATTCAATCACCGTACCCGACAGATACCCGATACCGCATATCCAAAGTTTTTCGCAACATCTTTTCCAAAATTGATCTGGTTCGAGCATATCACCAAATTCCGATGGCAAACGAAGACGTAGAAAAGACAGCAATCACTACACCTTTCGGTTTATATGAATTTATGCGTATGCCATATGGACTACGAAACTCAACCCAGACATTTCAAAGATTTTTAAACGAAGTGACCAGTGGACTAGACTTCGTATTCTGTTATATCGACGATATACTTATCGCAAGTAAGTCAGAATTAGAACACAAACAACACTTAAAACTTTTATTCGAACGTCTCACTAAATACGGGTTAAGCATAAAAGTTTCAAAATGCGTTTTCGGTGTGAAATCATTAGAATTTCTGAGTCACAGGATTTCAGAAGAAGGTATCGCACCTTCAGAAGAGAAAGTTACGGCTATCAGAAACTTTCCGCAACCGACAACCATTCGCCAAATACAACGGTTCGTGGGCATGATTAATTACTACCACCGTTTCTTACCAAAGTTAGCGGAAGTACTATCTCCAATACATACCCATCTGGCAACCCTAATAAAAAAGGGAAGAGTAAAAAGAACTTTTCGTGGCCGGAGGAATGCAACATAAAATTCAATGACACAAAGAATTTGCTCGCTTGTGCTACCTTACTCGCACACCCTCGCGAAAACACAAGATATAGCATCACCACTGATGCGTCCAATACAGCCATTGGAGCTGTACTACAGCAATATAACAATAATAAGAATAGCTGGGAACCCCTCGGTTTCGTTTCAAAAAAACTATCGCAAACTGAAATAAAATACTCAGCTTTTGATAGAGAGCTGCTAGCAATATATCAAGCGATAAAACAGTTCAGGTACTTCCTAGAAGGGAGACCATTCACTATATATACTGACCATAAACCACTGTGTACAGCCATTGCTTCCAAATCTGAACGTAGCCCGAGGCAATTACGCCATCTTGATTACATATCACAATTTACAAACGACATACAACACATAAAAGGGAAGGACAATGTAGTCAGCGATTGTTTATCCCGATTCAACGAACAAGAGACACAAGTATCATCGCTCACGTTAAAAGACCTGCCAAGCTCACAAAAACAAAGATGAGGAACTGCAAAATCTGTTGAACGAACAGAATGCATCGTCAAAAATAAAATTAAAATTAATTCGCGTACCCGATTCTAGCGACGAAATTTGGTGTGATATATCAAACGGCCGAAATCGTCCCTACATCCCGAAAGAGCTCCGACAAAAGATATTCGAAAGTCTTCACGGTTTATCGCACCCGGGAGTGCGAGCAACACGTAAACTCGTCGACACTAAGTATTTTTGGCCTCAGATGAATGTAGACGTAGGCTACTGGGCCAAATCGTGCCTGGGATGCCAACGATCAAAGGTAAACCGACACACACATTCACCTTTCGGAAAAATCGAAACCCCGAACAGTAGATTCCAACACGTTCATCTCGACATTGTAGGACCACTTCCGATATTAGAAGGATATCATTACATTCTCACGACAGTTGACCGTTACACGCGTTGGCCTGAAGCCATACCAATGAAAGACATGACAGCACTTACCGTCGCCACAACCTTTTATCAATATCACATTACTAGATTTGGCGTACCAACAATAGTCACTACCGACCAAGGTACACAGTTCGAATCGCGGTTATTTAGAGAATTCGGAAAATTAATAGGTCTAAACAGAATTCGAACAACACCATACAACCCGAAAGCCAACGGTATGGTAGAAAGATTTCACAGACAATTAAAAGCTGCATTGAAAGCGCGTGGCAACACAATTCACTGGAGTACGGAACTTCCTACAGTCCTACTGGGAATTAGAAGTTCAATAAAAGAAGATTTGAACTGTACTCCAGCGGAATTAGTTTACGGACAAACAATAATTGTGCCCGGAGATTTCTTTGTAGAAAATGCGGAAGATAAAACAAACAATACAGATTTTGTGACACGATTACAAAAGACAATGCAAAATATCGTACCTACACCAGCACGCGAACCCCAACAAAACAATATTTTTATTCCAAAAACTTTAGAAACTTGTTCACATGTTTTTGTCCGAGTGGACAAAGTTAAAGGACCACTTACGAACCCTTATTCTGGACCATATAAAATTATCCGAAGACTACGAAAAACTTTCATTCTCGATGTAAATGGAAAATATAAAAATATTAGCATTGATCGAATAAAGCCGGCATTTGGAATAAAAACTATAAGCTTCGAAAAGTAGTTTCGATCCAGAGGGGGAGTATTGTAGGGTACAAAAACACGGTAATCATGTGCACACTACATTAAACTTGAATTACACTCGTTAGTAATTACAACTAACGAATTTAGAAAATGGTATTGACTAATTAACTATATTGCTTTACAATTCCAATACCATAATGTATCAATAAAAGGAATAGTGAGAAATGAAACAGTACAGTCAGTTGTGTATACTCGCCGTGCTCAGATTAATTAAAAAATCAAATCATTAAGTTAAGCTTAGAAATAAGTTAAATTAAAAATAAAAATAATGTATAAAAATAAAGTAATCGGAAGACCGACGGTGGCTTAAGTGGTAGTGTGCTAAGCTGTGGTGCATTAGGTACTGGGTTCGACGCCCGTCCGAGACATCGATGTTGGTCTAAGTTTACTCAGCTTTAAATGAGTACCAGTAATAAAATTATAATAAAATGTAATTTAAGACTGGGAAAAATGCTAACGGCAGAGACCATTTGCTAACAACAAATGTCTCACGAATAAAAACCATTAGCTTGTTGCAATTAATAGTTTCTTCACTATAAAGAAATTTATGGTTCGGAATCCATATAAAAAAATTAGTAGGTCCAAATTGCAATACAAAACTGTTACAGAAACTTCAAGTGCAGATAACTCAGTACTTGGAGCCCTATACTCCCTAGGGGAGTGAAAAGGAAAATTAATCGGAATTTTATTTAAAGTAATATAAACATTACAAATTTATCTATAAAAATGAATGTATGTGGGTTTGTCCATTATGCATTACTTCACCATTCATCCGATCGCTATGAAACTTTGGGAAGTTGTTGAGTGCAGTCCCGAGATGCACCAAAACCGGGACCAGCACGATGATCGGGGCTGGCGCCTGAAGATATCTTGGGACCAATACCAGCACCAGGACCAGCACCAGGATGAGGAAAAAGACCAGGGCCGGGACCGTAGCCGGGACCTGGACCGGCGTTGGGGCCTAGGACCCAGAAAAAGCTTGGGACCTGGACCATGACTAGGACCAACATCGGGACCAGAACCAGAAGAATCAATATCGGGACCAAGACCAGGACTGAAACCAGTACCAGGACCGGGACTGGGACCTGGAAAAAGCTATTTAAAAGATAAGACTAAAATAATATTACATTTGTAATTTGTGTAGGAGGACTAAATTGGTTTCTAAGAACAATTATAAAAAAATATGTAAAACATTTTTTTTAAAATGCTTTTTAAAAACAATACTAGCCCTCTAAAAAGTAGAAAATAAAAGTGATGGTAGATCTTGAGCAGCTGGAACTGTTATAAATGAAAATTTCTAGAATATTGTTAATGGAATTCTGGAATATTTGAGGCTTAAAAAATGACAAATATTGAAAGAACCACCTTTGCATTTGTTGTTCTTCTAATTCTTTAAATATTCTAAATATAAACATCAAATGCATAGTGTGCTTCTTTTAATGTTTGTAAAGATTATTAAATCCAAAAACTTCCAAACGTAATTTACAAATGCATCAATAATACAATGAAAAAAAAAATACCAAAAAGAATTCTTAAAAAAATCGAAGAACCTACAAAGAGGATCTGCGTCCAGATTCTAGATTTCAGTTACAGTGGGGTAAAATAATAAAAGATGTTAATTTAGAATGTTAAACATATTATTTTCATATTATGAACCTTTTAAACGGTGGCCCTCTTAAAAGAAAAAGATGACATCGCATTTCTTAATAAAAATAATTCCATGCAAATGGAAGCTTTTCTTAAAATTTCACATTTCGATATCCTTGAAAACATCTCATCAGATGCAGAAAATAATAAATTTCCATGCGACTTCTAAAAAAGGACCTACATGAGGAAGCAAAAACTGTCTTTATTTGTGTGCCATGTTTTCTTAATAGGATTGATTTGTGTTTATCTGTCCTTAGTAGTCCATCAGGTTGGAATATTGAAAGAGGTTGGAGAAAATTGAAGGACCGCATACCGAGTCATGAAAACTCAATAAAATATAAGGAGAATTAGGTTCATTAATAATGCGTCATAAAACTCCACACTTAGATGTTTAGTCTTGAAACAGATAACCGATGAAGCCTGATTTACTTCCAATTACTTAGTAAGTACGATCCTATATTATACAATCATGTCAAGAAAATTCGCACATCCAGGCAAAAATAAGAGTCCGCAAGTTCATTATCTATCCTTAATTATTCAAAAAGAATTTATTGCAATTTATGCATCCTTTTTAATTGCAATTTATAATTAGAACTTATTATTAATTTCTGTATTGGTGAATCGTATGCTAACAGGAAAATACAATGGTGTACAATCAGTTTTACTAAACCATAATTCTAACTGTATTTTTTCAAGCTGCGGAAATCATACTTTAAATTGAGTAGGACAGTGTAGAAACATGTAATGAAGCCATATTTTACTTCGGAAGAATTCAGCAAATGTACAACTTCTGTAGCAGAAGTTGTACATTTGCTGAATTCTGTAACAACTTCTTCTACCACATGCATCAGGTTTCACAATTCTTAGAAGAACGCTACTACTTTCTTCCGCTGTCACCAGTTATTTCAAGGAAAAAAAAAATAATAATAATTAAAGAAATTTAAAAATATGGGGAATCATGCAAAGTGTAATCGTCACACATATAAAATTGCAAGACGAAAATACTTATTAATTAAGTAATCATGCAGAAGAAGTTAATAAAAAATTTAATAGAAAAAGCTAGATATTGAAGAGACAAGTACTAAGAACATTTGAAAGCACATTTCTGTTCTTTTTTGAATTAATGAACCTAACACTAATGTCAAATTTTGATGAACTGTTGTTAACTGCACGAGCACGTTGCATCCTAGGAAGCGGCTCATTCTATCTATAATCAGTACGATGGAAGCGTATCGGGAAAACCGGCACCGATCTAAGAGAACGAGCACTGTTATTAAAGTTTAACCGTTCAAGAAGTTAAGGAGATTCTACGGATCCCGAAATGAGTTGGTGTATAAAAATAATGTCAGCTATGAGTTGGTGTATAAAAATAATGGCGCCTTTGTAGAGATTGAAGATCTAGTAGTTTAATATGATCCTCATAGGGGAGAAGATTGTGAGACTCAACCCAAGATATCCCCCGAAGAGCAAACCTTGCGAAACTACAGTGAACTGATTCGATTCTACTAATGTAGAGACGTATGTGTCAAAAAACTCCTTAGACCAACGTTTAACAAACCCAAGCGTAGAGTTGGGTCTATTCACAATGTTATCAAAATGGGAGAGAAAGTTTAATTGGCTGTCGCAGAGAATGCCAAGGTCAAGAATGGTCAAAACTCCCGGGACAGGCTCACCATTAAGATAATAATTACGTGCTGGAAAAGAAGCACGTTTACGAGTAAAGCTAATACTCTGGCATTTGCTAACATTGAGTTCAAGAAAGGTTTTTTAACACCATAGCGAAAAGTAAGTCAGATCTTCTTGAAGGACAGCACTGTTATATAATGTGTTAATTATTCTTTATATTTTCATATCGTCAGCAAATATATTAGTTTCTCAAAATTTAATTATTGACGAAAAAACGTTAATTGTAAATTTCAATGAAATAATTGATGAATTTATATTTTTAAAGAATTTTTATAGAACTAATTTTGACATAGATCCATTGCCTGAAAATTTACTAAAAAAAACATTCTTGAAGAGAATTTAATACAGCTGTTTCCAAATTTGTCAATTATTCTTAGAATACTTTTGAGTCTACCCGTTTCTGTTGCTTCAACTGATTGAAGCTTTAGTACTTTGAAAAGCATAAAAAAAATTAACAGATAGACAATGTCCTAGGATAGACTAAATAGTTTACCAAGCCTAAATATAAATTGTGGCTATGCCTGAAAGCTGGATTTTCCCAAAAATATTAACGAATTTGCGAATTCTAAAGCCTTTTAAAATATAAAGTCTCTTTCAAATAATTTTAATTTCTTATTATTTTATTACGTAATTTTTCTATGTTTTAAAAATTAAACTAAATAGAGCAGTATAGAGCAAAAAGTTTTGTGACGGATCACATTGAAGCTCTATAAGGGCCTGATAATAATAAATAATTTATTAAGTATTTAATATTGAATTAAATATTGAAAATTAATTTCAATCTCTTTTATAAATTAAACTTGAATTAGCAGGTTGGCACTTGCATCAGGGTTCACAATTCTAATAAGAATGCTACAACTTCCCTTCTCCGTCATCTGCTAATTCAAATTAGTCAAAAACTAAATTTGATAGAACTAAAGGCAGTTTTAAAAGTTTGAAAAACCGTGACGGTCAGCGAGTCAAAATATTAGGAACCAAAGAATTATAAGTTCCATATTCAGACAATTTTTTTTAATTAAATAATAATAAAAAATTCAATTACTGCTTGAATAAACTGGCTACCACATGCATCAGGTTTCAGAATTCTTAGAAGAACGCTACTACTTGCTTCCGCTGTCACCAGGTATTTCAAGCAAAAAAAAAATAATAATTAAAGAAATTTAAAAATTTAATATATATGAGAAATCATGCAAAGTGCAATTGTCACACATATAAAATTGCAAGACGGACAATACATATTAATTAGGTAATCATGCAGAAGGAGTCAATAAAAAATGTAATAGAAAACGCTAAATATTGAAGAAACAAATATTAAGAACATTTGAAATCACATTTCTGTTCCTTTTTGAATTCATGAACCTAACACTAATGTCAAATATTGATGAACTGTTGGAAGCGTATCGGGAAAAGCGGCACCGATCTAAGGGAACGAGCACTGATATTAAAGTTTAACCGTTCAAGAAGTAACGGAGATTCTACGGATCCCGAAATGAGCAAAAGAAGCTCGTTTACGAGCAAAGCTAATACTCTGGCATTTGATAACATTCAGTTCAAGAAAGGTTGTTGAACACCATAGCGAAAAGTAAGTCAGATCTTCTTGAAGGACAGCACTGATAACAGTATATAAATAATGTGTTAAATATTCTGTATATTTTCATATCGTCAGCAAATATTTTAGTTTCTGAAAATTTAATTATTTACTAAACATCGTTAATTGTTAATATGAAAATTATTGGACCGAGGTGACTATCCTGCGGTACACGAGACTTAGCCACAAATGAATCAGATCGACCGGACCTAAGTAGTACCTTGTATTTCCTATTGATAAGATATGACTTCAACCAATGTGAATTTCAAGAGAATAAGATTATGTGATAACTTATCAAATGCCTTACTTAGGTCAGTAGAGATAGCATCTACGTCATAACCAATTTCCATTGCGTTTAAGCTGTTGGAGACAAATTTCGTTAATTTGTAGTCGTGGTCTGCCTTCAAAAATACGTGTTGTTTAGATGGAATCAGCGATTTACAGTGAAAGTAGATGGTATCATAAACAATACTCTCGAAAATTTTGGGAATACAAGATAACAGAAATAGGCTTATAATTGTCGATTTACGAAGTAGACCCTTTTTATGTACAGGGGTCATAATTGAATCTTTACAGAGACTTGGAAATATCCCCGCCGACAGTGATCTTTTAAAAAGAGTCGTAAATGGTTGTGCTAAATTATCCATATATCGATTTAGAACTATAGCAGGCAGCCCATCTGGACCAGAAGAATAATCTTCTTTCAATTTACAGATCGTGTCAGCAACAGTATGATACCTTATACTAATGGAAGCCAAAGAAGTCTGAAGAGTGTTGCTCAATAAGAAAAATAAGACTTGGCCAACATCAGTAAAAGTTTCACTGAATAAGTCAGCAAAAAACTTGGAAACAGATTTTGGATCATTAGATGATTGATCCCTGTATTTGAGAGTTGCTGGAAACCCATCTGTTTCTTTGTTGAATTAATGAACCTCCAAAACATTTTAGGGTCCACAATAATATCGAATTGTATTTGATTAATATAGTTAATATAAAGACTCCTAGATAAGTCAGAGAATAAATCAGAATATGCATAATAAGCAGATACAGATCTGGTGGTTTAGAATTTATGCCATAACTTATTTCTTTGATTTCTTAATGAATGAAGTTCAGTATTATACGTAGGAGGTGAAATCGATGTTCTTTGAAAAGTAGATACGGGAACAGATTGTTCGATGCATTTAAAATTTTGATGGTGGAAATTCGTGATTGTTAAATCAAAATCATTTACTGCATTTAGGATTCTAGGAAAGTTCATATTGCTAAGTAAGCGGTTTAAATTACTGAGTTTGCTTTACGAAAATTGGAGCAGAAGACACTTTCGTACGAGTTAAGGATAGAATTATTCCTAAAAAAACAAAGTAATTAATAAGGGAGTATGAAAAGCATCAAGGACTGACAGATATTGGAAACTCTCTTCAATAACGCAGTTATGATTGTCGGTCGAAAAGACAAGATTCAGTTGTCTATTAACATTCTTTTTAATGTCTCAGTTGAAGAACTCACATTGGATGCAACAAAATATGATGCATCATCTGATCCGACCGAAGTACAGCGTAGGTAAATTAAAATCGCTTAAAAATAGCTGGTAACATTCGATGCAACTGACGGGGTGTATATAAGAGTTCAGAACATTCCGAAGCCAACAAGATAGCCTAACAAATATTACGACGCTAACAAGATAACCTGACACAATATTACTTCAATATTAAAAATATCAGGAATATTGAAAAGAGTAGTGTCATATATACAATGAATCGCAATAAGTACCACGCGCCCCACAGAAAGACCTTAAATTCTGCCAAAAAAAGTTCATTGTCATGAAAACTATTCTTCAGATTTGTTTCCGTCATAGCATATACGTGAAATGGAAATACCTGTGATTTAAGAAATACAGCACATGATTTCGTACGAAGTCCTCTTACATATTGATAGTAAACGGACAAACAACGTAGGATTTTTGGAGCCGCAAACGTAGACTTCGACTGATGTCTAGAAACGTTAGTTCGAGAATGATTGAATTCTTTTAAAAATACTCCAATAGGGTTCATAATAATATTAAAATATTCATTTAAATGATGCAACGTGAGCTGCTGCTTTGCTAAATTTGAAGCATTTAAAAGAACTAGTATTAATATCCGGGTGAAGTCATTTAATATAAGCTAGCACCTCTTCCGATAATGTATCTAGGTGATAGCGCGAACAAAATATTGTTTTAGGACGTGACACGAGCTGATTAGCACGCAGACATAACGAAGTGCATGTAGAAGTAGAAGTAGAAGTAGAAGTAGTAGTAGGAGTAAGAGTAGAAGTAGGAGTATGAGTAGAATTAAAGTTAGAAGCAAAAACGCTTCTTGATTTGGGCTTAGATTTAGAATTAGATCAAGAGTTAGGCTTAAATATGGTTTTAGATTTACGAGAAGGATTAGCAGTTGAAATTAGAATTAGACATGAAAATAGAATTAGACTTAGATCGCGATGCAGCTATCTCATCTTGCAATGAGATGTTATTATGAAAGGAGTTGTTAACACTTATAGGTAACATAAGTCATACCGCCGAAAGTACCGCGCTCTGAATCGGTGAAATATTGTTAGACCATTTATTTAAATTAAAATTAAACTTATCAAAATCTTTATTAACTAATTTAATGTCGGCTAACGTTTTACCAACCTTAGTTTTTAACGACATGATTTTGCTGGAAATATCTTCCTGCAAGATAGACTCAATATTTACGAGCTGCTTAACCGTACTGGAAAATTTTCCGCGTTACTATTCCTCCTAGTAATTTCTTGAAGGTTTGGAAAGAATTGCTGACCCAAAAGAAATATTTCCAAGTCTTCTTCTACTAGTAAAAAATTCGCGGATTAAAGAACCTCACTCTTATCTTGGTCACCGCACCAATGTTTTATTTCTGTTTAAAATGAGAGAAGTTATTCCTTCCTGCTATGATCGTCTAGTCTAAATAGCTGGTTAATTTTACCCTCTTAAATAAACAACTTGTTTATGTCACAATGACCTCTCCATTGGGTTTAAAGTTGAACATCAGGAGTTTGATAACACTCCTCTAGCTCTCTTGCCAATTGATGTGGATAAAGATCCACCTCAACTGGCAAGATCGCTAGAGGAGTGCTATCAAACTCCTGATGAAGGCGTTGAAAATCTTGCAAAGAGACTCTTACAAAAGCTGGAGGCTTACAGAATGATGGTGGATAATATATATCAGGATGAAGGCAGAGTATTGAACAAATTATGAAAGTAGGAAAACGCACTTTCATTAGACGTTTGCGTTCAGAAGCATTAAACCATTATGTGAGATCACAAAATTGTTCAAGTTTAAGTGTGGCTGTACAGAATGCTATAGACTACACAAGAGAAGATTACGCAATGGGTAATACATCAGAAACAAAACGAGTAGCTAATGAAGCTGATATAACGATTTTGTTAAATGAGTTACCGATCCAAATTTTATTTAAAAAACTTAATTTTAATTACAACTTATACGAAATGTATATTTTAGAAGAAATAAAGAATATATCATAATAAATTATATCATATAAAATTATATAATTGCAGAGGTAATATTATAGAGATGAACAACGTCGAACAAAAAATAGTAGTAAATTCAAATTTATAGCTTTTTCTTCTGGCCAGCTAAACTGGCCATCGCAAAAAGCAGTATAGCTTTCCTAGGAAAGAGCTTTCTCTCTAATTTCACCTCTATTTTCTATAGTTTTTGTATAGACTCTTTTTTTCCTTTTGAATGAATATCCGAAAATGTAAAAACAAATTATTTAAAACTATTTATTTCCTTTTTTATTTATTCTTTTTTCATTCTTCTTTGCATCCATACTTGAGAAGAGAATAAAAATATTTTTACCATTTAGGTCTATGCAAGAAATAGTGCGAGGTCATAAATATTATGTGTATTTTTTTTGTATAATATTTTCGCTACCTAAATTTTTCTTGAATAGTTTTGTGAATTCAAAATTTGGAAATATATATTTTTTATTCTTTTTTCATTTTTGGGCTATTTTAGAATTTTATAAGAATTAATGGTATGAAACTTCATACCATTAATTCTTACAAATCGCGTCGGTCGAAAGATGTTTACAGAAAAATTAAATGACAATTTGTAATTGAGCTTGTGATTCATTTATTATTATTATTTTTTACTTTTTTTTAATAAATTTTTTAGCCCTGAAAGGGTCTGCTTGTTTTTTATATAAATTTTAAAATTAAAGATAGTAATTTATATATTGTTTAAAATGTTAAATTTAGCATTAATTGTCCCAGTTTTTGGAAATTTAAAAAAACGACAATTTGGTAGATTATTTTGTGTAGAATTGTAATTAACATTGTAGCATTTAATATTCCACTTACTTTTTTGAAAACACATAGTGTTTTCCGTCACAGTTTATAGTTAGTCTAATTACGCTAACTGATTCTACATCCATTAAAACAGATGTATTTATGAATGGAAGCGGTAATCATTCATAAATACAACTGTAAAGCTAATTCGACAAATAACATAAATACAATTGGAAGAAGCATATAAGAGAATACATATGTTGAATGTATGATGACAATAAAATAAAATCGAGCTAATGTATGTATTTCATTTGGAAATTTTGAAAATACAAAATAAAAATTATAGAAATAACTATATCTGTTCCGAAGTCTTGAACATATCATTTTAAACTAATATTTTACAGAAAGAGAGTAGTTTCAAG
This sequence comes from Empis livida, assembly GCA_963932195.1. Lineage (NCBI taxonomy): Eukaryota > Metazoa > Arthropoda > Insecta > Diptera > Empididae > Empis > Empis livida. The sequence goes on from OZ010647.1 coordinate 19,238,157, forward strand.
AATAAGAATTTTTTATATTTTTCATATATGAAAAAATGGAGAATGAAAAAGAGCGTAATGAAATAGCTTTTTGAAATAAAAAAGCTTTTTAAATTAATTTTTTTCTTCGAAAAATTGGTTTCATACTACGCTGATTTGTTCTAGCGGTCGTCATCTAGATAAGTATTATCTCTTGTAATTATCATTTTTTAAAAAAGGAGAGGACAGTTTTATTAAGATATTGTTAAAACTTAATATGCAATTTTTTGTTTTGGTTAGAATTTGTTAGGAATTCTTGGTAAAATTGTTATTGTTATTAAATTAATGATTTTTTTTATATTAAGGCAATATAAAAAATTAAGTCAATAAAGAAAATGAGAATGAAAAGGGATGTATAGAAAGTCTATAAAATTTTAAATCTATTTTATTAGTTATGTAATCTAAAATTTATATTATAAGTAAACGACAATTTGGTAGATTATTTTGTGTATTCAGTACAATATGTACTGAATATTGTATTAAAGAAAAAAAAAATAAGATCAACAATATCTATTTTTAAAATTTATGAGAAAAAATTAACAAGATTTATATTAAAAGATTATTTTAAGAAAAACAATTAATTAGTAAAAAATTATTTTACTACATATATGATTTTAAAAAAATTAAAGAATAATAAAGAATATTCCTTATTTGAAATGGAATTAATGGGAATATTGAATTAAGTTTTTGATTATATTTTATATTTAATTAATCTTTCGAGTTATTAAAATAACATTTTCTTAATATATCATTGTTTTCGAACATGTTTAAAATAATATATTATACTACCATATATAGAAGTAAGAAAAAGAAAATTTAAAGTTATTTTTGTAAGAAAATTGTAAGTTTTATCATTATATATTAGAATTAAAAGAATTGTTTTTTTTTTAATAATAAAGATATTTGCATTAACGGTAATTTCGAAATACCAATTGATAATTTCGAAATACCAATTTGTAAAAAATAAGTCTATTTTTTAACTGGAAAAAGGGAGGTGTTGTGTAATAAAAGTACAATGAACTCTAATAATTTTTTATTGAACCAAAATATTTTCGAATGCTGAATATGCATTATCGGCATTTTTTAATTATATTATATATTTGTATTACTAGCTGAACCGTCGCGCGTTGCTGCGATCTAAGAAGAAAGGAAATTCAAGGCAAATCATTATGATAACATTCAATTTACATTGTGTGACTTAAATAGAATTAAATCAGAAGCACAAATAATTTTAAACACATCAGATTTTATAATTGTCCATAGAAAACAATTGAGTCCTCCTACACGAAGTACAAAATGTAATATTCTTTTTGTCTGATATCTGCGTTTTTCAGGTCCCAATCTCGGCTGGTCCTGCTTTCGCTCTTGATCCTTTTCCCGATGGTGGTTCTGTTCCTGTCCTGGTCCTAGTCATGGTCCAGGTCCTGATCATGGCGCAGGGGCCAGGTCTTTTTCAGGCTCCCTACAGGTCCTGGTGCCGTCCCGATCCCGGTCGTGGTCATAGTCCTGGCCTGGTTCTGGTCCCGGTAGTGGTTCCGGTTCTGGGCCCCCTTCCGGTCCTGGTCCTCGTCCTTATCCTGGTCCTGGTTCCGATACAGGCAAGTAAAGAGGTCCAGGTCCCAGTCCCGGTCTGGTCCTGGTACTCGCCCTCATCCTGGTCCTGGTACTGGTCTTGGTCCTGGTCCTGGTGCCTATAACCATACCGGGAGTAAACTCAACAACTTCCCAAAGTTTCATGGCGATCAGATGAATGGTGTAGTAATACTTAAGTGACAAACACACATACATACATTCATTTTGATCTATATAAAAGGAGTTAAGAATAAATTCATATGTATTAAATTTCATAACAAGGTCAGTAAACAGTATGACTTGTATGAATTTATACAACAACAACAACATATGCAAATCGTCATACGAAAAGCAAAACAACAACAATTGCGTATATGATATTATAATAATAAAAGCATATGATATTTTTACGAAATGTTTTAGAGTTCATTGAGTACATTCAACGCTAAAATTTGGTGACCACGTAACACGTTCCCTAATGGCTAAAAATGCTAAAGGAGCATTTTTAGAGTATAAAAGACTTACAAATTTGGTGGTTCGGGGAATCCTACTTGAGAAAACAGTAGCGTTAAAATGGCTGAGAAACCATTCAGTACATCATAGATGCTCAAGTGTGAGTTTACCGTTTTCATCCCTACAGCGACATAGGTCATTCATGGGGACCTAATGTAGGTGCCATGTTTACCGATCAAGCAAGGACCAGTAAGAACGCCAATTAGCTTAAAACTCCGATTTTTTTAGATAATTGCAGCCAACATGGTTTGGTATGACGAAACTGAGGATAATGTTCCCAGGCGTTATTAACTACCTTGTTCGCAGCTATGTCTATTAATAGTTTAGCTAACTCAATTGGACAGCAGACTTGAAAGCCAGCTTTCCAAACCATTTTAAGCACATGAGTCCGCCTTTTCACTCCAGTCAATGAAGCAGTTCCCCGGAAGAAAGCATTTTCTTATTACGATTCTTTGTTCCTATCGGATGAACAATTGTTGATAATTTCTAACTAGGTTAGATTACATTACATAGCAGCCTGGCTATAAATATGGTGTTTCAGGTTTTTATCGAGCAGCTTTTGAGCCGCTTTAAGGATGGCAAGAACTTTAGCTTGGAACGTTATAATGTTATCATAGGTTATGTCAAAACAAAGAAACAAAGAAGCGAAAAATAATTGTAAATTAGTATTGACATTGCCGAAGCTTTTGCTGTCGATTTCGAATAATTATTTAATAAATCACCTACTTTAGTTTCCACTTGTGATGAAATGGAATTAATTTAAACATTTAACATTCCTGAGAAGTATTCTCAGGAATGTTAAATGTTTAAATTATTTTCTGTTTTAGAATTTTTCTAATAATAAAATAATAACCCAGAAGAGTATTGGAAGTTCTATATAAGGTAAACATATCGAACTAAACTAATAAACATAAATTTTTGTGCCTCTTACCCTTTGCAAAAAATATTTTATATTAAATTATGTTATTGTATTAGAATCTATTTACTAATTTGCATATTTATTCTTAATATAGAAAATATTATTATAATATTAATAATTAATACAATTTTATATTTATATATATGTATAGCCATAATGATAGTAAAAGCATTCGTATTTGTTTTACCAATTGTTTGCTGCATCTACTGCTTGGCAGCAAGTGAAAGACCTACAAATTTTAATACATGTGAAGATCAATTGTCCAGCTACCGCAAATTTATTTTGACAGCAATTATCAGCTTTGAAGATGTTTGTGATGCATATGAAGCCCACGAAAACCCCAATCAAACAGAAAAAAATAGAAGTGATCATCACCGGTCTCAAGTTTGGGCCTTTTTTCGTTTATTGATGGCTCAATTTAAAGATTTGGATTTTGTTGATGTAATAAAGGAAGCTATAATTGAAAGGTGTTTAGAAAAGTCACAACGAAATGTGAAACGAGATGCAGTTGTAGTAGGTAAAAAGCAGCGTTTTCATTCATGGGGTGGTAAGAGATCGTCCAAAGATTATCGCTTTTCCTTTCTTGTCAATGAAAATAAGAGATTGATATAGATATTTTAAAAATAAATATTGAGCACACAGCTTATGTAATTGAATTAATTAAATTTGTACAATAAATTTTAAAGGTATTATATTTCATTTTTATTTTAAATAAAATTAAAAAACACCTTTCAGAACCTAAAGAACGAAAAACCAATAAATTTTTATCATAAGTGTGTAGATTTTATGTGTGAAAAAAAAAAAAAAATATGTAAACCAAGGTTTTTAAAAAAATATTCTTCTTATTATAGCTTTGTTATCTATAAGTAAATTTTCGCAGTTTATAACTTTAATTTTCATTAATTTATGGCAATAAATTAATGAATAATTTTTCGGTTTAAAAAAAATTTAGCTTAGCATACCGAGAGGAGAATTTTTTTTTTGCTTTTAGGTGTTAGGTCTATGCGAGGAAAAAAGCAAATTCATAAAATGTATAATTGAAATATCACATAATATTTTTTTGGTTTTAATTTGATGTTGCAAATTCACAACTATTTTAAAAGTAGAGAAAAACTATATTTTATACTTGTACATACCACAATATAAAATTTCACACTACTATATACTATATATTTTAGGACATTGTGTTGCATACGAAAGGAAGAAGAGCAAATAATAATGGTAATAAAATAAAACAATGTGATTAAGTTCTGCAACTTTTAGAATACCACTTTAACACTGTATCCATACCTTATATGGATGAAACAAATTCTAACTTCTATATATCAATAACAAAAGATAGATTTAAACAAGGAACAAGTTGCACTGACATTACAGCATTTAGTATAGCATTATCTATACATATAAATGGATGTAAACGCAATATGAGCAACTCATCATGAAAGCAGACGGGGAGCATTTCCTTGTCATGCCGCTACTGAGAAGGTGTTTCCAGAAACTGAATTTCTTAATAATCGCGCTACCAATGTACTAAAAAAGCAACTCATTTGATGCTGGTGTAAATTTTCAATGTCCTGTATTATTTCGATATTATGGTCCGCGTGCTTATCGCCTTTTAAAAACTTCATAATTAGGTTCGGGGAAATCATAGAATCCCGTTTTTTTAAGAAGGTTCCTATGATTTGATGCTTACCAAAAATAACCTGGTTATATACGTTTTACCGTCTTATTTCCAAAATTGTCTATTGTCTATGAAGTAGATGCATTAGGACAAAACATTAATGATATTAATGACAACAAAATTGTCACAAGATAAAAAGTGGACCCAAATAAATTGTAATCTTTATCTGAAATCCTTTTATTCTGATTGAAACCCCGGAAGTCAAAATTTAATGATGTATTTTAAATATATAATGAGGCTATTCACGGATTCAACTTCCACACACATTTTGACGAGTTTAACCTAAAGTTACTCCATACATTTGTATTAACTTTGACACCAATAAAGAATTTACTCTACAAATCAATTTATCATAATTTATTTATAAAAATCAATCAATAATAAATTAAAAACCTAAGGCTAAATAACCTAAAAAATTTGCTTCATTCACCAAATTTCGCTACTACAAAAACAATTCTCATACGTATCATATTTTTTCATCTGCAAACAATAATTAAATGTAGTATAAAAATGATAACGATATTAAATTACTTAACTGTATTATATGTCATAAATTAATAATTTTCATATCCGAAACCTTTCATTAGATATACTCAAATAAAAATTGCTTCTGATTCAATGTTAAAGCTACTCTACCCCAAATCGTATTTTTTTACAGTAATTTACAGTAAAATCAAAAAATGTTAAATAACATATACTCTCAATTATCTTTTGATGCGGTTTTTTTATGCGATTTTTAAATAATGCGGTGCAAAAATAACAAATTTTTTGTATATTCAACATTTTTTATTTAAAGCTAGCTACGAAAAAATTTCATAATGTTCAACTACGTATTAGGTTTATTTGTCGACTGGCTATTTATTACTAAGTAAACAAAATTCTGTCAAAGAACGTTACTACTTATTACTTCAACACAAGTTTTTTCAAAAGAATTGTAAGTTCAGGATATTTCTTTTTTATGCATTTTAAGTTATTATTTAGGTTTTGTGCGATTTTTGGAGTAAATGAAACGTATCTATAATTTCGCATATAAATATATGTCTTTTTTGTGCGATTTTTTTATTTCCGAATTTCCATGGAACGCATGTACCGCATAAAAAGAGAATTTAGTGTAGTGTAAGAATTAAAATGACAAAACTAAAACTAACTTAATCCTCCTTTTTCATAAGATTTATTACTGGTACTCATTTAAAGCTGAGTAAACTTAGACCAACATCTAATGTGTCGGACGGGAGTTGAACCCAGTACCTGCATCACAGCTTAGCACACTACCACTTAAGCCTCCGCCGGTCTTTAAACTAACTTAATAGTTTTCATTACAAATTACCTATTTTATCTAATCTCAAAAACAATCCTTACTGCACATAACTCTTTGTCCATTGTTTATTCGATCCATAGTTATATATAATTGTATAATTATCGCTTATAGTCTACAAATCTGTAATCATATTAAAGCTGCTTTTTCCCAGTCTTAAATTACATTTTATTGTAATTTTATTACTGGTACTCATTTAAAAGTGAATAACCTTAGACCAATATCGATGTCTCGGACGTGAGTTGAACCTAGTACCTAATACACCACAGCTTACCACACTATCACTTAAGCCACCGTTTGTCCCATATTCACATAAAGTTGGTTCTTATCAACCACTAATTTATGTGCATCTTTTTCCACTTTATTCGAATCAGCTTGTCTTTTTTCTTCAAAATTACGTTGATCTATTTTTTCTATTAAAAACTCCTTTACATCTTTAACTTCTTTATTTTCGATATCTTTTACATTTGAAACCTCCTTTTATCAATTTTTTCCTCCTAGTTGTGGCAATATTTTAATCTATTATTTTGGATTCTTTTAGATTTGCGACCAATTTACACTTTTACGTTTTGTGCTTCTACTACTTCAGGAGTTAAGTAAGGTCCTCTCCAACCAGTACAGGATTTTTTAATAAAACCTTGTGCCCTGTCTTAAATGTTACGATTTTTTAACTCTTATCATATAATTTTTTCGATTCTAACTTCCCATTAATTAAATTTTTGGGGCAAGTAGATGGACGCTTTGACAGTTGAACAATAGTCATAAAAATTGTAAACTGGTTCTGGCTTTTGCTTTAAGCTTAGGATTCACTAAACCCATATAACGCCTGTAAATGCGTGAGTTTACTTGGGTGTGATTATAGCGAAACGCTGCTTCGCCTAGCCAGTCATCCCAACTTTGAATATTATTCTCGATAATCATTATGAGGTATTCCAATAATGGTCGCCTTTCTAAAGAGCCATTAATTTGGCAATATTTTACTTAATTTTAAATATTTTACTTAATATCTTAAATAAATCACTTGTGAAATTAGTACCTTGGTCTGTAATAATTTTGTTAGGTATAACAGAATACGCATGAGCAATGGTATTTTTCCTACCCGCGATGTATTTAATCTTGAAATCGTACACAGATAGACAAATTTCCATCGATTTGGCCTTTCATCGCGATTTATACACGATTATTAGCAGGTTGTGATCGATATAAACAATGAAATTCCGCCCGAGTAAATAACATAAAAAACTGCCCAATATGTGGCTAAAATTTCTTTCTCTATTGTGGCGTAGTTACTTTCACACTTGTGTAACACTCTACTGGAGTAAGTTATTGATCTGTCCCCGTCACCTTGTGATAGTGTTGCCCCTAGAACATAATTACACACATGGATAGTTAAATTTAGTTGAATTTTTTTGTTAAGTCCGTGTAAGCAAGAAGAGTTGGTTTCACCAACAATTCTTTAACCTGTTCAAATGCTTTCTGGTGTTTCTGGGTCGAATAATAAGGTAATGCCTTAGTGGCCATTTTATAAGAAATGGTCCAGTCTTAGCTAGTTCTAGCATATATGGATGATAATAATTACTAAATGGATGGTTTTTTCACACAACTGGTTGCTCCAGGACCGGACTGAACTCCTTCTTATTCGATTTTATGCCCTAAATATACAAATTGTTTTCTGAAAGATTTACATTTCTGTGGTTGTAATTTTAAGTTGTTTTCTCTAAGCGTTTGAAAATCCGACCTCAGTTTTTCATCATGATGCTTTAACACTTTCGCAGCGGCTTTCTGTTTTACGTTTTAAACGATTATAAATCTTTTCGAACTTCTAAAATTTAATAATTAAATGCTATTTTTTTTTTAAATATTAGGGGCAGTTCTGGAGGACCAGGCTCGTTATTTCTTTCATTACTTCTTCTATTCTCGACTATTCTTACTTCGTTTGTTATTTAACGTGTCCATCTCTGGTTCTATTTTTTCTACTGTTACATCTTCATAATTTACATTCATTATGCTGACTATTAATTCTGCGTTTTCAACATTATATACTATTTATTCAACATTATATACTATTTATACTATTTTCTGCGTTTTCAACATTTATACTATTCCCAATAAATACACCTGGCGCTACTTCTTTTGAAAAATAAATTACTTCTCCTGTTAAATAAGTTGATAACAAACTGCCTTCTCCATACGTGCCGGAACACGTAACAGATGGAATCTACACGGCACTTCCACAAAATGCGAATGGAATGATGTTGGATAGGCAATGTCCTTTATACAGAGCTTGTCTTGAATGAAGTTACATACCGGAAAAATCGCAAGAACCTAAGGTAATATTCATACCGAAACCTGGGAAGAGTAGTTATGCCTCAGCGAATGCGTATAGGCCAATTAGCTTGACCTCGTTTTTACTGAAAACCGTAGAGATAGAACTGAGATCCTTGATACCGATCTCAGCGCTGTCACGATTCCAACACGCCTATTGTAAGGGTAGATCGGTTGACTCGGCCATACATAGCGGGGCGGTTATAATAGAAAAATCATTACTGCAGAAAGATGTAACCCTGGGAATGTTTATAAACATTGAAGGGGCTTTCAGCAATGTTGAAACAATGTTGAAAGCCCCTCAATAACAGGAAGTCTCAAAAACAAAGGGGCTGACAGTAAATTTGTAAACCGGATAACGTCCATGTTGAGATATAGGAAATTACAGGTTAATTTTGGTAACTCTGAAAGGCTCGGATATGCCAGAAACGGTACCCCACAAGGAGGAATTCTATCCCCCTTTGTATGGCTCATTGTCATGGATGGCCTATTAGACGAGTTGACGGAAGCGGGATACCATATTGTCTGTTATGCAGACGATTTGGCTATCTTCGTAACAGGAAAATTCGAGTCAACGCTAACCGAGTTAATGCAAAGTGCGATTAGCCTTGTCCTCGGCTGGGCGACGAGGAACGGAATAAGAGTTAACCCGAAAAAGACTGAGCCTTGTCTCTCCTCACGAAGAAGGAGGAATTCCAGTCTAATCCTCACCACGGAAGCGGGATTAGAGGGATGCAGGACACCCCTCTAATCTTGGTAAATACAGTCAGTGTCTTCGGAATAAGCTTTGATAGTAAGATGCGTTGGAAACAGCACTTAGAATAAAAAGCCGGTAAAGCAATTCCGACTTTTTGGATCTGTAGGAGTGTTATCGGGAAATGGTGGTGATTATCCCCAAATATATATACAAGTGCAGTAAGACCCATTGGATATATACTAGTGTAGTAAGACCCATTCGTAGGAACTAATCTGAAAATCCTCGAAAGGGTCCAAATACAGTGCTGTATAGGTATTTCAGGAGATCTGAGCAACACACCTACCAGAGCCCTGGAAATAATTCTTTGCATAGAAGCAATCGAGCTACATGTTAAGCAAATGGCGGCAAATGCTGCCATACGCCTGAAGTTAAATGGTCTCTTTAAAGGTAATAATTCTCACTCCGAGCCTTTCAGAGTTACCAAAATTAGCCTGTAATTTCCTATATCTCAACATAGACGCTATGCAGTTTACAATATTACTGTCAGCCCCTTTGTTTATGGGACATCCTGTTATTGATTTCTTTTTGACTTTGTTAAAAGCCCCTTCAATGTTCACACACCACCAGAATTATTCATTAGAATATTCTTAGGGGGTAAAATAATATCAATTACCACACTCCTATTCTTATCCCTAAAGGTTGAGTATTGCATCAGAACGTAACATACCCAGGGTTGATTGACATTGAAAGCGTCTTCAATGTCAATGAACATTCCCAGGGTTACATCCTTCTGCAGTAATGATTTTTATATTATAATCACCGCTTTATGTAGGGCCGAGTCAACCGATCTACCCTTACAATAGGCGTGTTGGGATCGTGACAGCACTGAGATCGGTATCGAGGATCCCAGTTCTATCTCTACTATCTTTTCTAAGGTTTTAGTAAATCGAGGTCAAGCTAATTGGCCTATACGTATTCGCTGAGGCATAAGTACTCTTCCCAGGTTTCGGTATGAATATTACCTTAGATTCTCGCCATTTTTCCTGTATGTAACTTAATTCAAGATAGCATTCCGTTAGCATTTTGTAGAAGTGCCGGGTAGATTCCATCTGTACCCGGAGATTTATAGGGATTACTGGAATCCACCGACCACCTCACCTTTGTTAATATAATAATCTCCTGTGCGTCCAGTAATGATGGCCTAACGTCAATCAAACCTATATCTTCCCCCAAAACTTCCACGTTGTCTAAGCAACCCGGGAAGTTGGTTTCGAGTAAGATTTCTAATGATTCTTCTGCAGATCCGGATTTACTACTGTCCCGGTAGTAAATCATTTTCCGTGTTATAAGTCTTCGCTCAGTTGAATAGACTTCTTACCTCCTTCCTTAGGTTAAGAATTTGACTATTCATCCAAGGTTGTTTGCCCCTTTGCCCCTCTTTTTGAGCGGGCAAGCCACCTCGAAAGCTCCGTGAGTATTAAATCCGTGAGGTATATGACCTCTGATCGACTTTCGTCTATATTAGTTAGAGTTGTGGGTGCTGAACGGTTCAGTAACCTACTGTCTAAATTTTCCTTATATATTTGCCAATTTGTCTTTAAGGGGTTTCTAAATCTATGCCCTAAGCTAATCCCAGACTCTGACCATGCATGGACTCTATCCATGCATGGTCAGAGAAAGAGGGCTCGTCCGAGACGTGCCAGTTCATGGCGTTATTAAGGATATTCTTTGTGGCCAAAGTAATATCAATTTCCTGACTTCTATTCTTATTCCTAAAGGTCAGTTTCGAGCCTTTGTTAGCCAAACGGTTCCCAGTTTTTAACCTCTTCTTTCACGAAGGAAGCCATTTTTATATTGGAACAAGTAATTCTTAATACATCCCCCATGAATTTGCTCCACATCCCCGATGAATTTGCTTTATTCCATTATCTGGATGATAACGAGAATAAAAAATAGCTTTATGACAAGGCGTATACTAGCCGGTCTAATCGTAACAGAGTTGCTGACAAGAGGAGTCGATAGAACAGGTTCATCGTTAGCAGCTGAATTAGCGGTAATGCTAGAATATGAATTACTAAAAGTAGTACATGAAGAAGTTTTGGATTTAGATTTATTTTTGGGATTGGATACAGAGCTAGAGCTGAACTTATATTTAGAATTAGAATTATGATCAGAAATGGAGGAGGAATTGGAATTAGAGCCAAGAAGAGGATAATTAATAGATATATGTTTCAATTTGGATTTTACCATAACATTACCATTAGTGGTAGAAGTAGAAGTATAATTAAAGATAGATTTAGAATTCAATTTCAAATTCGAATTAGATTTCGAATTCAAAAGAGTCTTAGAATTAGAGATAGAATTAGTATCAGAAACTGAGATAGAATTGTAGTAAGGTGAAGAAATAGAATTGGAAAAGGAGTAGAACTTGTTTCAGCAATCTCTTTCTCTACAAAAGAGTTAATAATTAAAGAATTACTAACCCTTTTACAGGCCTTAAAAAATGATGGATCGGTGTAAGTTGCACCGACTGCATCACCTGCCGCTGATGGTGCTTCGCTTCGAAAACCTAATAAATTTCTTCAAAGAGTATTTAAGTTCGATTTCCAAGAAGAATTAATATTAATAAGGAGTTTCCCGACGGATTGCTTAATATCAGCGGAATTTTTATTAATATTATTCTCCAACGCGAGGAGGCAACCCTTATTAGATGGCAAATTGTCATTAATAGATTTAATATTCACTGAAGTCTTCATTGACTCAGCTTCAATTAAAAGAATTTTACTATTGATATCCTCCTGCAGGATAGATTCAATATTTAAGAGTTGTTTCTGGGTTTTAGAAAAAAATTTAGCATTGTCAAATCTGTTGCTTACAATGGAACGAGTATTGGCATCAAATTTTTGTCAATTTGTTCCACCATAGAAGCCGTGTCAATAACGTTATTGCTACGCGAAATAATTTTTTTTTCAATATGCCCGTTCATTGAAGGACGACTCAGCGTGTTTATTTGTCAGATCAACAGATGACATTGATTTCTCGATCATGTCATTGTTACGTTTAAACATTATTATTTCTAATAACATTATTATTTTTTAATAATAATGTTTTCCATTATTATGAGAAATTATTGTTATTATTTTTAATAATAATGTTTTCCACGCAAATTAAAGAAATTTTTTTCAAACCTCATCTTCGGGGACGATCTATCTGATTGATATTTAATAACGAGACCGCAAAACAACTGAAATTTCGATTAAGTATAAAAAACCAATATTAAAAATCAAAAACGAAATTAATAAGAAATTTAATAAAAATTTGTTTACTATTTTTAAATAAATAATACAAAAAAAGAGAATTAATTTTTAGGTTTAAATTAAAAATTAAAAAATTTAAAAAAAATTAAAAAATTAGGACTAATCACTAAACACAACCAAACAATTAGAAAATCTTGAGGGAACTGATGATTACTTTGCAATAAATAATACAAAATAAATTGTATTATATATTCGTACATAATTGGATTTTTTTTCTTAATAAAAAAGAAAATTTATTAATATAAATTTAACGTTTGGACGAGATTTGAAATATAAACCAATATCTTAAGGGTACAAATAGCAATCAAAATAGATGTTTTTGCTGGGTATAGCTCAATAATTGTACAACAGTGTTATATATAATATTAACGCATAAAAAATGTGTTAAAGAAATATTTTGCCATTTAATTGAAGATTAATTAACCTTTTATAAAATCAGTCCTTAGGGTAAATTTGGAGAATTTTAATTTTATTACTTAATTTATACAAAAACTTTTTTTTGAGATTTACTACTGCCAAAACCTCTTTGGTTTTGATACTGAATTAGGTGCAATACAAAATATTTATGTAAATTTTATAATTTACATAAATTGACATTTGGACAACTGACATACCTTTCCGTGATTTTACAGATATAATATATCACTTTTTTGTCGCAACCTATTAGGTACTGTTACTGGCGCGTTAACCACCAGTGGCTGGTTTCCCCTCAAAAATTTATAAGAAAGCATAGGATTAAATAAAACTCAATGAATTTAATTTTATTCTTATGTAATTAATTTGAAGGCCTATTACCGTACAATTTGAACTATTATATATTTTTTTGAATATTATATCTTATTTAATAAAAAGTTATAGTTTAATCAATATACATATATATTTTTTATAATATGTTTTATTAATTCTTTTTTCATAGAACAATATTTGTAAATTTATGTAAAATTAAAATTTTGCCTATCTTTCGTAATGATTAATAAAATAATATGATTTTATGAAAATTTCAACGCTAAGTGTTGTTAAAGGTAGGAATTAATAATATTATTTACAGATATATATTTTTTCTTACTTCTAATTTTATAATTACTAATTTTAATTTATAATTATTTTTAACACATTGCCTATTTTCACATAATTTGCATTTATACTGAGTATTTTATAAATTCCTTAAACTTCGATTATTAATTTTAATACAAGTTTAATCAATCGCTTACACAAATCGCATTGTACCATTGCAAGTTGATGAATATCATAATTTTTTCCACAATATAAACAACAATTGTCCACATTCTCGGAATTTTCCAAAATAAGGTTTTTTAAATAAATTCTATATTGGTCAGCATCTACTAATTCAACAAGATCTTCGCCTTTTATCAATTTCTCACAACATTGTATAACTAAAAATGCCACAATTATATCCATCATTTTGCATATCGTGCTTTTTAAATTGTAAGCTCCATTTTCGTTGTTCAAATCATTCATTTATTTGATTTAATACTAATTTAAATGCTTCAAAGTATTTTTTACCATCGCGATCATGTCCAAGAGGACAAAAGTAGGAAAAAATTTTTGTTTCGAAATCAGCTACTACTAAAGCCCAATCAGTATTATTCCAAACATTCAAGGGCATTAATAATAAATTTTTAATTTGAATGTTGCGTTATTTAGGATGAGATCTATTTCTTAAACATATATATTCGTATGGAAGTTCAGTGAGCATGCATGGCATGTAATACTCTCATTATTTTTGTTCATTAAATATAAACATGTGGGGTTGGTTGTAGATGTCCATCAACCACCTCACTTTAATGTCAAAGAAAACACTGTTAAATTTATTATAACGTTTAACTATATTTAACTATTTATTTAATTTATTTATTTAACTTATATGTTATTAAGATTTTAATTAATTTATTTAATTTATTTATATTTAAATGGTTTGTTCACAACTATTGATTTTATTAACTATTATCTGTAACCGTGCAAATTTAACTTTTGTAGAATAACTTTGATTTTAAATAAACTTTCTCTAATTACTTTGCCGAACGCTCGATAAAAAGTGAGTGGTAGAAATTGTATCGCGTTACTAATATATGCAATTGGTACACAATTGCACATTTTACAGTTGCGATTGACCAAGAGACTTTCTTATCGAGAACTTTCTATATATCGCGTGATTAAACAGTAATTTTTAACTTGAGAATTTAATAATTGAGAATGATATGAATAACTGGTAATTATAAAAATGAGAATCTAATGATTTGATTAACTGGCAATTATAAAATTATTAATTTTAAGGGAATTACCAGTGTGACTACAATTGTTTATTTTAAGAGAATTTTTAAGAGAATTACCAGTGTCACTACATCACCCTCCTCCGAGTGGAACGTTATAAAAAAAATTTATTTAAAATGTTGGAACTTACTTCGATAAGAAATTCTATTGGAATTTTGCTCTACGACAATTATCTCTCGACTTAATGTTTGAAACTGCATAAGCCGGTTTGAGTCTGTCGATTGAGATGGATTTTTGCTTGTCATTAATGAGTACGATAAACAGTTTTCGTAAACGTCGTATGACTTTAAAAGGTCCTTCGTAAGTTGGTGATAATGATGTTTTAATCTTGTCATTTCTAACAAACACGTAGTCGCAAGTATCTAAATTTTTCGGTATGAAAATTTGTTGTTTAACTGTTTTCCGTATCGGCGTCGGTACTATATTACGCATTGCGTCGCGTAGTTTGGTGATGAACAAGTTATCATCATGTCTGTCGGTTTTTGAGTTAACGAAAAATTCACCTGGCAATTTTAACGTTTGTCCATACACGAGTTCGGCTGGTGAGCAGTGAATGTCCTCTTTAATTGCAGCACGAATCCCAAGGAGAACAAGGGGCAATTCTAAGTGCCAATTATCGGTATTACCGCGTGCTCTTAGTGTGTCCTTTAACTGACGATGGAATCGCTCTACTAGACCGTTCGCTTGCGGATGGTACGGAGTAGTTCTAGTTCGGAAAACTCCCAAAAGTTTACGTAACTCTTGGAACAGCTTCGATTCGAACTGCGCGCCCTGATCTGTTGTGATCGTAGCTGGAACGCCGAAACGTGACACGTACTGAGTTACAAACGTTTTCGCGATGGTCGCGGCTGTCATGTTTGGTATAGCGTACGCTTCTGGCCAGCGCGTGAACCGATCGACGATAGTGAAAATATATGTGTTACCATCAGAAACTGGGAACGGACCGACTAAATCCATGTGAATGAGTTCAAAGCGTTCGTTAGGCATGTCAAACGTCTCGTGTGGTGATGTTGTGTGACGATGAATTTTGGTCTTTTGGCACGGAATACAAGCCTTGGACCAAATGTTCGAGTCACGGTTTATGTTTGGCCAAAAATACCTGGATACGAGCAATTTTCTAGTTGCACGAATGCCTGGGTGAGCCAAGTTGTGTAACGTATTAAAAACAATACGTCGTAACGAGTGTGGTATGTATGGTCTGTTTTTGTTTGTCGACACCTCACAATGAATTTCTAAGTCCGGTAACTGTATCTTTTCCAGCTTTACTGCGGATCTAAGATTTTCTAAAAGTTTTTTAAGCTCAGCATCTTTTTGCTGATGTTGCGCGATTTTTTTTAAATCAAAATTATCCCAATCTAACGGCGCGATTTCCGTGAAACGCGATAAACTATCCGCTACGACGTTATCCTTTCCTGCGATATGCCGGATGTCGGTGGTAAATTGCGCGATGAAATCGAGGTGCCTGGTTTGTCGCGGGCTACGATCAGTTTTTGAACATATTGCGTTCACTAAAGGCTTATGATCCGTAAAGATTGTGATTTCTCGTCCTTCGACCGAATAGCGAAAATGTTTAATTGATAGGTAGATCGCGAGTAATTCGCGATCGAACGCGGAATATTTCGTTTCTGCCGGGGAAAGTTTGCGCGAGAAAAACGCTAATGGTTGCCAGCCTTGCTTTGTCGGTTGTTGAAGAACAGCCCCTAGTGCAATCTCTGATGCATCGGTTACTATCGCGAGTTTACCGTCTGGTTGTGGATGTGCCAGCATAGCAGCATTAGCTAATGACGTTTTTATTTGCTGAAATGCAGCGTTCAGCTCTTCAGGCCAAGCCAAAGTTTTGTTTTTGGTTTTGGTTTTAGTGACTTGAGCCAGAAACGTGTAAATTGGGGCGAGGGATTCCGCCAGTTTGGGAATAAAACGGTGGTAATAATTGACCATTCCTATAAACCGTTGGATCTGTCGTATTGATGTCGGAGTAGGAAAATCAATGATATTTTTTACTTTATCTTCCGACGGTGTAATACCTTGACACGAAATGTGGTGACTGAGGAAGTTGAGTTCGGTGACACCGAAAACACATTTCGACGGGTTAATAGTAATACCGTATTCCGATAAGCGTTGAAATAAACGACGAAGATGTTCCTTATGAGTTTTCGCATCGGTAGAAAAAATAAGTATATCATCAATATATACAAAGACGAAGTCTAGTCCGTAACACACTTCGTTCATGAACCTCTGAAAGGTTTGCGCAAGCCGAATGGCATTCGTCGGAACTCAAACAACCCAAATGGGGTCGTGATTGCCGTTTTATGTATGTCACTATCTGCCACGGGTATCAAGTGATACGTCCGCACCAGATCAATTTTCGAGAAAATTTTAGCCCCGTTTAAATTCATCGCAAAATTCTGAATATGCGGAATTGGATATCTGTCTGGGATTGTGGCTGCGTTCAGCTGTCTATAGTCGCCGCACGGACGCCAGTCATTATTCTTCTTCCGCACCATGTGCAGCGGAGAGGCAGCGGGTGACGACAACGGTTGACAAATACCCAATTCCACCATAAACTCGAATTCCTTTTTTGCGGCGTCGTGGCGGGCTGGATATAACCGACGAGGTTTCGCGAAAGGTAATTGATTTTTCGTCGCTATGTGGTGAACTACGGAATGTTTAACATCCTTAAAATAGTTCGGGGGTTGAACCAGATCGTGAAACTGCGACAGAAGTTCCGAAAATTCGTTTTTGATAACGTTTACTTTAGGCGTTGGTGTGTCTGACTTAATGGTTAATGTGTTGATAGATAAATTGGTAATCGGGTCAATTATTTTCCGATTTTTCAAATCAACAATTAGGCCATATTTATTTAAAAAATCAGCACCAATTATGGCGCGGTCGATGTCGGCTAATATAAACTCGTGCATAAAACTTCTTCGTAGTCCGAGGTTTAGTTTTAGCATTTTTGTGCCGAATGTATTTATAACGGTGCCATTTGCGGCGGAAAGTGTGATGCCGTGGTTAATTTTTGTAGTTCGCGATTTATAGGGCAAAACTGATAAGTCTGCACCTGTGTCGATTAAAAATACCACGTTGTTTGAATCATCCCGAACGAAAAGGCGGCTAGTGAATTTATTGGCACCGGTAGCCGCTATACGCGGTGCCGAAACTAGTTTGGGTGGTTACCAGCTTTGTTCTTTTGACAATGACATTTTTGTGCCTTGTCCCCAAATTTCCTGTGATACCAGCAAGGTGTTCGAGAGTCCGGTGTGGTGGAAGAGGAACGCGCTGTGTTTGATCGTCGGCTCGTGCTACGCGATCTTGCTGGCCGGTTTCGGTATTGCGGTCTGTTCTGTATCGATTGTTTGGTTTAAAATCTAATTTTGCCACCTTTGCTTCGATGCGCGCCAAACGGGTGTCAAAATCGGAAGTAGGAATGGCTTGCGTTTGCTTTGCTGCTGGAGAAGCAGACGGTCCGGCGATTGTGTAGACGGATGCGTTTTGCTGTGCCTCATGGATTTTATCGGCAACTTCAGCCAACTCGTTTAATGGCTTGTCGCCGACCGCAGCTAAAGCTATATGAATGATTTGTGGTAACTTTCGTAACCACAGATTTTTTATTATATCGTCTCCGAACGATTGACCGGATAATTGTTACATCGATCTCAATCATTCTGACGGACTTCTATCCCCTATGTCGGCCTTTGCTATTAAAGTTTCTAACCGTTTGGTTTCTGAAACTGAATGCCGTTTTATCAATACGGCCTTCAAGTTTTCGTATCGGTTTACGTCCGGCGGATTGGATAGAATGTCGATGATAGATTCGCAAGATTCCGGGGGTAACGCGGCGATGGTTAGGCAATACTTTGTATCTTGATTTGTAATGCGATACGCTTGAAATTGGGCCTCTGCTTGGATAAACCAAGTTGCCGGGTTTGTCGGCCAAAAAGGTGGTAATCGTACCCGTACAGAATCTATTCTACCTTCATTTTGTATGTTCGAGCTCTTTGTTGCGTCATTTGTATTGTCGGTTTTTTTATCTGTTTGATCGTTACTCATTGTTAGACTTGTTTGTGTTAAGTTTCAATGGAATAAAAACTCAAAATCCAAACAAAAATTTTTAAAAATTTTAGAAAATGAAAAAATTAGGATATTATTTTTGGATGGTCCCCAGAAAAATTAAAAGTGTGACGCGATTTCTGGACGGCACTGTGTTGTTCTCAACAATAAAATATAAGTGTGTCGTTATTTTTGGACGGTACTGTATTTTAAAAAAATTCAAGCTAAAGTGTACCGCGCTTGTAGGACAACACTGTACTTTGAGAAACAATGTGTATTAAAAATTTGAAGAAATGAGAAAGTTTATATAAATCGATGAGAGAAAATAAAATATATATGTGTGTGTGTGGTTAATATAATTTGGAAATATATAATAATAATAAAATCAGCTGTTGCGAGCAATTACATAAAATTATAATTTATTGTTTTAAATTGAAATTTATATGCATGTAATTTTCGGTTTTTTTTTATATATGAATATTTGTATATATGAATAAGAATTAAATGATATTTGTAAAGAACCAAAATATATATGTATTTTATATAAGAAAATAATTTTTAAATTTTATGTTTTAAGTTTTTTCCATATATGTATATAAAAAAAATTAATGTTTAAATTTTTATGTTATAATATTACTTTATAGAAAATATAATTTTTTTTTTTTTTAAAAATACAATTTTGTTTAATCTCAAGTCAGAAAAAAATAATTGTTAAATGTGTAATTTAAATTATACAATTGTATGTTTTAATTTTTTTTAAATTTTATGGTTTAAGCACGAATTTGCTAAATTAGAATATTTTTAATTTTAATAGTGCAATTGTATAATTTTAATTCACGATATATTTAAATTAAAAAATGTTTGTTTGTACTAAATGTAATTTTGATAACTTTATGTTATATTACAATTTAAAAAAAATAAGGAAAATTTTTACTTGTTTTTCCGATGTGTTTAATCACGATGAAAATGATGACGTCGTGATGACAATGATGAATCAAAGATGAATCAATGAAGAAAAATCTTGACATAAATTCGAAAATGCATAATTTTCTTTCCGATGTCGATGAAATGTTGAAACTGATGATTTTTCTTTTCGATGTTGATGAAAAATGTTGAAAATGATGAATTTATAAATGCCGGACGTTATGATTAAGATAATATAACGTTTCTTTCATTGGAATTTTTCGCTCTGATATATTACTTTATCATTTGCCGGATTTTTATATATATTTTAAATTGTCATATGTTTGTTATAATGTATATGTATTTTTATAAAACTGTTTTTTTTTTTTGTTTTTGTTGCATGTAAATTTTAATATTTAATTAGACAAATTTTACATGAGAAAAAAAATTATATAATGTCTCTTTTATATGAAACAAAATTTGTATAAACTGTTTTTTATATTGGCACGTTTTTTTTAAAAATCAAATTTGTGGTTTTTTTTATATATATATAGTAATAGTTTTAATATATACTAATAGTTTTTAACATATTATAGCAACTAATATTTTTTGTATATTAAAACACGTGTTTTTGTGCGGGGTCACCAATTGTGGGGTTGGTTGTAGATGTCCATCAACCACCTCACTTTAATGTCAAAGAAAACACTGTTAAATTTATTATAACGTTTAACTATATTTAACTATTTATTTAATTTATTTATTTAACTTATATGTTATTAAGATTTTAATTAATTTATTTAATTTATTTATATTTAAATGGTTTGTTCACAACTATTGATTTTATTAACTATTATCTGTAACCGTGCAAATTTAACTTTTGTAGAATAACTTTGATTTTAAATAAACTTTCTCTAATTACTTTGCCGAACGCTCGATAAAAAGTGAGTGGTAGAAATTGTATCGCGTTACTAATATGTGCAATTGGTACACAATTGCACATTTTACAGTTGCGATTGACCAAGAGACTTTCTTATCGAGAACTTTCTATATATCGCGTGATTAAACAGTAATTTTTAACTTGAGAATTTAATAATTGAGAATGATATGAATAACTGGTAATTATAAAAATGTGAATCTAATGATTTGATTAACTGGCAATTATAAAATTATTAATTTTAAGGGAATTACCAGTGTGACTACAATTGTTTATTTTAAGAGAATTTTTAAGAGAATTACCAGTGTCACTACAAACATATGTCTATAAGATCACCAACAATATATTTCTTGATATATAGGGAACAAAAATCAGTTAAAACTAGCATAGGAAATGACAAATGATTGTAACGTGCTACATAAATTTTTTGCAAAGTTTAATTTCTTCTATAATAATTTATATTTTTCATGACTTTGTTATGACTATAAATATAATATGGGACAGTACTTTCCTGACTGCATATATTTGCATTAATCTCCTTATTGCGGTTATTTTCCGCATGCTGCTCAATTTTCAAAATGTCTAAAGTTTCTTTTAAGACCATGTCATCATTTCTCTTAACTGTAGTTGTTTCTGGTAAATCCTCCAACTGCGCGGTAGATACGGTAGATAACGCGCAAACTGAAACGGCGCACGGTGAACCCGATTTTATATGTAATTATGGGGTTAGGTTCCAGATATTAGAAAAATTGCAAAAAATATAATAAAAAGTCTTTATTCAACGACTAATATACATATTTACATTAAAATAAACATAAAAACTATAAACAACAGTCTCAATTCAACGACTTATACATAATGAATATGTACTATAAACATTAGTAAAAATTTAACATAAATTAAAATTATGTAATTTTACATCCTCATCCTAACGCGACCACTAGAAAAATGAAACTGTCAATATTTTATTGAAATAAAAAGTATATATGCATTCAAAATATTGTATAAGCATTCAAAAAATATTGTATAAGCATGTTGTATAAGCATTCAAAATATTTGCTCAAAACGGAAGTAATGGTATATATTTGGATTGTATTAAATTTGAAAACTCAAGATTATAAAATTAGTTTAGTTTCAGCCCTTCTCAATTAATATTTCAAATTACTTCATAAAATATTTCTGAAATTCTATTGAAAACTTGCTTTTTTTGGAAATTAAATTAAATTCGTTATCACTAATCTTTACTTCATTTCGTAGCAGGACATTTGTACAAGTCATATGAAATTCTGACGAGGCTTTTTAAATCAATTCAAAGTGTTTATCTATATATTTTGTATTTAATATGGTTACTAGGTTCTTAAACCATAAGTGAGCGATTTCAATGCAATGGATTTCGTACCCAAAGAATTGCTTATTTATTCTCTATTTTAGAGTTTACATCGTCACATATTATTTTGCCACAATGACAATAACAAAATTTTATGATAATAAGATTATTAATTTTGAATAACATATATCATAGCATGTATTTGGAGGACCAAGGTTGTGTGATGCGAATACATAGCCTCTCTAAAACAACTGTCAACCTTCACCGTCCTGTGGTGGAATCCACTGTTTAAAACAAATAAAGCGTCTAACGACCGAGTATTGGCGGTATAATCATAGCATGAACAACGGCATAACCAAGCCACTCCAACTGGTCCTCCAACTTGGGGGTTAGTCGTACGGTTAACAGCCGAACACTGTAAAAAAGAATATTGTTAGCCGAACACTGTAAAAAAGAATATTGTTACCTTCAAATGTCCCTGGGATATAAACTGAAAATAATCTATTACGAACCCGGCAACGTAATAAGGACAATGACTTGGTACTTGGAACGTAAGAACTATGCTAAAAGCAGGCAAAATGCAAGAAATTGCGAATGAAATACAAAGATACAATATTACGTGGACTGGACTGATGACCTCAGCATTTGACCCAAATCTCTTTCCTGCAAGCCATTGTTTCATGTTTGGAAACAGGAAAAAGTCAGAAGGGGCCAAATCTGGAGAATATGGTGCATGAAGTACCAATTCATATCTCAATTCTAATAATTTTGCCGTTGCATTTTCTGATTTGTAAACTGGTGCATTGTCCTGATGAAAAAGCACTTTTTTCTTTGCTAAATGTGGTTGTTTTACCATAATATCTCCATTCAAACGACCCAATAATGATGCATAATATTGTACTGTTATTGTTTTTCCTTTTTCTAAATAATAGATGTGGATTATACCACGAGCATCCCGAAAAACAATGGCCTTAATATTGCCAGCTGATGGAACTGTTTTTGACTTCTTTGGAGCCTTTTCACCTGTAGAAATCCACTGTTTTGATTGTTTTTTTTGTTCTGGTGTATAGTAGTGTATCCATGTTTCATCAACGGTTATGAATCGACGCCAAAAAGCAACTGCATTACGTTGTAATAACTCCAAAACTTGCTTTGATGTTGTCACACGATTGCGTTTTGATCAATTGTAGGTAAACGCGGCACTCAGGAAAACCACTTGCAAACCATTGATTTCCTGAGTTTAATCAAACCATTGATTAAACTCAGGAAACCACTTGCAAACCATTGATTTCGAAGGTGCAGATTCACCATAATATTTATTCAACTTTTCTTTCGTTTCCTTTGCTGTTTTCTTCCTCAAAAAATAATATTTTATCAACACACTAATATTAATAAGAAATAAAAAATTAAATAAAACCTATATTCTGTGCAATTAAAGAAATAAATAATGAAACAAAAATTGTTTAAGGAAAATTATGACAAAATAACAAATCTCGAATTTTTTACTTGAATTGTTTAATTTCAAAAAGGACACCTATATTCTGTGCAACTAAATAATCATTTTGTGCGATAAAACAAATTTTTCATATATATATTATCATATAATTATCAGTTCTTAATTTCAAAATTTATATATAATTATCAGTTCTTAATTTCAAAATTTTACCCTAGCGTATTCCATCTTCAAGATTAGTAAGTATTCAGTTTTTATGTATGTATGATAAGTATTCTTTTAAAATAAAATTAGGCCTTAAAATGAAAATTGTAAAAAACAACAAAGGTGGAAATAAACTTTTCCATAAAGGATTGGGATACCACCCAGATTCGGACAAAAACAACATGTTTAAGTGGAGATGTGCAGATAGAAAAAAATATTAGAAAAAAATATTAGAAAATAATTAGAAAAAAATATTAATATTTCCTCTGAATATTCTCATGATCCTCGAGGTTCAGTAATTAATATTGCTGAAAGTAGCAGCTTAAACATTTGGTTAAAAATAGTTCTCTACAACCATCTCAAATAGCTCGAGAAGTAATTGTAGGATTTTTAAACAATTCACGGGTGTATCTTCCTAGAAAGACTGCACAAAAAAGTAAGATTAATAGAATTCGTTCCAGGAAATTAAAGAGCAAGAAAACATATCCGAAATCGACATACCGCAGCATTTATGTGTGTTAGAAAATGAACTAAGAAAATGAGGAAAAAATAATTATTTTTGGAACCATACTTGGATTACAAATATTGGCTGATTGTTCCTGCTGGTTATTGGATGGCACATTTTATGTAGTTTCATCTATTTATTCAGAATGCATGGGAAAATTGGAAATGAAGTAGTTCTTTTGGTGTTTTGTTTGATGATGAAAAAAAGTAAGAAATGCTACTCAGATTTTTTTTATGAACTATAGCAAGTGAGAATGACATTCGTTTGAAGCCAGAAAGAATTATTATGGATTTCGAAAAAACAATTTTTTCAGCAGCAAAAGAATTTGTTCCTGTTACAGAATTTAAGGGTAGTTTCTTTCATTTTGGGCAAATTATTTGGCAGTTGATTCCAAATACGGAAAAGGTGAAGCTTTCAGTCTCCAAATCAGGATGATAAAATGCTTTGCTTTTGTTCCTCCTGATGAAATCAAATTTTATTATACCGAGTTGTATAATAATTTTATTGATGACGATGTGAAAAAAATTATATGGTGGATAAAAAAAATTATATTAGCGGCAGTGAAGCTAATAAAATACCACCCTACGAAAGGTTTCGGTTCGTTGAAAACGCAGCAAAAGGCAATTTTCCTCGTACTCATAACAGCGTAGAGGCGTGGCACCGCCGCCTGAAAGTCATTGTAGGCAAGCACAACAGTGGACTTTACAATATTATAGCGCACCTACGAAAAAAAATCATTGTTTCAAAATCAACTATTGAAAAAATAAATGCTGGTGAACATTTTCCTAAGAAGAAACAAAACATTCAAAAATACAAAAGCATCAAACGAGTGATTGGAACATGAAACACGAATTTCAATACCGAAACTAAAATATTTAAAAAGAGTGGCTCACAATATTCATCTTCTTCATTAAGTAGCGAATATAATTTTATTAACTTTGAAATTTGCGTTGTATTAATTTAAAAATGAAAAGAATTTTTTATTTATTTTTTTTGAGATTATTTTTCATTTGGGATTTCGCATAATCGAGATATTTTTTTCGGGATATTGCAACGTTCCCTTCACTTAATTTAACTCGGATTTATTTACTTCGTTATACGAATGAAAGCTAATTTTTTTCTCGATTTCTGTGGATGGAGTTTCAGGTCTATGTCGAATAATTTTATTTAAAAAATTATTAATAAGGCAGCTGTCAAGTTTTTATAAACTTATATGGAAATGCATAATTTTTTTTGAAAATTTTTAGGTAGGGTAGTGTTCTGACCGAAAAATATGACAGAACATTAAAATAAAATGAAGATGTTAAATTAAATTAATAATAACAGAGGGCACAGTATATTTCTGGTTACTTTTGTTGCGTGACAATACTGCAGCGCGACAACCCTGTGGTTTAACTTAAAAAGGCGCTAATTTTGCGGCGCATTTATTTGTTATTTTTATTTTATAAAGATGCAGTTAAATAGAAATACCATTCAAATATCTTAAAATTATAGTTTAAATTTTTATTTATATTATTTATGAAAATATAAAAATGTAAATTAATTATTATTAAAGAATAAATATCTATTTCATATTTTAGTTATTTAGAATTAAATCTTTAAATTTTTTTTTTAATTTAACAAATTAAATTAAATTTGTTCTATTAAGCCGTAATTTTCAAAAACATATATCTGCTCTAAACATAGGAGTGTTTTTAGTCACTATAGCATCTAATGATATATATATTTATATACTCTAAGGCAGTGTTTGACAAAATTTTTTTTTGGCGACACACTTATTTTGTTCACTTACTCTCGCGACACTCAAATTTAAAATTTTAAAAATATCTAAAATGCCTAAAATTGAAATAAGTTTAAAATAATATTCAACAATTACACAGTTATACTTATTTCATTTATTTGCAAGTCAAATAACAACTTGCAAGCTACTTACAAGTCAAATAACAAAAGCATTGTAAATAATAACATAATATATATAAAAATTTATTAATTCTGGATCGACGGACAAACATACTCTCATTTCCTGTTCAACACTTAAAATTAGTTCCGTGTGTTTATTGATATTGGTAAGTGTTGAGAATCCAACTCTACATAAATATGTTGCGGAAAATGCCAAAAGGGAATCAAGAGATTTGTTACTGATCTCTAGACAAGTTCAGCTAACTTCAATCCCGAAATTTTCTAAATGAATTTCATCATTATTCAAGACTTCGGTCAGTGTGAATGGTAATCAGTTCTATCAACACTTGAATTTATTGTATTACCGAATGGATTACGAATCTAATCAAACTCACTAACAGTGAGCGACGGAAAATAAAACTTAATATGCTCATCAAGAGATGATAAAAGGAAAAAAATACTAAGTATTTTTTTTAACAACTAGCAGGAAATGCATTTAATAAACAATGTAAATATGAAAATAATTATTGTATCCCGGCGTGTCGCATATAAAAAAAATATTCTGTTATATTTTAAAAATATCACGACACACCTACAAATACTTGCCCAAACAGTGGTGTGTCGCGATGCACAGTGTGGCAATCACTGCTCTAAGATAAAATCGTATTAATAAACTGACAGTTTGACATATTCATATTTCACATCACAGCAGTGCTGCAAAATATAAAACCCCTATAGACTCAATATAAGCATTGATTAAGAATAATACCAGATCTGTTTGGTCTATATACTTTTTTTTGTATATTTGTTTTTAGTAAAATTTAAAAACTCTGGTGAGAGTTAGTTGTATTGTACAATTCATATTCATATTTATTATGATTGTATTTGAGAATACTATGTTTTATTCCTAATTTATTTATTTTTTCTTTTCATAAATACCCGAGATTACAAAAACTGTACAAAAAAAATATATAGAAAAAACACATCTGGTATTATTCTTAATCAATGATATAAGTTATTATTATGTTTATGTAGTTATATTAAACTGCTCTAGTCACATTTAAAAAATATACATGCAAAATTTCGGTCTCTAATAAGGATATTATTCGAAAATTAGGACGTGGGTCAAAAACCATCCGAGGACGCCTTCAAACTAGGACATATCTTCGGAAACGAGGACGAATGGGAACCGTATTTCCCTGTATCGTATTTCTGTGCAGTATAGTTTCACATTTCATCTTGGAAAGAATTAGCCCGACACTGCGTCTACAAATTATTCAACTGGGCTCTTGAAAAACTTAAAGAAGCTCCACTCTTTTCGACCTAAATTTTGTTTAGCGTTTTCTGGCTGGATATGTCAATAAACAAAATTGCCGTAATTGGTCTGAACAGCAAACCCGAAGATGTTCAAGAACTGTACATACAGACAAAACAACAGTTTGGTGGGTTTATGGGCTGGTGGAACAATTAGTCCATATTTTTTTAAATATGAGTCTGGCTAGAACGTAAGTGTGATTGGCGTACGTTATCACTCCATGATAACGGATTATTTGCTGCCTGAAATTGAAACCAGTAATCTTGACAACATTTGGTTCCAATAAGGCGGCGCAACGGCTGTGACAGCTTGGCTTTATTGCTAGATCAATTTCGTGAACAGTTAATTTCTCGCTTCGGACCGGCGAATTGGCCTCTTAGATTTTCCGATATCACACCTCTAGACTTTTTTCTTTGGGCTACGTAAGACGGCTACAATTTAAGAATTGGAAACCAACATTATTCGCGTTATTAGCCAATTACCACCCCAAAATGCTCTAACGCGTCATCCAAAATGGGAACTGCAGAATATACCATATTATGCGCAGTTACGGCCAACATTGGAAAGAAATAATCTTTAAAAATATATGTAATGAATGGTTCTGTTGATGATAATAAAGATTATGTGATAAAATTAAATTTGTTGTGTTGTGATTTTAATATAAAATTAAAACATCCGCTTCTTGGATGTATTCAAGCAGCAGTGAAAGGTGAAAAATAAATTTCTCAAATTAAACGTTTTAATGCGCTATTAAAAATTTGTGCATACAGTTTTGTGTTATTTCCGTCAAAAATTATAACAAGCCTTGCTTATATAATATATTCTTGTATCTAAATTCTAACTGGTAAATTTTATATTTCATAAAAAACCATTCGAGTCGATTCATTATAATATATTAAACATTACATAAATAGATAGCTACTGTACACTGCTCTTTCATCAGCTTTAAATTGTACTTGATCAGTACTACCATTCAAAGTTGGGCGAGATGATATATTAGGATTTTTGACTAAACAACACGATCCCTGTAAAATTATATATAATACGAATTAATGCTTAATTAACATTGATACTTAAGTCACTAAAATATATTACTAAATCGTTACATTTACAGTTCTTAGTATTTTTTTAAGAAGTATAGCTGAACGTCATATAACGCAGAGGTTGGATTCCTCAGAAATTGCGCTTATACAAATCCGCGATATACGAGGCTAAATCCAGTTTAAGAATTTCTATATGCATATTTCCTAATACACATAGAGAAATACCCGGATACTACAAATTTGTATACTTACAAAAAAAGAAAAGAAAATAAAACCGTGTTTTAGTTCCGCGGTATACGAAAGTTTTGTGCAAATTGTAATTCGCGTTATATCGAAATCGCATTATAGAAGTGTTGCGTTATATGAGGGTCAGGGGTACAAAACATATGCGACATGTTATCAAACGTTTTGACTTTATACATTAGATTTATATTAATAATAATACGTTTGGCCTATAAAGAGCAACACAGTTGTCGCCTGTCGTCTGCCGTCGAGTTCGTCGTCGTGGTGTTGCCTAGAAGAAACGCAATCCATCGCCAAATACCAGAATTGCTGAATATTATTATTTTTTATTCATAAAATAAAAGTGTACTTTGCAAATGCAATAAATTTTTCTTTGGTTCTAGACCTATTTTACAGGGTATATTTATTTAACTTAGTATAATTTTGACGGCAACTTTTTATTTTGCTATAGTTCTTTCTATAATAGCAATAAATATTGTTTTTTTCCTTAATATATTTTTTCAGTATCAGGCAAGCATAATACATTTTATTAAATTCAAATTTTCAAAACTGTTTGAGGATCGAAAGATACAGCGACAACGACGGGCGATAATATTGTTTTCGTATAATATGTACGATTTTGTTTTAATTTTTTATTCGCATAATACGATTTTATTTTTATTTTTACGGCGACCGACGACACACATAGTCCGCCTGGCGGTTTAGAGGGAAGTATTATGTGCTTGTCGTGACATATTACAATTGGATGCATACTGTATAGCAAAATATATGAAATTTATAAAATTATTAAGTGTGGTTCATTTTGCACATTGTTACAAAAAAGGAAAATATAAATTCTATCATTTTTTACTTTATACTTGCAACTATTGATGGTATAGTAAAACCCCACAAATGTGAAAATGATTTAAATTCATAGTTTTTAGTGAACTGATTTACATGTATAGTTTAATATATGCATCTACAAATAATTATATTTCTATATAAATATAACATTTTGGTATCAGCTTGTCACTTTTTAGTTACAAAATTAAAAACGCTTTTTCGATGGGATATGATTTAAACAGGTTTCAGGGTGAAGTAGATGAAGAGCTTACATGTCCTATTTGTTCTGGTGTTCTAGAAGAACCACTACAGGTACGTTGCTGCTTAATTTTTGTATTATGTATATTTAACCATATTTAGGCTGCAATGTGCGAACATGCATTTTGCAGAGCTTGCATTACAGAATGGCTCTCCCGGCAACCAACATGTCCTGTGGACAGAAATGCATTAACAATGACTAATTTACGGACAGTTCCAAGAATTTTAAGAAATTTGCTTTCCAGGTAATATTATATACTAAAAAGATTTTGCTCTTGGTAATATATTATCATACAAATTTTCTTTAATATTCCCAAAACTATGCAATCAAATTAACGAACAATTCAATATTGG
Source organism: Empis livida (assembly GCA_963932195.1). Lineage (NCBI taxonomy): Eukaryota > Metazoa > Arthropoda > Insecta > Diptera > Empididae > Empis > Empis livida. The sequence goes on from OZ010647.1 coordinate 19,268,116, forward strand.
AGTGAGCCTTATTCCTTGTATTTTTATTGCGGACAAAACAAATCAAAGATACGATATTGGTCTATTAAGTAAAAATAGTTGAAAAATATTTCATAGTGAAAAGTGAATTTCAGTTTTTATCCAGTGCTTTTCTCATTGCCATGGTAGTTATATTTATTTATATATAATTATATTAAATTTAAAATCAATTCTATGAATATTATGTGCGGGAGTACGTAAATCAATTTTAAAGTTATCTAATATTTTAAAATTTTATCTCAAAAATATTGCATTTTTATCCTTGGCGTGGTGTCATTTCCGTGTTGTCTTTCCAAGTATTGATGGTTTACTTCTATAGAAGAAGTAAACAGGTAATTCTAATTATGAATGAAAGTCGAAATAATATATGTTATAGAGGCAATTCGGTTTAAAGATTTTTTCACGCGTAAATAGCTATAAAAATGATATTTTGAGAGTGATAACAAAAGCTGGAACTCATATAATTGTTTCAATAGAAGGCCAAAAACAAAATTGCGCGTAAATATAAATACCATGATATACATATATCACAGTTCGTAGAAGATGATGTTAAAGTTTTAATACTTGCAATTAAGGAAAGCCGAGCAGCTTTTTAGTTTAAATCAAGAAAAATTATCTTATGTCAATATTAAACAAATTATGGAAATATTACCATCTCCAAAAAATTTTCAACATGGAGGTCGTGTATTTAGCAAATAATTAATTTATAACGTATTACCTATTTTATACAAAACGTTTATATACTACATATATAACTATATTAAATTGTTATAGTTTTTGTCATAAAAAATAAATTTTTTCAATAAAATAATTTTTCCAGAAACTTGTAGTTTTTCATTGTTCCACAAAAAAAAAAATGTGGGATATATTTTCATTTCCGTGATGACCTGTTATTCCTGTGGGAAAAACATCCTTCAAAATGAGAAAAATATTGTGGACGTTTGTGGTAAATTGCATATTAATTTGTTATTAACACAACTAAAAAAGAAAGAAAAATTTAATCAATATAGCGATTTTCCAAGTTCCTCTATCAAATTCTGACATTACGAGCCATAATGTCTGAATTTGATAGAGGAACATGTGGAGTAATGTTAATTTTACCCGTGGACGAACAGTTGACCGGATTTCGATATAGATATTCGATAATTTTTATATTCTTTGTCTAAATTTTTGCTTTTTAGGATTTCAAGAAGTTTATCATGCCGTACTTTATCAAGAGCTTTCTCAAAGTCAATGAAACCTGTGTGTATGCTGTTGCATTCCAGAATCAAAATATTGCATCTAGAATCCAATTCTAGAATGCAATATTTTTAAGAAGATTTTTAAACCATGGCAAATCAGACTAATTGTACTATAACCGTCCCACTATGTTGCTCTGTGTTTTTTTTGGAATTGTTATGAACGTGGATTTTAGACATTCTTTGGGAATAGTGCTGGAGTTGTACATCTTGTTGAATAAATATGTTAAGCTTTTTATAACATCGTGATTTAGCAATTTCAGTATTTCGTTAAGATTTCGATCAGGGCCCGTAGGTAACCTTGGAACTATTTATAACATTTCTAACTTCTGATTCTAGGATTTCCGCACTTGGTGGTTCTTCAAATAAGTCCACTATATACCTTTTCTATTGCTTTAGCCTGCCTTCAGGATATAAAATAATGTTTCCATTACAATCTTTTAGAGTACCAAATTTCTTTTCCCCGTTTGAAGCTATCATGTTTCTTTTCGAGGTTTTCTATTTCCTGACACTGAACCAGCCTATATTTATTTATAGCTTCTCTTATCTTCTTCATCATTTTATTGAAGTTTTTTATATTTTTGATGATTACGTAGGTATATTTCCTTTTTTCATTCATAAGAAGCAAAATTTCGCTGGTTAACCATTCGTTTTTACCTACTTCTGGTACATGGTTGAGTAACTCCTTGTATGAGTCTAGTAGAGGTTTTTTTAAAATATTTCCCATTGTTTATCTACATCTGTTGTCTCTTTTATTTCAACTTCAGTTAGTTTGATCCTCTCATCAACATTTTTTGATGCTCTGTCTTTTAATTGGGGATTATCTAATAAAGGGTCCGCCAAATAACTTTTTTTTTTTGAAAATGCTATAAAAAAAAAACTACTGAATATTTTCTCAAATTTCTTTTTTTATTTGAAAGTACAATCCTTCCGGTTAATAATGGAAAATAATTTCATTCAAATGGCTGCCTCTGAGTGGGCCTGCGATCGACTTACAGAAGATGCCGATTTTGCCAAAAAAATCATCTTTTCGGATGAAGCTCATTTTGATCTTGGCGGGTATGTAAACAAGCAAAATTGTCGCATTTGGGGCACAGAAAACCCGCACGCATACATTGAAAAGCCGGTACACCCAAAACGAGTCACTGTTTGGTGCGGATTTTGATCCAGAGGCATAATTGGGCCATTTTTCTTCGAAAATGAGCAAGGAGTGGCCGTTACAGTCAATGGCGATCGTTATCGGGCCATGTTGAACGAATTTTTGTTCACAAAAATTGAAGAGGAGGATATTGGCAACATTTGGTTTCAACAGGACGGCGCTACGTGCCACACAGCCGAAGCTACACTCGATGTTTTGCGCCCTGTTTTTGAAGATCGCATTATCAGCCGCAGAGCTGATGTCGTTTGGCTACCTCGGAGCTGCGATTTGACACCGTTGGACTATTATTTGTGGGGTGCCCTCAATGATAAGTGTTACGCCGACAAGCCAGAGACAATTGACGCTTTAAAGGACAATATTCGTGAAGCCATTGGTGAAATACAGCTGCACACAATCGATAATGTGCTTAAAAATTGGACCGATCGTGTAGGCTACTGCATGGCCAGCCGAGGCAGCCATTTGAATGAAATTATTTTCCATTATTAACCGGAAGGATTGTACTTTCAAATAAAAAAAGAAATTTGAGAAAATATTCAGTAGTTTTTTTTTTATAGCATTTTCAAAAAAAAAAAGTTATTTGGCGGACCCTTTAGATGTAGATTTGATATTGTTTTTTCTTTTCTCTTAATAAGTTTCGTTAATTTAATATTTATTACAGCTACTACCGGATTGTGATCTGAATGGACAACACCCTGGGTAAGTTTTGACACTTTATTGCATTCCTAAACCTGGAATGTAGTATATTTGATTCTTTATTATTTTGTTACTAAAATATTTAGGTGCTATCCCTGAATGCAATCGCCTTTTTAATAATTTGAACCAGGTATTGGTAATTACCATTGTGTATACAGAACTCAAACAATTTATTAGCTCCGCTGTTAATCTGACCTAAATAGCCTCATTACCAACTTTGTCATTAAAGTCACCGAAAATCGATGTCACTTCTTTTTGTATTATATTATACACTTCTTCAAGTTGATCACTAAATTCTTACTGATGTGCGCTTCGCAGTTGGTGAATATATCTATATAAGGTTTAAGTGTTCCGTTTTCATTAACTTTTGTACTAGTAATATTCTTTTGACTTCATTATTATTCTCGTAATAGAATCCTTTAAGTCTTTACTAATTAAAAATTCAACACCTTGAGTTGGTCTTCCTTTGTTTCACAATAAAAAAAATATTTGGTTGATTGGTTCGAAAGGGGGAAGGGATAAAACCCGCCGCGTACCGAGACCTGTTGGATCCGTTGTACACCCAAAACTTGTGAACGAAATCAATTTAGGCGGTCTTAAACTGCGCGCCTCCACTGAGTCTGTCAAGAAGTGACTTTCCAAGTGTTTAAGTCTTCTGTGTCGAACCGCGGGGCATCGGAAGAGGAGGTATTTTAGTTTCTCTTCCCCACCTCCTCTACAGACCGATGTGTCCGTTAGTGTTAATCTCAAACCGTGTTTCCTCAGCATGATATGGCTTGTAGTAATACTGGCAAATAAACGTGTTTTTGATTTATGGTATTCATTAGGATTATACTCTTAGACTTTTGAGCGTTTAAATTCCCCAAAAGAGTTTTGTGTTAATGCACCTGTTGTGGTTGGACCACCTAAGAGTATGTTCCTTTCCGGCCACTCCGTCAACAATTTTTTAGTGGCTGTCAGGGGGTTCCTTCTGGTAATCCATTTTGGGAGTAGTTTTTTCCTTCTGGTAAGTGATTTTGGGAGTTGTTTTTTCTGCTCCCAAAATCGCTTACCAGGGGTTCCTTCTGGTAAGCGATTTTGGGAGTAGATCTCGGCAGTTCGGCCGCCTTATCATTACCCATTATCCCTTTATGCCTTGGTGACCAGAGGAGTTTTAAGTTATTTTGCCTTGCTAGTAAATTTAGATTGGTTTTGCACTTATCTACTAGCTTAGATTTAACCGATTTACTCTTAAGGGCCTTTAGAGCATTGACTATCCGAGCACATATACATTTTTTTGCCTGTTATGTTTTCTCATTCAGGATTTCTGCGGTTTTATTTATTGCAGCAACTTCTACATTTGTGGTCCGTTGATCTAGACTAATATTGTGGTCAGTTGATCTAGACTTATTCTAAGTGATAGATCCAGGCATTCTGAAAAAATGCCCGCACCACAACCTACCACCATTTTCAGCCCATTTGTGTAAATTACGAGACCATTTACCGGAATGGGTGTGACATTCTCGCACTCTCCCCTAGTCGGAAATCTAATCTGAAATTTGTCCTCAAAAGCACTTTTTCTAAAATACAGTCTACACCCGCAGTATGGATTTTACAGCTAGTTTATTTTACAGCTAGTTTATTGAACCATATAAGTTTTCAAAATTAGTTAAATATGCTGCTCGAATTATCTGCACAAGTTCAATGGTTTCGAAATACACCTTTTTTTAATAGTATAATTCCAATAGAACCAAATAAGGTTCTTTTGTAAAGCAAAAGAAGTCTGTCTAATATGTGGACAAACTTCTAAGAATAACAACTGCATAAAAGAACTTTTATGTAATAATTGTAAAAAAACAAAGCTACTTATATTGCGGTGTTGTACATATTGTTGAATTCTATATGAAATAAAGCCTAGATCAATTGTACCTAAACTGAAATAAAGCCTAGATCAATTGTACCTAATATTGAATTCTATATGAAATAAAGCCTAGATCAATTGTACCTAATATTGAACTTAAAAGAATATCGAGATATATACTGAAATAAAATACAAATTTTCAGAACATCCACAACAAGATCACAATCAGTAACCTCTAATCAGAGTAAATAAATTAATAATTCAGACAATTAAATTATATAAATGTACATCCGTGAAGAAAAACGAAGAAATCCCTAATATTCATAAATATTATCGTAGATATAAGAATTCTTTTATCTACGATACTAGCTGAAGCCGCGCGCGTTGCTTCGATCTTAGGAAATTAAAGGAAAATCATTATGCTAACATTGAATATATATTTAAATAGAATTGAATCTAAAGCACAAATAATTTTGAAAACATCAGATTTTATAATTGTTGGTCCTAGTCCCGGTTCTAGGTCCCAGACTTTTTTCAGGGCCCGGTCCTGGTCTTCTTCCTCATCCTGGTCCAGGTCCCAAGCCGTTTTCAGATCCCGGTCCTGGTGTCTATAACCATCCCGGGAGTGCACTCAACAACTTCCCAAAGTTTCGTGTCGATCAGATGAATTGTGTAGTAATGCATGAGGGTCAAACACACATTAATTTTTATATACATATAAAGATAAATTATTCAACAAAAAAATTTAATGATGCAATAGTTTTGAGAAGAAAATCAATAATAATAATGAAATAACTACAACGAAAAACAACAAAGACAATACTAATGAAAATGTATCAACACATAGAGTTTCAAGTGATATACCTGAACCAATTGTGTGAACTGGAATCACCCATCAATATGAAAGATAAAGATAATTTTTTTAATAAAAAAATTATCTTTTATGTTGATGGGTGATTACAGTTCACACAATTCTATAAGGGGGTCTAGCAGAAGTGATTCTAGAGCTAGAATTATACAACGTATTATTGCGAATTATGATATTAACATCTTAAATCATGGAGTAGCTACTCATTTTACTTCCCACACTGGGACCATTAGCCAATTTAATCTCACATTAGCCAAATAAGTCTAAAGCTCCACCCAAATTAATCTAAAGTTTCAGTCTTCTTCTTTGCGTCCATATCCTTTACGGATGTTTGTCAACATCTAGTGTAGATGGTTTTTTGCTTTTACTTTTCTAATAAGTTCAGTTGTGTGGGTGTTACGCCGGTCTACTAAACTTTGAAGCCATGTCGTTCTCCTTCTGCATCTACTCTCTCACCCCTCAATTTTACGTAGAAACACCAATTGCATTAGTTTGTATTTTTCGTCATTCTGCATTTTGTGTCCCAAATAATTTAACTTCCTCGATTTAATTGCATTTAACAGTTGTTTTGATGTCTTCATTCTATTCAGAATTGTAGAGTGTGATACGACTATTTTACTTTTAATATTCTGCAAATTGTCCACATTTCAAAAGCCTCTATCCTTTTCTCAGTTTCTTTAGGACTGTTCACGTTTTCGAACCATGTAGCGTTATTGGCCAGGACTGTTCACGTTTTCGAACCATGTAGCGTTATTTTAAAAGTCTTTTACAGTTCTAAATTTAGTTTGTTTCTACAAAAGATATTGTTCATCTTCCTGAACGTTGTTCTCGCTTGTTTTATAATACTCGTGATTTCTGTTTTGTTACTAGCGTCCTTTTCGTTTTCAACTACTGTACTTGATTAGGTTTTTACGAACTTTCTTGGTTTTATAACGTTTAATATTTCCTCGTTTGTTCCAATCCTGCGTACAACTTCTACATTTGTAACTCTATCGCTCCAATGAATTTTCAATATTTTCCGGTGCATCCAATATTCAAATGCGACTATTTCTTTTAATATCATTCTAAGTCATCGTTCAGGTTCCGGCACCATATAATAAGATTGACCACACATAACATTTTAACATTCTGATCTTTAGTTTGAGATTGATGTCATTTTTATAAAATATGTAAAAATGACATCACAGTTAATATTAATTCTAAGAAATATGACACCAATGTCAAATTTCTTAGAGTTAATATTAACTGTGCGCTGCATTAGAGTAAGCGGCTCGTTCTGTCCGTAATCAGTACGATGGAATTGCAGCTTGAAAAACCCTATCGTCCAAAGAAAATGAATGAATGTTAAAATTGACCCGTGCTAAGAGAAAAGGAGTTTCAATGAATCCCAAAATAATTTAATGAATACATACGATTTCAGCTACTTCACTACGCCTTTGCAGAGTTTGTAGATCAAGTTGCTTGAGATGATATATTCGAGTATTGGTCTGACAAAATAAAGAGTCCTCACGTAGGGGTCAGAAAACTCTCTAGACCAACGTTTAAAAAAGCTCAGCATAGAACTCGTTGGTCTACTTACTATTTTATCATAATGTGAGAGAAAATAATATTCACTGTCATGCCAAGGTCACGAATTGCTGCAACTTGAGCGACACGCTCACGAATCGAGGTAGAAGAAGAGTGCGTTTACAAGAAAACGTAATGCATTGGCATTTGCTAACTTCAGTTCTAGGCAGTTTTTTTAGCATCAAAGTGTTAAGTTGGCTAGATCTTCTTGAAGGATAATACTGTCTGAGTTGGAGTCAATAATTTGTGAGATTTTCACATCATCGGCGTAAATATTAGTTTCCAAATGTCGAATAATTAATAAGAAAACGTAATGCCGAGGTAACGCTTTACTTTGCCGCGAAAGCCTTGGACAAAGCGGACAGAAAAAGCATTTTGTGCTGGCAATTAACTAAATAAGACTTCAACCAGCATAAAAAATATGGTACAACGCCCACAGTTTGAAATTTAAAAAGAATGATAGAATCAAACAGTTTATCAAATGCTTTACCAAAATCATTAGTAATAGCATCCATGACCTGGCCAGCTCTTATTGCAACTAGACTAGTAGAGATCAACCCTATTTTCTACTCGTGGAACTGCATTTCAAAAACCCATGTTGTTTTGGTGAAATCAGGGATTTACAGTGAAAGTAGTGCGTATCATAAGCAATACTCTCGAAAACTTTAGAAATGCCTGATAACTTAGCAATAGGCTTATAATTTTCGATGGCCTTCTTACATCCTATCTTGTGAACAGAGATAATGAAAGTATCCTATCTTGTGAACAGGGATAATGAAGTGCTAGGAAATATCCATAACGATTTTTGAAAAAGAGTAGTAAGTGGTTGCGCCAAGTTATGAGTATATTTGTTTAGCACTATTCCAGGAAGGCCATCTGGACCAGAAGAATAGTCATCGTTCAAATTGTTTATTTTATCCACGACAGTTGCATAATCAATATTAACCGACACTAAGGAGGTCTGGACTGAGCTACGCAAATAAGAAAAGTAATCTTTGTAAGGTAGCAAACATTGTCCGTAAAAGCTTGATCGAAAAAATTAACAAAATAATTAGAAGTATCCAATCATTAGAAGAATGACCATCGTAGCTCAGCGTTGTGAGATACCCATCTGATTTCTTTTTCGAATTGATGAAATTCCAAAAGGTTTTGGGATCATCAATAAGATTAAATTGCATTTGGTCAATGTAATTGCCGTAAAGATAAAATCGAATATTCATCCCTTACCTTAAGACAAAAATGCAGAATCTGATCTGCTAATTAAAAATTTGCGCTATAATAATAATCTGTTCCTCTGATTTCTCAATGATTATTATACCATGGTATATTCCGTATTGGTTATTGCTCCCTATTATAATTTGTGCAAAATTTGTGCAAAATTATAATAGGGAGCAATAACCAATAGTTATAATTTGTGCAAAATATTACTTAATATAAGATATATCGCTTATGAAAGATAAAATGCTTGGGGATGTGTATAATTTTTTTACATACTGTATGTCGATGTAATTTGTTGGTTGAATTCTGATACATTTATTGGAGTACTGTTAGTATTTGTTTGATTTATATTTGTGAGAAACTTAAAATTCATCTCAGTTTTTTTGGAATGTTCATTAATAATTTTTTTCTTGTGTACTAATATTTTTTCTTTTTTCTGTTTAATAAAGTTTAGTTCGTTGTTGGGCTAAAATCCATGAAGAATCTATAGAGTTGTTGGTATCTTGTTATATTTTTGCTAGGTTCCTCTATGAAAATTTTTTGCTTAGAATAATTTGTGATCCGCTGTTAGATCATAATAAAGGGGTTGTGGAGTAATTTTTATTTGAAATGTATAGTTTGGTATTAAGTTTTTTCTTCTGAATTTTCGCGGTGGGTTTATTGTGGTGGGTTTAATGACTTATAGACTTGGGCTAGTTGGTTTTCTCGATATTTGCTTTTGGTGGTCTACCTCTTCTTCTTTCTATGTCAATTCGTTTCAGATTTTGGATATCAGCATTTTCACTTTACTTCTATTTTTTACTATTCGTAACAATACTGATGCTGACAGTACGTTGAACCATTCTACCAAATTTTTTAACCATGAGGATACTATATTTTTCATTTCGGAGTATATGGGAAACAATAGTTTTCATTTTGAAGTATATTGCCCAGAGAGTTTAGCTTTCTTTCTTTTAATGTATTACAGATGAACAATATAGATTAAGTTTTGCTGATATTGATATGTAGACCGTACTCTATGTCAGTGTTTCTCAAAGTGGGGTACGCGTACCCTGAAGGGTACGGGTAAAATTATTAAGGATACTTTAATAAAATAATATTTGAAAAAATATTTTTGCTAGGAAAATTGTAAATTCATGCAAAAATGGAAAAATTAAATGCAATTGCGAAGAATATGATTTAATATGTAACGGGTAGGTTAAGAATATAGATATTTTTTTAAATATATAAAATATTTTGTACTGATACGTTTTCATTGAACGTTTCTGCACGTTGAGTTTGCGTTAACAACTTCTTTGATGCGAAATAATATCAATAGTGCTTTCAAAAGTTTTATGCAGAAAATATTACATATGGTGTGAATATTTGCTAACTTAATTATAATTTTGGGGGACTCACCCAAATTGTAACTGTTAATAAATATTGTTTGACATATAGCATTATTTTCATTGGTATTATACCTACTGAATTGTGCAGTGAATTAAAAAAATATATCATTTTTTGGAGTTTTTTTTTGGATTTTTCCAGCTCTACAAATAACCAAATATTATTTATTGCTGGTGATGACAATAATAAATAATAAAAATGAAAATTGAAAGTTTATTGTTGATCAGTTCAAGTGTCATGCTAAACACAAAGCTACAGCAAAAGATACAAATATATATAAATAAAAATTTTATTAACTTTAGCATCGTTTCAGGCTTCTTCAAAAAATTAGTGCACAAGTTTTGCGGATGGAAGGAGATTGTATGAAAAACATTAAAACCCAACCGCCAATTGAATAATGTGGCTTAAAATTTACATTAAATTTCTGGCAACTTTATCTTCATTAAGAGTAAATTCTTCGTTGACATAATTGAAACTAACTTTTCATTCGAGTTCACTTTTTAGATGATTTACTGGCCTTTCAGAGAATAGAATTACTTGGTCTTTATGATAAATTGTAAATTATTGCATAAGTCGAAGTCCGACCTATATCTAGGTTTAGAGATTCTACTGCTACTGTACAAAACTTGAAATTTAGCAGAGAAAATGTTTTTAATTTACGCTGCAAGCATTTACTATTTGTAAACAATTGATCACTGCGTGTAGTTATCACAGACCTTTTATTTTGTTAGCATAAATATTAAGTTAAAACTAATAGAGCTTTATGTGGATTCCACAATGAAAATAAAAGAAGTTGTGTGTGACGCTAGATTTTCCGTTTTAACAGAATTAAAAAATAAAATACGAAATAGGTGGTGTCCTGAAAAAATACGAAATAAGTGGTGTCTTGATTTAATTTTAGCTTGCAACACCATTAAGCCGGGATGTGATCTTCTAGTTGCAGCCAAACAGGCTCATTGTAGTCATTAATTTTTTTTATTTTTTATAATATTTGTATATAAAAAAAACTAATAAAAAGTTATTGTTAATTGTAAAAATTATTGTTTTAGTTATATTTGCATATATAAAATTTTACTAGGGTACTTCAAAATGTAATAAATTACGAAAGGGTACTTTACGTAAAAAGTTTAAGAAACACTGTTCTATGTCACAGTTTGTAAGCACTGTAATTAATTTCCGGAGATTCTCAGCACTATCATGACTGCATCGTCGGCAAATCTTATCTTGCTTCTTAAAACACCTTTTACTTTAATAGCAATTTCTATGTCATTTAATGCTTTATTAAATACATGTTCTGAGTAAGCATTAAAAAGAAGTGGTGACAAAATGCAGCTTTGCCTGACTCCGCGTTTATTTAACTGTATTTGATGATCAGAATTTTTCATTTCTGTATTTTTTTATTTTGCATATGAATACCCGAGAAGAGAATAACCTCTACGAAGGCATCAATTTTATGTGTATATATTGTTTTTGGTATTATTTTCTTACCGGATTTACTTTACTAGTGAAGTAAAAAATTTTATGTATCGAAAATTATGAATTATATTTATTTTTTTATTTTTCTTTTAAGTTACTTATTGTCGATTGTTATAATATTCTAAATTTTGGATGGTTTTATAGAAAAATTGAACTAATCAAATATTAACGTACGATTTAAAATTCGTGTCTAAAAAGCTAAACACATAAGGAGATATATGATCTATAGCTCGTAAACAGTATATGTATCTAACAGGTGCATTTAGACCACGTTGACGGAACATGAGTGCATCCTGAACATAATTGCCTCCTGGGAACGCCTCCACGCTGTAATTAATACTAGGCATTATTAACTTCTGCACTAATTTCAATTTGATATTAGTAGGAATATAATTCCTACTAATCTCAAATTTAAATTACTCAGGCTATACAGCCTATGCATAGTAAAATTAATCGTTCTTATTTTTATGCGGTTCCCAGTTAAGCTGATTATCAATTATTAAACCCAGACTAGTAGACAATTATTAAACCCAGACTAGTAGACATCAATTATTAAACCCAGACTAGTAGACAATCGGAAATGGCAATAACTTTTTAACTACGCGGTTAGCATACTCTTCAACTAATTGGGCCCAGAAACTTAAAATATTTGTGCAATTGAAATATCTATTAATTGTTCAAGTTCCTTGATTGGCAAGTGATTACATTGTAGCGAGTTGAGGAACCGATTTCTTTTCGGTATTTTTTTATAATTTTTTTGTTTTTTAAAATTTTTATTAGAATTTTTTTTTAAGTTTGATTTTTTTATGCAATTTGCAAATTAAATTTTTAGCATAAATTTAGTTGTTTGTATAGATTAACGGCCGAATTTATAAACCACACTTCAATTTAGTTAGACTTAAGTGTATGATTTCGTATTTATAAACAATACTTAAGAGCCACTTAAGTAATGATCATAGCACACTTAAGAGCCTCTTAAATGTCATTGGCTTTAAATAATAAAATTTGACACCTGTAAATTGTCAAATTAAATAATTTTCAAATAATTATTAATAATTGTCAAATAAAAAAAAAAATTTTTTTTCTAAATTAAATTCGTTTATTTTAAAAAAAATATATTTTTTACCTGAAATAATTTAATCACTTCTGTTGTCAATTTGTTTTCGTTATGTCTGATTATTTTTTAGATTAGTGTTATCAACATAAATAGAAAAATCATATTACCAACATTTCAATTTAAAATTATGTCAATACTACCAACAAAACTGAACAAAAATTCTACAATATAAGTGTACTTTATTAATACGAAAAATAATCGCAAACTTATTCAAGTATTTACATAAGCACTGACTTAAGTGTGATTTATTAATTCGGCCCTTAGAGTTAAATTTATAATGACAATGTTTTCTTAGCAATGAATGGTAGGTTATGAAATCTAAATGACATCAAAAAATAAAAAAAAATACAAAAAGGCAAGCCATTATTTGTTCTGCATCACTCCAATGTCGTTGATTCACGCTAAGAGTAAAATGATAATAAGAGCTTACATGTTCCTTTTAATTAAATTTTTTTATTTGGGTAATTATGTTGAACATATTATGTTCATACTATGAAACTCTTAAACGGTTCCGCTCTTAAAAGAAAATTCTTAAATTATAGTAAGAATTAAAAATGAATTTTTTCCAAATTTATTTATTTCATATTTGCTAAATTTTACAAATCCAAATAAAAAGCCTTGTGTGTACACAGAAAATTTTTTATATTCTTTATTTGTATTTATTTATTAGAAATATATTGCCGAGCAAATGCGAGCATTTCCCAGCAGATATATAGGATTATGAACAAAAGCAATTTTCAATGTTTTCTATTTCTCTATGTACAGGCTACATTTCCGAATCAGAATTATATTTGAAAGAAAAATTCAAAATACTAATACATAAAAAATGGAGCCTAAATTTTTTAAGTAAAAAATAAATTTGGTGACAAAAATTATATTCAAATATAATTGTCTGTGTATAGTTCCTTAGTTTGTACTTTGTGGTATAACATAGCAACTATGATTTTCACAGTCTGCTGTTATATAATAAGAAATATTATTTTAGTTTGTTTCGAAGCACAAAAAAGAAATGTACATAAATCTATCAAATAATTTTGATTTTTACATCAAAAACTTTAATAAACTTCAAAAAAATTCCGCTGTGCCATTATATGATATTTTTATTAAATTTTATAAAAAAATTAGTTTTTATAGTAATTATTTATTTTACACGACGTATATACTCTGGGATTGATATGTATACACGTCGTACACACTTATGTAGTTAAATTTTACATATGAAGTCAATTATCTCTTTCTAAAATACATGCACAATAAAGCATCATATGATATCATCAATATACTTTTGTAGATATAGGATTTTGGTTCCATTCAGCTATCACCTCTTTAAAATTTTGGTTCTATGTACTGAGTCATGAGTAACATACATTTCCTATCGGCTATCTTATTTTAAATTAAAACATATTAAAAACATAACTTCGCGTTTTATTAAAATGTTTAATCATATATAAATTACAGATTGTCAATATCTTGTGATAATAGTCCATTTGGCTGCAATGTGATTATGAAATTAGAAGTTTTACATACTCATATAGAAGAATGTGAACACAATCCTAAAAGACCACTGCCATGTGAGAAGGGTTGTGGATTTGTAATACCGAAGGATGAGTTTAAGGATCATAATTGTGTTAGGGAGCTGAAAACATTGATTCAAACGCAACAACAAAAGTTGGGGGAACTTAAAACTGAAATATCAGATCATAATTTAACTATTAACGAATTAAAGAGAGAGCTTCAACTTTTCAAAGACTTCATGCGTGCTATGCGTGTTTCAAATCCTGCAATGCGAGCTATAGCAGATCAAATGGAGCGTGACGAAGTAATTAGATGGAGTAGTACACTTGCTCGTGCAAGAGTTACCAGGTGGGGTGGTATGATTTCAACTCCTGATGATGCTTTACAAGTTAGTACACTTTGTGCATATTAATTTAATCAAAAATAACGGATTTTTGATTTAGATGATGATAAAACGTGCGCTATCGGAATCTGGTTGTCCTCCTCATATTTTAGATGATCTGATGGAAAATTGTCACGAAAGACGGTGGCCGCGAGGTCTTAGTTCCCTCGAGACAAGGCAAAACAATAGGAGAATTTATGATAATTACATATGTCGTAGAATCCCAGGTATTTCGACTTACGAAATGTTTCAGATATAAACTTTTGTGTTAGTTTTCATGCTGTTTCTAGATATTTAATGTGAGATATCTTCGTCTGAAATAATGTTTTTTACTTCGACTCACGAATTTAAATAATCTAAGCAAAAGTTTTTTGTATAGTGCTCTTGCTCTTCGATCTCATATTGAAAGTGATAATGCGAATTTATGGTGATGCGATTCAGAGCACTGACCACTTTATATCACTGTATGCTTACTATAGAAACACTTTTTGTCTTGAAAATTTATGGCTATAACGCCAGCATATAAAGACAAAGTAAGTTAATCTTAAATAGACTTCAGAAAGTGAGTTTCGCCTAATTACAATAGTTAAAATCAGAGTATTCTAACCGAAATTAATTGTTTTTCAACTTTTTTCCGGATTACGTTTCGGGTTTGAAAAATTTTAATTGAAACTAAACTACTTTTTGAAAAACATTTGACGTATTAAAAATACATATTTATATAAGAAAACAGTTTTTTGTTTATTCAAATTGAAAATAAATAACAAAAATATAAATATAGATGTTTGATTACTCAAATGTGTTACCTTTTTTATCTCTTCTTAATTGAAAAAGAAAAAAGAATTATTATTCTACCATAATAAAAATATATTTAAATAAGTACCTGTGTGCTGTGGGTTTCAACTAGATTCTAGATCAAGATTATTGTAAAAAAAAACTAAAAATAATGAGATGGACTTTCAGACGTAGGAAGTTATATTGTTACACTAATAATTAAGTTAGCTTTTTTATCTGTTTTAGTTGTGCTAATAGTTCGAGTATATGCTTAAAAGAAACTCAAACCTGGAAATTTGTTTTCAACCACACATCTGGAAATTTGTATTTGACGTACATTAAAACCCACAGAGCACAGGTACTTATTTAAATAAGTACCTGTGCCCTGTGGGTTTTAACACCTAGATCCTAGATCAAAACCAAATTTTATGTATCCCCTTTCACTGCTGCCCGAAAGCACCAAAATAAAAATTACATAGTAGAATAAAAGCATTTAGATAAGACGTTTTTTTTAATATTATATGTTTTGATTGTAGTCACTACCCATCGTTAACAATTTATATTAAATTTCATAGTTTTCTGTGCATTTGTTTTGGTGATTTTGTGTAGTTTCTTCAGCAGGCGGTTTTTATATTTGATGGTTAAAATAAGTAGATATGTCCATGCAATAAAATCAACCAGATT
Organism: Empis livida; assembly: GCA_963932195.1. Lineage (NCBI taxonomy): Eukaryota > Metazoa > Arthropoda > Insecta > Diptera > Empididae > Empis > Empis livida. The sequence goes on from OZ010647.1 coordinate 19,284,050, forward strand.
AAGTACTCCTGTTAACTAGATTGGTTGCAATTGGGTAATATACAATGGTTGCGGTTGGTTTTGGTATGTAACATATCTTGGTTTTTATGTAATAAGATCGGGAAATTTTTTCTATGTTTTGTTAAGCACAGTATATATATATATATATATATATATATATATATTATATATATATATATATATATATATTATATATATATATATATATATATATATATATATATATATATATATATATATATATATATATATATATATATATATATATATATATATATATTTATATATATATATATATATATATATATATATATATATGTGCTCCTTACACACACATATATATTTATATATATATATATATATATATATATATATATATATATATATATATATATATATATATATATATGTGTAAGGAGCAAAAACCAATGAAAATAAAACTCGATACACTGCACTTTGAATTTTTGTCTATTTATTTACAACTAAATTTAAGTCTATTTAATTACAATCTATTTTATGTCTATATGTTATTTAAATTCTATGAAATTAAGCAAAATAACAATTAATATTATACAAAAGCAAATCAAAAATGTTCAAAACTAATTACTACGCTTCTAAGGCTAAATTTAATTATATTCTACGATTTCTACTATTTTCTAATCCTCTGGAATCCAGGGCTTCATCAAGTTAGCATATGAGGTTGTCCTTATTGGCCCTTCTCCATCATAATGCCCATATCTTAGCAGCCCGTACCGGTCGTTTCCCTGGACTGCTGTGACCTCGAATGGACCTAAATATTTCCTTTTTACCCCAAGATCCAAATCCACGCACGAATTGCGTTCTCCTTATGGCCTAACGCGTATTCCGTGGCTCGTCTCCTCTTTTGGCTGTATTGCGTTCTCCTTTATCGATAAAGGAGAACGAATTGCGTTCTCCTTTATCGCCTAACGCGTATTCCGTGGCTCGTCTCCTCTTCCGGCTGTAGGTTGTTCGCTGCTCCTCCTGTACATACATACTCTTTGGCGCTACAGATCGATGCGAGCCTGGGCCTCCCTTAAAGGGTTTCTGTAACATTTTATTGCAATTTGGGCCTACTAATTTTATATGGATTCCGAACCATAAATTTCTTTATAGCGAAGAAACTATTAATTGCAACATGCTAATGGTTTTTATTAGTGAGACATTTGTTGTTAGCAAATGGTCTCTGCCGTTAGCATTTTTCCCAGTCTTAAATTACATTTTATTATAATTTTATTACTGGTACTCATTTAAAGCTGAGAAAACTTAGACCAACATCGATGTCTCGGACGGGCGTCGAACCCAGTACCTAATGCACCACAGCTTAGCACACTACCACTTAAGCCACCGTCGGTCTTAAAGATGTGGATCGCTTATTCCTCTAAATTTTTTAAAATACCATCTAGACAATTACCTTTTTTCATGGTCACTCCAAATAATATTTCAAACGGCGAGAACCCTGCAGTCCTTTGGAACGTTGCGTTGATGCACATTTGGACCCTTTCAACATGTTGGTACCAGTACCAAGGATCCTCCAATTTCACCAGCGTGGGTAGTATCGCTTGATGGATTCTCTCGACCTGTCCATTTACCCTTGTAACGCCAGTGGTTATACGATGCAGTACGATGTTTTCGTCCTTGTAATATTTTTTAAATTCCCCTGACGTAAATGCAGTGCCGCGATCACAGATGAGTTTCGCTGGGTTGTCTAAAGTTGCTTTCTGGACGTTGAGCTTGGCTATAACCTCCCGACTGCTTAACGTTTTTGTTGGGTAGATCCAAGCAAACTTGGAGAAACTGTCAATTACTACTAACAGGTATTTGTAGTTCTTAGCAGTTTCGTCCATAGGTCCCAAATGATCCAGATGATATACGTTCAGTGGACTGTCCCCCTTTGGAATCGGATTTAATAGGCCCTCTCCTTTCCCTGTTTTGCGGGACACCAGGATGCACTTGATGCAGTATTTCACCAACTTTTCTAAACTTGGGATGAAATAATCCTTTTAATAATCTCAATTACCTTTTTGCCACCGAAATGCCCTTCCTCGTGAACTCTTTATCTGCAGGTTCGACGGAACCACCATAACTTTTCTCTCTTCCACCAACTTGATCAGGATACCGTTTTCGATTACGTAGTCCTCGAACGTGTCTGATTCCAAAAGTTTTTTTTATAGGTCGTAGCCGTGGATCATCACCCTGTCCGTCCCGAATTCCGGCGATCATTCCGTCCGTGATCACGTTTACCGGATAGCGTGCCGAACCGATGTTCAGTGATGTATTGTAGTCCTGGAGCTCCATCGCCCACCGCTTCTGGGTCATAGAGTCTTAAAACTGGGCTAGTTGTAATAGCTTGTTTTAAACTTCGGAATGCTGCTCCGAAACCCTCCTGACTGCCGTCCGTATGTAACTCCGTCTCGGCTTCTGGGTCGTAGAGTCTTAAAACTGGGCTTGTTTTAAACTTCGGAATGCTGCTCGACAACATTCGTCAAAATTGAACGGGGCGTTTTTTCTCAGCAGCTTCGTCATTGGGGCTGCCACCAGTGAGTACATTGGCACAAAATGTCTAAAATGTCCCGTGAGTCCTAGAAAGCTCTGGATGTCTCTGACTTGTTTCGGTTCCTCAAACTTCGCCACAGCATCTGTTTAGTGTTTGCATGGCATAACAGTTGATTCCCCTAAAATGAAACCCAGATATACGATTTTTGATTGAACAAACATTTTTTCCAGTTTATTTCTAAGCCATTCCGTTTTGCGATGTCCAAGATTAGTTTCAACTTTTCCAGATTTTCCTTTTCAGTCTTTGATGGTATCAGGATATCGTCCATGTAGGCGCATATTATGCGTTTTCGCAACAGTTCGCGGAAGACATCCTGAACAAAGCGACAAAAATTGTTCGGCGCGATCGACAGTCCGAACGTGAAAAAACGACACCCAGCCAGATCGCTCAATTGATCCGCTATTAGAGGTAGCGGGAATCGGTCCTTTACCAACTTTTTATTTATTTTTCTGTAATCCACACAGACTCGGTAGTCACCTGACCTTTTGCGGACCACCACCACCGGACTAGCATATTCGGAATCACTTGCTTGAATAATTCCCTCCTCTGGCCACTCGTCTACCTGCTTTTCCACGACCATCCTCTCTAATGGTGCAAGCCTCCTTGGTTTTTACGCTACCGGTGTGTCGTCGCTCAATACTATTTTCGTTTCGATCCTTGCCTCCTCTATTTTCTCGGGCTGGTAACTCTGGATCAGTTGTTTCACTTCTTGTTGGAAATTTTTGGGAATCTCTAAACAGATATCTTCTACTGGGTCACTGGACTGTACCTGGAATACTGCATCCCAACTGTTTTTGCGTAACTCCACCCCTAATGGCCTAATTATTAATTCAGCGTCCTTCAGTATATCATTTCCCAGTATTGCCTCGAGCCGTAGTTTATGAGGTGACATTACATAAAACTTTGCATTAAAAAACTTACCCTGCACTTCAATGTCGGTGCTGAAACATCCTGACATTTTCGACTGAACTTCGCCAAACCCTACAAACACCCGTTCAGTTTTTTCTATTTAAGGTCGGTTCTCCAGTCTTTCGGCGACGTCCTGCCTAATGAAGCTTGCCGAGCTGCCTGTATCTACTAGTGCTTGAAACTCGATGTTTCCTACCTTTACTGAGACTGTATTTGGAGTAGTGTAAATGCATCGAATCGGTGCTGGTGCCGTTGTTTCAGCCGGTTTCGTTTTGCAGTTTCTTCCCATGTGCCCCTTCTCATTACATTTGTAGCAAAATATTTCCGAATGCTGTCTGGTTGGTTTCCGATCTGGGCCGAATGGTTTCTGGGAAGTTTTTTTTTCTTTAAAAAAAATTGTTATAATTATATATTTATATTTCTATATTTGTTTTAAATTCTTGCAGAGAAGTCCTGAATTAGGACTTGTCTTTTGATATACAGAAAGCATATTACATTTTTATTTGTTTGCATAGGAACAACAGTTTATCCCACTTGTTCAAAGCTCTTCTGCTTAGTTTTCTCTTTCCAAACTCATTCTTCCTTTTCAATTTAAGTTGTCTAACTTATAATGGATTTTTTGTTCGAAGTTATTTATTGTTGAGCTTGTTTAAAAATCCTGTGTTATGTAACCCATTTTGGGTTACCACAATTACATGTACAGCACGATAGATGGACTATGTTACACTTTTTCATTCATTTTAGCCCAATGATGAAACCTAGCTAAGCTGAATTTGAAAATCTAAGAAATTTGTTTATGGGTTTTTACTGTATTGGAACCCAGGATCTTCCAATAAGGTCATCAATCTACATCATATGGTGATCCTCATCCACAGCACAATCACATTATCTTAGGGTAACCTTACGACTATATCAAAATAAATCGACGGAAATTATTGCTTTCGTTTAATTAAATATTTTTAACTACTCATTCTTTTGTAAAATTAATTACTTATTCCTTTTAAACTTAATTATTTTAATTGCGTAACTTAAATAACTCGTTTATTTTTGTAATTGTTGTAAGATATGTTAAGATAAAACAGCTCTGTATATCAACTTCAATAAAACTGGAAAACATATCTCAATCAATTGATATATGTATTCGTCCGAAACCTCAAAATTGGCAGCTCAATAAAACAGCAAACACAGAAAACAAGTGCACGCAAAAAATAAAATGGCAATCACAAAAGCGGTAAGACAAAATCAATACTCAAAAGAGAAATTTAAGAATATAATCTGAAAAATAAGAACAAAATCCAGAAATAGGCAAAAAAAGAGCACCAATTTAAATTTTCAAAAGGTAAAAAATTTGAATCTTTTAACCTAAACGTGTTATTTACCGGTTATACAAAAAATAGTTTTTTAACCAAATACACCCAACTCTTTTTTTACACGGTAGATACGTTCCAACTAAAATCGTGTAAAAAAAAATCGTGTAAAAAAAAGACATACTAACCATACTAAAATTGAGGATGTGTTCAACAATTGTAAAAAACCGTGTAAAATCGAAAAATTAACCATAAGTTGTTCTAAAAAACCGTGCAAAAAAAGAATAAATATTTAAAACATAATTTTTCCACGAACACAACAATAAAATTTAAATAGAAAAATAGAAAATGCGACTTCAGTTTCTTGATTATACATCATATAATAAAATTTGGGTATTCCCCGAGTAGTACATAAAAAAAATTAATAAGAATTTTTTTTTTTGAAAATCGTATTAAACCAAATATTTCGTATAAAAAAAGAAGATTTGTTCTTTTTTTGTGGATCGTGTTATTTCAAAATCGTGTAAAAAAAGAGTTGGGTGTATTACAATATTAAATGCATAGAGACACATACATACAAACAATAACTTTCTATTACGTAATATAAAATTAAACTCAAAAATAAAAACTTACTAAATTCAAACGAACTCACAGTACATACAACATACTCACAGTACATAGGGCGTACAATACAACATACTCACAATGCATAGGGTGTCCCCGTAGGGTTATTCCTTAGTTAATTTCCTGAAAAACGTTCACTGTTTCGGACATGTCCGAAACAGTACCGCTAGAGAATGATAGCCATTTTAAAAATATGTAATTGTATTTTTTGATAACTCACTAAAAATAAAATATTGTCTACAAATGTTAATGGAATCAACGAAGTTAGCCTTTTTCGAAGGGTTACAAACTAATTTTTTCACTAAGAATTTGTGTTTTGCTGTTCAAAGTTATTTATAAAAAAATAAAATTTAGTCAATATTTTTTTTTTTCAATTTGAGATAATTCATGTAGAACTAATGTGACATTTTGTTCTGGGAGGTTTGTTTTTGGTTATTTAGAAGAAGTCTTATATTTTTATAGATGGAATATTTTATAATTTTATAAATGGAAAAGAATAATTTTTAAGAATAATTTATCATTTTGTTTATTTGTTTGGGTTTTTATAAGTGTATTGAATAAAATTGAAAGGAAAATAATATTTAAATAACAAAAATGGCAAATAAAATGTTTATGAAGAAATTTAACGTATATATTTATTTATTGCTAAATCAACAAAAAAATAAATGGTGCTAGCATATTAAACGAAAATAACAAAATTAACAAAATAGGGGAATTCGTAACATTTTTCAAAACATTTCGAATTAGATTTACGTTCGATTGAAAACAATCTATTAGTGAAAACGAACATAAACGTTAACTGTATTGCCATCAGTTGCTAATATATTATAAATTTATGTTTTCATTGAAATTAATATTTGATATCGCTTTGCTGTTGTTATTGACCTAAATTGTATAATTATAATATGCCTGTTATAAAACAATAATTCAAAATAAATAAATTTTAAGCACCTTAAAATTTAATTTAAACTATGAGAGAATTATCAAATAAACTTACATGTTTGGTATAATTCTTCTTTCAACAAATGTTTTAAGATCTAATTTGTTTATTTATTGTGAAATACTTACAGGCACATATCTTAAGTTGTCATTAAAAATATTTAAATTTAGTTAGTATTTATAAATAAATAAATTTAAATATAAAAACTTATTTATTAAACGATAATAAAAAAATTAGCGTTAAAAGTTTTGATTGAAAGTAAAAAAAATGAATTATAAAATCAACCGATTCGATTAATAATCGGTACGTTCTTAATTATATATTGAAAGGTTTTCGGCGATGCCAAAATGGCAATTTCGATTCGTTTTTCAAACGTTACAAATTCCCCGATACACGTGCAGATTTTCAGAATTTATAGGTTGACCTAAAGAGACTTGATTTTCTTTATTTAATTTTTATTTTATTGGCGCACATTTTTATTTTTTTTGACAAAATGACGCGAAAGAAGTTTGAATCAGGGTAGAAAACATTTATATATCCAATTGACTTGGTTTCATTGTCCAAAAAAAATCGGGTTGACAATGAATTTATAAGTTGGAGCATTCAATTTCAAATGCTTTTTAATTAAACGTGGTCGTATCTGTCTCTTGCTCTGTCACAAGTTTCTTGTACTAATTATTAAGTTTTAAGATAAACAAATTAGCTATGTATTATGGTGTAGTGAGTAGGCCACCAGCGTCTCCATATCTTTTTTTTTAAAATTATTATATTGATTGAAATTTTAAATTAATTTTTTTAATTACTTAAAAAAATTTCCGTCATCTACCTAAATATTTTTTTAATGCTCTCAGAACAAACACCCGACAAAAAAAATATAAAAAGTAAAAAAAAAATTCTCAAAGAAGATAGCAATAAGGAAAAATTGTTATGCAATCTAAATGATGCTTAACCAATACTTTTAAGAAAAATGTCTATGTTATTTTATAATAATTATTAAGATAATGAAAGTATATGTGTGATATCGTGTATTGGATATGTAACTAGCTTAAGAATTATTTAACTCAGGTTCAAATCCTGATGCAATAATAATTAATTTTTTTAAATATTTTAGTTAGAAATTTTTAATGAATTTTATAAATTATATAAGAAATTACTAAATAAATAAATAAAATAAATATAGACGTGTTTTATCCAGTATTATCAAATTTTAATTTGAAAACACTTAAAAAACCATTTCTTCATTTTTATTTATATAGTAATTTCTCACAAAATATATAAAATTCATTTAAAATTTTAGCCTATTGATTGATATAAAAAAAAGTTTATATAAAATTTTTTATAATTTATATAAAAAACTATTACTAACACCATCAGGATTTGAACCACAGTTGAATTATTTGGAAGCTGGGCTAGCTAACCACTGCACCATACAATATATTGAATTTGTATCTGTTAATAATTATTATAACATAACATAGATAATTTTTTTTGATTTTACTTTAATATTTTTCTTTGTCGTTGTGTTGTTTCGAGAGAGGGCTTTTTATATTTTTATTTTCAATACCTCTGATATGAGAGCAGTAAGAAAATATTTCTAGTCAGAAAGACGACGGAAAAGAAATAGCAAAAAAAAATTTACACAGTGAGAAAAAAAATGTTGGTCTTTTGTTACTTGGAAAAAAAATGGAAAAATCAACAGATTCAGATAAAATTAAATGACAAAAATAATTACGTAAATTTAACTAGAAATAAAATTGGTTTCTTTTATACCGATAACATAAAAACTTAGATTATTTACTGAAACAACAAAAATGAATGCTAACAAATGTTAGCATTCATTTTTCTCATCAAATTAAAAAAAAAGTCTCATTAAATTAAAAAAAAAATGAAAATTGCTAGAATATTGTTAATGAAAATCTGGAATATTTGTGGCTTAAAAAAATGACAATGATTAAAAAAACCACACAAAAACCACAAGCATTTGATGTTTATATTTAGAATATTTGAAGAATTTAAAGATCATCAAATGCTTAGTGTGGCTTTTTTAATCATTGTCATTTTTTAAGCCTCAAATATTCCAGATTATCCATTAAAAAAAAATTTTTTTTACATATTTTTTTAGGTTTGAACATTCGATTTCGGTTATTTTGTACATAATTTAAACAAAATTACAATATTTTGATGTAATTTGCAAAATGATGTAATCAGAATGTTCGTCAAATTACATGTTTTTAACTTGGTTATTATCAAAAATACGACAATAGTTAAAATCACGTAAGTTCAGTGTGATTAATTAAAAATATTGCCTCTTTATTTTTTTACGAACGCTATTCAAGTTATAGCCATTTCAAATGTAAATTTAGGAGGTAAAAAAAAGTAAATATAGTATAAGCGTAGATATGAAAATTTCTTAAGTACGTCATAACGTTTTCTGCTTAAATATTTTAGTTTTTTAAAGAAAGGAGTTAAGTGCTTGGAGCAAACTACTTTGGGTTCTGGTTGAAGGTGTTATAATCACTGAACATATTCTGTAAATTTTAAACAATATTGGAAGCTATTTTATGGGCATAAAGAAGTAAGTGCCTTTTTTAACACTGTTATCCAGAAATTTATGGAAGTATTTCGTTGCGAACGTATTCAGTGTTGTCATACATCATGAAAATCCAATATAGTTTCCTGGATAATGTGCCTCCAAATTTAAAAATAAATAAAGAGGAATAAGGTGTTAAGTGACATTTTTGTAAAATGAGATATTGTTACATCAGTTTTGAAATGCATACTGAAATATGTACGTTTTTAGTTCCGATATTTTCTGCTTTAAAAAATATATGTTCTTAAATAATTTCTTAGTTTGCAAATAAGTACTAAACATTACCAACTTTTCGGTAATATTTGGTACTTATTTGCAAACTAAGAAATTTAAGTGTGAATTACTCAAAATGAAAATGTCACTTGACATAGTTATCTACTAAGCTCTTTAACTATATTAGTAAAATAAAAAATTAAAATAATTAGTGAGAAAGAGCTCAGTTTAGAAATTAAATTAGGAGGTTTTGTATTTAAAAATACGATTCTTATAAAAAAATGTTTCGAAGATGATATCCCATTTAAGCAAATTATAAAATCGGAAAAGGAGCGAACTGTACCCCACAGAAATGAAGATTTCATGCCTAAAGAATAATGAAAATTTATGAGTGACAAAGTTGTTCTATAAAAAAGTAGTTGCTGATAAATAAAGATACATTTAGCAACTCAAAATTGGAACTGTCATTTAAAACCTGTATCCTATAACCTCTTCATTTAAAAATTTATACAATTTATAAGGATTTTTCTATGTGGTTTCCATTTTTTAACAAGCATAATTGTAGGCGCTTAATTGCTGCCTGCACCATGTTCATATTTTCCCTAATTTTTTCTGCTATTGTTGAAAATAATCTGGAAGATATGTGGTTTCAACAAGACGGTTCACCTACACAGCCAACTTAACAATCAATGTATTGAAAACAAAATTTAGTGATGAAATTATCTCAAGAAATGGTCCAGTTAATTATCCTCCTAGGTCGTCCGATTTAACACCTCGTGATTTCTTTCTTTGGGGATATGTTAAGTCACAAGTTTATGCTGATAATCCAACAACAATTGAGCAATTAAAATCAACATTGTAGGTGCTATTGATGAAACACAGCCAAATTTATGTGAAAAAATTTGGTTGACAGAATGCAGTACGTACGGAGAAATCGTGGTGGTCATTTGAATGATATTATTTGCCCTACAAAATGGCATAATGTAACCTTCCAAATAAAAAAAAATTTTGTGTCTCACTTAATTTATCTGTTTTTTTTCAATTTTTAAATTGTATCATCCCTATTGGAAAACCCTTTATAGCTGAACATATAATTTTCGTTCTAAATTGTTTGAATCATAAATCATAAATTCTATTTCGTTCTAAATAGAATTTATGATTCACGGCGAACATAAAATAGAATTTATGATTCACGGCGAACTTAACGAATTTAAAAATATGATGTCAGCGCGAACATGTTCACCGCGAACATGTTTACCACGAACTTGAACATAATCGCGCTGAGCATGTTTACCGCGGTGAAATGTTCGCTGAACAGTCTCCCACTAAGGATTTCTAAACATTCTATTGGAATTTAGACCTACTTCTTTTATATGGATTCCGAACCATGAATGCCTGTGAACAAATTTTAATCGCATCAAGCTAGGGGCTTAATTAGTAAGACAGTTTTTGTTAGCAAATGGCCTCGACCGTTTCATTTTTCTCAGTTTTAAATTACCGTTTATTTTAATTTTAGTACTAGTACTAATTTAAAGCTAAATAAAGTTAGTCCAACATTAATGGCTCGGACGGGAGTAGTTCACTATTATATAATTCATATAACAATGATATTACTGTCAATGATAATATATTAAATGTTTAAAATATTAATATTAGCTGCACAAATAATAATATTACTGACAATAATCATAAAGCTGTTAATAATAATTTTCCTTGTTGTCTCTGTAATAATAGGATTAAACAAGAACTTATTAATTCAAATTGTTTTTTCTTTGATCTTCAGTAGTTAACTGTGGACAAATGTCACTTTTATCTGTTTTTTTTCCCAAAATCTATTTTTTTGTTTTTTGTTAGATCTTATTTTGTTTTATTTATTTTTGTCACATATTGTGAATATCTCTCCTTATACTTGTCTTCGCTGATCCAAAGCAAACATCGGAATCCAAATTTCCATAATTCGAAAACGTTGGATTTTAACTTGATTAGGTACTCAATTACTAATTCAGAAATTCACAAAATAATAATTCTAGTTCTATTGAAGATATATCAAGCAATACAGTAAAAAGTAGCTCATTATATCGTCACCTGAGAATAGTTTTGCTCTATTCGCCATTTATACTATTCAGAGAATATTTAATATTTTAACTATATTTTAAGTTTTAATTTTAATTGCTTTGATTCTACACTATAGAATTTTCTTAATTTTTTACCATAGATTTAAACTGTAATTTTATTCACATAATCAAATTTTCTAGTAGCTATGAAAAAATTTAATTGAGTTATTTAAATTTCTGTGGAATGGGATTTTTTGTAAAAGGGCTCCATATCCTAAAATTTTGATACTTTTTAATTTGCATACACGTGGAGTACAATTTTATGGAAGTGGCGCAAACCAGGACAAATTATTATTTTATGGTTGTGCCGTTTTTGGTTTAATATACAGCAGAAAAATAAAAGAATTCAAATAATTTTTTAAAACATTTTTTTTATTACTATTATAAAAAAATAAATAGTTCTTCTGTAATAACATTAATAGAAAAAAATTACAGTTCTACTATAATAACATTAACAGAAAAAAATATACAAAAATTAAAAGAACAAAATAAAAAGCAATTCATTAAACTTGGATGGGATCGACCACCAACTAAAATTGAAAATGGAGCAAATCCTTAATATCTTTTTTCTTATCCTTAGCAATTGGTTGTTGTGGCAGTGTAGTTAAATTGGTTAAAAATAAATTATTTGGTGTTCTGATAGTTTTGTTTGTTGCTTTTTTTATAATTGAAGCTAGCTGGAATTCTAATTACCTAGTTGATTTTTTGTATTGTCAAACCAAATTACTTTAATTTTAGAAAATGGTACATTGCTATATTCTAATTTATGAGCAATAGCAGAATATGATTTAAAGTTCCTAGCTTGCATTTGCAATATTTTTATAAGTACTTTTTCAGATGACATGCTTTTCAGTAACTGAATCAAATGCAATGGGCTATGAATTTCCAAGTTCCATGTACACAGACCACTTCTTGAATAAGAGAATGTCCTGGTTCGGAAAATTTCTGAACTATTATTTTGATGTTTTTATTTGATTTTAAAAACATTTTTATTGCCGTTGAATTAAATTTGTTTTTATTTTGTTGAACGCACGAATCACTCCATAAATATAATGTTGTGATATGTGGAAAATTGTTTGTAAATTTTGTCAAAATTTTAATTAAGGCACTTGTAATGTCGTTTCCACTGCGGCCACTATTGGCTTCGAACCATATTGCGCAATAGGTAAATTTTTCGTTAGGCAAACAAACTGTTCCAGTGAGATTAAACACACTTAATTTTCTTTTATAGTAAAAAGACGAAGCATTTCCCTTTGGCAGATTAAAAACACTTTGTAAATCATAACAAATAATACACGTATTTGCATTTTGATTGCTTCTATCAATATCTCTATCAAGTTTTAAAGCTTTTTTTTCATTTTGATGTTTTTCATTTTGATGTTAATATTTTTCGTTTTCTGAAATAATATGTTGATTCATTTTGTATAAAATGCATTTATCGCATTGGTCTTTTTTGGGCTTAAAAAAATAAATATTAAATTCTTCATTGAAAACTTTTCTGTATATGTTTTCCTTTACAGGATTTTCTATGTTTTTCAACTAAAAGCTGATATTATAAGGATATTATTATAATCAATTATGGTGCAGAATTTCACAAGGTTTCGTGTTAGGTCCTATTTATATTAATTCGTTATTTTGAAAAAATATGAAAAACATGAAAAAATCAGAAGGGGCCAAATCTCGAGAATATGGTGGACAAGGAACCAATTCATATCTCAATTCTAATAATTTTGCTGTTGCAATTCTTGATTTGTGAACTGCTGCATTGTCTTGATGAAAAAGCACTTTTTTCTTTGGTCGTTTTACCATAATATCTTCATTCAAACGATCCAATAATGATGCATAATATTGTCCTGTTATTGTTTTTTCCTTTTTCTAAATAATCGATATGGATTATACCATGAGCGTCCCAAAAAACAGTTGTCATAATCTTGCCAGCTGATGGAACTGTTTTTGCCTTCTTTGGAGCCTTTTCACCTGTAGAAATCCACTGTTTTGATTGTTCTTTTGTCTCTGGTGTGTACTAGTGTATCCATGTTTCATCAACGGTTATGAATCGACGCAAAAAGCAACTGCATTACGTTGTAATAACCCCAAAACTTGCTTTGATGTTGGCACACGATTGTGTTTTTGATCAATTGTAAGCAAACACGGCACTCTTGCAGATAGCTTTTTCATATCCAAATATTGATGTAAAACGTTAAAAACACGTTCCGGTGATATGTTCACCATGTCAACTATTTCACGCAATTTCACTCTTCGATCGTCTAGTACGATATCATGGATTTTATCGACCATGTCTGGAGTAGTTACTTCATTTGGACGTCCAGAACATGGTTCATCAATTGTGCTGGTACTCCCATTTTTAAACTCAGCAAACCATTGATTTCGAAGGTGAAGATTCACCATAATATTTATCTAACTGTTCTTTGGTCTCCTCTGCTGTTTTCCTCCTCAAAAAATAATGTTTTATCAACACACGAAATTCGTATTTATCCATTATTAAAAATTCACTGAGATTGACTAGTTTAAAAGACAAACGTAAACTAAATAAGATATCGACTTGAAATTTTACATCTAGCCTAGTAAATGATTTTAGAGGTAAAAAATACCTACTTCATACCTGTGCATTTCTGCATCACAGGTAGTCCACGTTATTAGCAATCAGTCCTCGTACATGATCATGGGTTAGTTAGAGGCAAACTTAATATAAACTTACAGAAAAGGAGAAATTTTACCAGATCAAAAATTTCTACCGAACCAAATTAAACCTCAAATAAAGGATACGTATTGTCAAGCGCTAGCTGATCGCATAGAACCAATAATAAATATATCAATAGAAAATATACAAAACTACTACAACGCTATAGAAAATACCATTATAATTCTAGTAAAATGTATATTAAAAACAAATAAAATTAAAATAAACAAATTATCGGAAGATACACTTTACCTTATTGAAAAAAGAGAAGAATTGTGAACTAAAGAAATATGGTTGGTTGGGGTGTAGAGGGACAAAACTCTTTTGAGGTGCCCCAAACACAGTTAAGACCAAATCCATCCTAAGCATGAACTACTGGTCATATTCTTCTGAGAAAACATGCTTCACAGCTAAATTTATCAGAAGAGTCCATCTGTAGAAGCTGTGGTGAAGAAGATGAAACCGCGGAACACCTGCTATGTAGGTGTTCAGCGGTTAGATGTAGGAGGTTAAGACATATGGGTTACCATTTCTTGACAGATCTTTCGGAGGCTGGTACCTTTAAGCTGACAAGGACGATCTCTTTCATGAAAGATGTAGTGTAGTGTGAGCCGACGCGCTGTAGGGAGACATAGTATTCAACCGCCGGTGGGGGCGTACAACGGACCTCTTTAGGTCTTGGTGCGTGGTGGACTTGTTTCTCCCCCCCTTTCAAACCAACCAACCAAAGAAATATTGTTAGAAAACGAAAAAGGAGAATTAAAAGATATACGTAAACAAATTAAAAATGCAAACAGAAAAGTTATAAAACAATAGAAGGAAAATATCATAAAAAACGCTTTGAAAGATACTGGTTCTCTGAAAAGGATAAAGTAAAATTGTACAGAAGGGAAAAGATGGATAACTAAACTAGGGCATGGTTAATTAATCGGTTTTTGATAAAAACGATTAATGATTAATTGTTCAATAAAAAAACTATAGTTTTGATTCTATAAAAAAATAAAAATTTAATTCAGTTTATATAAGAATATTATAATAAAAAAATTACAAATTCATTTTTTTTTCATTTAATAGTGCACGTAAAAAGCATAAGTTTTCCAAAGTTTCATCCTTTAATGATGTCCTTAATTTGGTTACAAACAATCCAGCTGCGCTGAGACTTCTTTCCGTCTGCACTGAAGATAGTGGCACACTCAATAATGCATTATATATTTTCTCCAGTAAATCTGTTTTTACTTTACTGTGTTCATAAACCATCATTTGTCTTTTGATATCAGTTAGATTATAAATTAAAGCAGCTGTTGCATTTCTGTTTTTTTCAGGTTTTTTATTTAAAATGTTTTGTAATTCGCTTGCTTTGGAATTAGAATATCTTGCTTTTTTGACAGATTCAATTTCAATGCAATCATTTTCATCTTTGTTTTCAGTATCTGTTGTGGACGGATTTTCTAGAGGAGCTAATAATAATCGATTGGCTATGTTTTTAGCTGTATTGGCGAGATCATTTTTGGTCGGTTTTTCAAAAAAACAATTTTCCGCAGACAAAGTATTTAAATACTCTATTGGGTCTTCCAAATATAGAAGCAATCCTACCAGATCTGTATTCCTTCTTTCATTAATCTGTGTAGATATAGAAGTGTAAAATTTATGTGCTAAAATACTAGATTTGGATTGATCTTTTAGTTTAGTCAACATAAATTCAAAAATTTTTGTCCCCTGTATTAAGTTGCAATCTTTTGTACCTAGAGCTAATGAGCTTACTTCAATTATTTCTAATGCTTCAACAATTTCTGAAATTATTTTGAGTTCATCATTCGAAAGAGAAATTTGAGCAACTGATAAATCCTGCAAAACTATTTTAATAACTTCATACATTTCCATGAACCTTTTTAACATAGCCAGCATAGAATTTCATCTAGTAGAAGTATCAATTATTAAATTAAGCTCTTTGCCCATTTTGTCCTTGCAGGGTTTTTGCAATACATTATTTTTAACAGGAGATTTACGAAACATTCGTGCGATACTTTTTTTATTATATTTGAAAAATCTGCAGCGCGGATGATATGTTCTGAAGATGGATTTTCTTCCACCCAGAACTGAAGTTCATCTTCACTTTCATTTGAATCGGAGCTATAATAATCTTCAACAGCTATTTCATTGTTTAATAACATTTCCTCATCTGTTGCTTCAATCGATGTGGCTGGTATTTTTTTGTATAAAACATATGTAACTCCTAAATGTATTCCATGGCTTTGACAAAGTTGGTGGTAAATACACATCAAGCGACCCATCTTTTTCATTACAGAGGCTCCATCTGTGACAACTGCCACTATATGTTTTTGAAGATCAATGTCATATTGGTTTAGTTTTTGTTCTACAATTACAATTGCTTTCGTAGCTGGCATTGAGTCTTTTATCCTTATCCCATACCAAGACCAAAAACTTCCTTATCCTTCGTGTGAATATTAAGGCACATATATCGACGATTGCGTTTTGATGTCCATTCATCTAAGGATACAGAAAATCGTTCCCAAAAAAAGTCATTTGCCTTAAATAATGAGGTAGGATATATTTAACCTGTTTTTAACGCTGTTTCTTTCGTAGCTAGAGTTCTCCAAAATGTATATTTAAAAAATAAATAAACAGAATAAATATTATT
This sequence comes from Empis livida, assembly GCA_963932195.1. Taxonomy (NCBI): domain Eukaryota; kingdom Metazoa; phylum Arthropoda; class Insecta; order Diptera; family Empididae; genus Empis; species Empis livida. Next base: position 19,300,682 of record OZ010647.1, read on the forward strand.
ATCGTACTAATTACGCATATGAATTTCTATAACAAAAAATAAGACAAAATCTATTAAACAAAAAATATTTGCATAAAAAGAACTAAAATTCACGAGTGTATTTAAATATATGAATAAAATGAATCTTTTGCAAAATATAGTAATTAATTACATAACATTTGCCTTCCGTGCTTTAAGTTTTGCAATTTCAGTTCAAGCTGCTTAGAAAATCACTTTCTATAGATATTCCACGTAAATAAGTTTTAATATTATCGACAATCCCAGGGACATTAGCTATTCCACGTAAATAAGTTTTAATATTATCGACAATCCCAGGGACATTTGAGAAAATATTTCAAAGTAAAGTGAAAATATTTCATATAAGTTTCATATATATTTTCATATAGTGTTTTCTTCCGTTGAAAAGATTTTCATATAAGTTTCATATATATCATGAAAATATATATGAAACTTATATGAAAATCTTTTCAACGGAAGGGAATTTTTATTGCTATATGTTCTATGAATAGTTCGCCCGGGCGCTATGGGAGTGCCGGCCCAGGTTGGGAAGCTAGAAGGTACTCAACGGTTTTGTTAATTTTGTGCTCTAATTCTAATTCCAATTTTATTTCTATATCTAATTCTAATTCAATTTTTAAATGTTAATTTTAGTCAAATTCTACGTCTAAATCTAAGCCTATTTCTAAAAATTTTCAGAGTCTACGATACTGTAAATTCCTGATTTCACCTAAAGAACAGTGTTTTCTGAATGGCAGGTCGTCGACTACCAATTTCACGAAATTTGGCTTCAATAGCTTTAACGAAATGGAACTTGGTCATGATGTAGTTGCCATTACTACTGAATTTAGTAATTTGATTAAGTCTCAATTCTATTATTCTCTTTAAATTTTAAGTCCTTGGCTTTCTACCTTGCTTTTTACTTAAGCTGAACTCGTATCTTGTTAATCGCGAATACAAAGTACTATTTAGGTCCATTCAGTCTGACTCATTTGCATACTTCAGGGTAACCGCCATGACCCATTATATTTTATTGTAACAATTAACGATGTTTCAATATTTTGTTTATTTACAAAAACATTTTTTTAATATAAAACGTATAAAGAGCTTAAATGATTCAGTTGTGTTCTATCTCGATAATTTGCAAATTGAATTCAATTCAGGAAGTAAATAGATTTATAAAAAAATTTTGGCATTCATTTTAGTTGTTTGAGGAAACTACCTAACGTTTTATGTTATCCATAGAGATTTCATCGGTTAATCGATAATCGGTATTTTTCTTATGTTTACGATTAATCGAGTAATCGTAACAATTTTCACGATTATCTACGATTATCGGAAATTTTTTTTGGAATGTTTTAAAACATATTTTACTAAATATGTACTAAACTTATGTTTTGTTTATTTTACTTATCACAAATCGAATGAATTTTTGTCATATACTTCGAATGCTGATATAAGTTTATTGGCCAGTGAAATATACAAAAGATTATTTACGTTTGCAGAACATAATATAATACAACAAGAAGTATTTTGTTGTATTAAAAAATTGAAGAAGAATGTGGTTGGTGAATCTGGACTTGCATCTGAATTTATAAAAATGCAAAAAAACTATTGATTCTGTTTTGATGGTTCCAAAACCAACTTCAACAAAAAGTGAACAAGGCTTTTCTGTTTCTATATTTATTTATTTAATTATATTTATTTACTTATTTATTTACTAATTACTTATCCAATTTATAAAATTCATTAAAAATTTCAAACAATATAATAATTTAAAAATTATTATATTGTTTGAAATTTATATATTATTATTGCATCAGGATTGGACCTGAGTTAAATAATTCTTAAGCTAGTTACATCTCCACTAAACCATATCCAAAATATAAATTCTTTGTCTTAATAATTATTATAAAATTCATAGCGATATTTTTCTTAAAATTATTGGTTAATCATCTTTTGGATTGCATAACGATTTTTCTTTATTGCTATTTTCTTTTAGTATATTTTTTTTTTACTTTTTAAATTTTTTTATTGTCGTTTGTTGTTTGTTCTGAGAGCAATAAAAAAATATTTCGGTAAATAAACGACGCAACACGATGGAAAAGAAATAGGAAAAAATTTTATTTAATAATTTATAAAATTAATTTAAAATTTCAATCAATAAAATAATGTAAAAAATGGATACATCAGGGTTTGAACCCGAGTTGAATTTCTCTGACGCTGGTGGCTTACCCACTACACCATACCACATATCTAATTTGTTTACTTAAAACTAAATAATTATTATAAGAAACTAGTGCCAGAGAAAGAGACAGGTACGACCAAGTTAATTAAAAAGCATTTAATAGTTATTTATTCCTAAATGATGACATGCTAACGATACCTCCCTTATGCTTGTCTTAGCTGCTCCAACCTTGAGTGCACATTACCCAAGTAAATGTTGGGCTTTCGATTATTATGATGAGGATTAGATACTCTATTACTAATTATACGCAATAGTCAAATATGTTTACGTATGATTACTACATGCTTATTTATTTATGTTAATACATAACATATCCCATAAACATTTTAAGTTATCCAATACTAATTTTAAAATTATGATCGCCTAAGAACATGCAAAAAGAGATAACATAAATATAAATTCACCGGTAAGTTAATTAAAAGCCAATATAAAAATATTAAGAGTTTAATCATCACAGATAGGTTATTTCAGACATTTTAATACACGGTATTAATACCGGTATTTTTATAACGTAAAACGTTATTTCGGTATTTTAAATATCAAGTTTTTATGTTTAAAATATTTCAAAAACAATTTGAACTTCAGTAAGTCTAAGCATTATTTTTTATATTAGTCAAATATATTATATAGTACCCTTCATTTTGCATTTTTTGACATATAATTTGTATTTTTTCTTTGTAACTATACAGATATTTGAATATAACTTTTGTCGCTTTTTTGGCTAGCACAAGTGTGAAAACATCTCTAGCTCCATATTTCAACTATAAAAATATTACAAAAAATTAGAAACCTTTTTTTCACTTGATAGGTCAAAAATTATATTTTTTTCATAGTGCCATGATTTTCAAATTTTTATTTTTTTTTAAAATATTTTTACGACTTTTTTTAATTTTTTTAGTTTAATTTCTTGATGCCATTTGCAAATTAAGTTTTTAGCACAAATTTAGTTGTTTGTATAGATTGAGAGTTAACTCTCTAATTACAATTTTTTCCCTAAACATTCTTTTTACTTTCTTCACATTATTTTTAATACCGGTATCCCGGTAGTAATCGAAACCAATACTGATTGCAAAGCCTAATCAGAGACAAAAATAATAAATTCAAGTTTACATTTTGGTTTGAATATTTGTTTCATTCAATTTTGAAAAGCTCTTTTATATGTAATTCAGGTTTGAGATTTGTGGTTTAAGTTTTAATTGAACTATTACTGAGGTTTAACAGAAGTCAGAACCATAAGAATGTTGTAATTGCAAAAATATTAAAATAGGATTCTTTTTAAGGTTTTTGTACGTTGTTGGATGCTGACTTACACTGTTTCATTTTTACACGGGTGTTAAATTTAAAAAAGGTATTACAGTAAAAATTCGCAAATTTTCTGAATCGATTATTAGAAAAAAGTTGGTATAATTAAATGTCGAATTTGGGATATCATTTATTTTAAATATCGTTTTACTTTTAAAATATGTTTTATATATTACAAAATTAACTCCCAAAGAAAATAATTATCAATAACTAACTGCACACAAGACATTATTGTTAACTTTTCCTTTGAATTTTTTCGTCCTGGAGCATTTTTTTCTTAAGTTGCAACTACAGTCTTGTCATTTAAATTTTTGTATGCTAAGGCGGTTTCGTCAGCGTTATAAATCTGCTCTGGATATAAAGTTAGATCGCTGATTATTTTTCTAAACTTTTCGATGTATGCAGGAATTACCGAATCATTTTGTTACCGAATCGCATTAATGTTAACGGTCTATTTTGCATTTCTACTCTTTCGTGATTCCACTAGATTCATTGCAGACTATATTAAAATTTTACTAAGCTTGACGTGCTTACTAACCCCAATAACCATGCACGTCATGCTTTTACTTCAAACTTCAAATGCTTAGTTTTACTTCAAACTTAATGAAGTAAAAATATAAATCGTTCTACAAATTTAGTTTTATTTATTCGTTATAGTTACTCATTTTTTCATTCTTTGTTTCAGGTAAGCAAGCTGTATTAGTGTTAAGTTGTGACAACGCTCATATGGCAGAAGATGTTATGATTGATCCTGGATTAGTTATGATATTTGCACATGGCATAGAATAAGAGCTTAGGCTTCAATACAACACAACTTAAATAATTATGATCTCAATACACTTGATATATTATTATTTTTCCTATTGACTTATCTTCAAATTAAATGAAACATTTCCTACAAGATGTATATATTAACACTATAAATGTAATAAATAAAGATTATTAAAAATTAAGAGTACATATAATTTTAAAATGTATCGTTATTTTTTTTAGACAGAAAACATATTTTTGTGATAAAAATATGAAAAAAACTAGATATATATATTTAGGATATTTGAACAATTAAAAGAACATCAAATGCTTAGTGTGGTGATTTTAATGTTTGTAATTTTTTTAAGCCTTAAATATTCCAGATTTCCATTAACAATATTCTAGCAATTTTCATTTATAACAGTTCTAGAAGCTAAAGAGCCACTTTTTAGGAATCTAGTTTTGTTTTTAAAAAGCATTTTAAAAAAAAAAATTTTTTTGACATATTTTTTTATTTTATACTTTTTAGTTTTAAATGTTAAGTGAAACACATACAATTTTAATTTAAAAGATTTAAAAGATATGTAATATTTTCTTTATTTACAAATAAATTTTTTTTATATAAAACGTACAAAGAGCTTAAATGTTTCAGTTGTGTTCTATCTCGATAATTTTCAAATTGAATTCAATTCAGGAAGTAAATAGATTTATAAAAAAAATTTGGCATTCATTTTAGTTGTTTGAGGAAACTACCTAATTTTTTATCTTATCCATAGAGATTTTACTTATCCCAAATCGAATGAATTTTTGTCATATATTTCGAATGCTGATATAAGTTTATTGGCCAGTGAAATATACAAAAGATTATTTACGTTTGAAGAAAATAATATAATACAACAAGATGTATTAAATGTTGAAGAAGAATCTGGTTAGTGAATCTGGACTTGAATCTGAATTTATAAAAATGCAAAAAACTATTGATTCTTTTTTGATGGTTTCAAAACCAACTTCAACAAAAAGTGAACAAGCCTTTTCTGTTTCTGCAAATTTTATGACCAAAATTAGAAGTCGTTTAATACGGATATGTTAAATGCTCTTGTTTTTTAAAAATTCTACTTCAATAAAGATTAAATTTGAATTGTGGTATAAAATTATTCTATTGTTTTAGTACTTACTCATTTTGAGACTTCACTTTTTTGAATAGTACATTTGAAATTTTTTGAATATTTTAATACGGGTAAACATTCGATAAATAGATGTCCGGTTAATTCGATTATGCCTTTAATTCGACTTTTTTTCCCTCCCGAGGATTTGATACAAATTTTTACTTTTAATTCGATTTACTGGATAATTAGATATTTTATTAATTCGAGGCGTTTTGAAAAAAATAATCTTAGTAAGTATGACGGTTTATTCGATTTTTTTAAACTTCAAATTAGAAAATATTCAAATTAAATTGTATCGTATTATAAAACGAGTCCAAGAGAAAAATATGGTAGTTTGACCATAGGAAATAAAATAAAGGCAATAGATAGGATAGAAAGTGGTGAAAAAATTAAAGGCGTTGCAGAATTCTTGCAAATCAAGGCAAATACTTTGTCAACTATTTACAAAAAGAGAGAAAATATAAGATCTAACTTTTATGAAAATCCGCAGAGAAAATTTTTTAAAAGGGTTAGGAATGGCAAACATAATAGTGTTGACCAAGCTGTTATAACATTTGTCAACCAAGCGCGAGGTCATAACCTTCCCATAAATGGAACCCTCATACAGGAAAAAGCTAAGCAATTGAGCAACAAGATGTCAATTGAAAATTTTTGTGCCAGTTCTAGTTGGCTTCGGAGATTTAAAAAAAGAAATGCTATAAAATGGAAGTGCCTAACCGGTAATGCTGTTCAAACTGACGAAAATATTGCAAAGGAATGGCTTACAAACGTATTTCAGCCATTGCTTTTACTGTATAATGAAAATGATATATTTAATGCTGACGAAGCTGGTCTGTTTTACAAATGTCTACCATGTCGTTTAAAAATGACAAATACGAAAACGGAAAATACAGCAAGGAGCGCATCACATTAATGGTTTGCACTAATATGTCAGAAAAGTGAAACCATTAATTATTGGACGATCAAAAAAAACCACATTGCTTCAAAAATATTAAGAGTCCTGTCGATTATGAAAATAATAAAAAAGCTTGGATGAATTGTACATTCTTTGAAATAGATCATTGAACTAGATAAGAAGGTTACTCAAGAAAAAAGAAAGGTGTTGTTTTTTGTAGATAACTGCTCAGCGCATGGAAAAAGTGTAAAGGAAAAATTAATATCTTTTAGATTAGAGTTTTTCCCACCAAATCTAACATCGATTTTATAGCCTATGGATATGGGTATTATAAGAACCTTAAAACTATCGGCATGAAATTGTTCGCAATTTTGTTAAATTAATTGATCAAAACAAACCATTGGAACAAATAAACTTGTTAGATGCAATCAACATTGTTTCAAAAGTTCGGGATACAAAATTAACTCCGACAATAATTCAAAATTGTTTCCGAAAAGCCGACAATAATTCAAAATAATTCAAAATTGTTTCCAAAATTGTTTCCGATTCGTTGATTTGTGTTTTGAAGAAGAAGATATCATAGTAAGTACTGGTATGTCTGGGTCATTGTCATAGTAAGTGTTTACATATTTGCGTTAATTATTTTATTTGTTGGGTTTAGTTTTTGTATATCATGGGGTGTAATATATACGAAGGCAGATTGATAATTACGTGGACTACCTTTGATGCAGGTAATGCAGAGGTATGAAATATGTATTTTTTACCTTTAAAATCAGTTATTAGGCTATATATAAAATTTCAAGTCGATCATATTAAGTTTACGTGTAACAGTCTTTTAAACAAGTCAATCTCAGTGAATTTTTAAAAATGGATAAAAACGAATTTGATGATATTTTGTCTTTTCAGGCCAAGATGTTAAAAAATTTCTTAATTTTATTTAAATACAACAATTAAAAAAATTAAAATATACCTTTTCAAAGTCCTGTGTTAGGATATGATTTGGCATATATGCGACAGCCCCTCGTACAGACTTTTTTTTGCGAAAATCAGTAAACCAAATTCATTGTTTTCGAAAGACCACAAAATTATGAACTTATACAAACGTTTATATTTGAACATAATTTTTGTCTCTATTTTGCCTAGAACAAAAAAAAAATCTGGCTCCATCAAAATATTACAACTATGTACGAGAATCAAATAAGATGTTTTAATCCCTATTTTCTTTATTTTTTCCTTTAATGAATACTCGAAAGTCGAGAATATAAGAACAAATAATTTAATTTTCTCTATTTGAATCTATTTGTTTATGAGAGGTATTTCATCTCTGTTTTCGTCGTTTTCCCCTTTTTTCCCTTTGCATACTCACAGCACCGACACATTTTGCGACCCGTACACTTTTCAAATGCCACAAAAATGTCTATTTAAAAAGTAAATAAAAAGATTAAATATTGCTATCGTACTAATTCAGCTAATGAATTTTTATGAAAAGTAAAAATTTATTCAACAAAAAATATTTGTACAAAAATCACTAGCATTCAATACATAAATAAAATGAATCTTGCAAAATCTATTAATTCATTAATTACAATTTACTTTCCGTGCTTTAAGTTTTGCAGTTTTGTCTATCAAGTCAGTATAATCCAAGTTGCTCTGAAAATTTCTGTTGATATTAGGGTTTCTGAAAACTCGGGTTTTTAAGACTCGATGAGTGCGAGTCCAAAATTAAAAAAACTCGTCGAGTCCGAGTCGAGTCCGAGTCCGGTGTCTTTAACAAAAAATATTACAAGAATCTGATAAAATAATATTATATGTTAAAAAGAAATGTACTCAAATTTATCAATTAATTTATTTATTTTCAAAACTTAATAAGCTTTCAAACTATATAATTGTTTTTAATTACTTTTTTCATTTTTTGGTTTAACGTACAAATATTTCAAAAAAAACTAAGAATTGAGAGATTTGTCAGCAAGTCTTGATCTGATTTTAGTGCAGAAGTTGCCACTAATTGAAAACATTCTTTCATTTCAAAATCAAAACACATTAGTATACCTCACCAAGGGTTTTTCCCTTGGTGAGGTATACTAATGTGTTTTGATTTTTAATTTCATTCATTATTGAGTTTTACAGTCTTCTGATCGTTTTTTTTTTACGTTGAAAAATAAAAGTGCCATTGTTCTGCGAATTCGTACAAAGAAATTTCTCGCTAAACCAACATTGTAGAATGAATATTAATATAGGCCTGGGTTTCTACCTTGGTGAGGTATACTAATGTGTTAGGGGAGGTATGAGATTTTGTTTATTTTTATTATGTTTTTTTTAAAATTAACAATTAAAAATAATTTACAAAAAAAAAAAAAATTTTAAAAAAATTCTTGTGAATTAATTATGCTGGAGGTAGGCGTAATCTACAATGAAATTTAATAAATCAATTGAGAGAGAGTCTCTCTCTTACTTCGGTTCGATATAGATCAATTAATAAGCGTATATTTACAAATAATTAATTTAAAAACAATTAAGCAAATTTAACAATAGTATTTTTATTCGGTTTTTCCAATTGAATTTTATTGAAAAATTTCTTCAAAAACGCGTAAGCGCGAGTGTTCCTCTGATGAGGATCAAAATAAAATTGATGAAAATCAAAAAAAATTTATCCTGCAAAATAGATCATCCATAATGGCGGGTAAAAAACATGAAAGCAAGAAAAATTCTACATCTACAAATAACGAATTTACTAACAGATTCGCACCTTTAAGTCAGTTAAATTCATCAGAACAGGAATCGTTGCCAACCACGAAAAGAGTCAAAAAACTACCACCAATAAATATTATAAATAAAAATAATGAATTTATTCACAAAAAGTTACTTGAACTAACTATAACTAATTATAATATTAAGAATACGAGTATTGGTACTCAGGTGTTTTGTATCTCTCCTGCTGATTACAACAAATTGTTTGAGGCACTTAAAAATGATAACATTAATTTCTTCGGTCACGATTACGAAAATAATAAAAAATTAAAAATAGTTTTATATGGTTTACATTCAGTTACAATTAATGAACTCAAAAATGAACTAGAAAAAAATAATATTAAAAATTGTATTGAAATTAAAACAATGAACATAAAAGTTAAACGATACGAAAACCAATCAACATATCTTCTTTATTTTTTAAAGGGATCAACTAAACTTAATGATTTAAGACAAAATTGTAAAGCTCTGTTTCACACCATTGTGCACTTCGATTATTACAGAAGTACTGGTAAAGGACCAACCAGATGCTACAACTGTCAAACCTATGGACATGGTGCCAAATGGTGTCATTTAATAGCCAAATGCAATATTTGTGCTGCAAATCATAAAACTACTGAATGTCCAAACCTCAATAAATACATCGCGAAGGATGAGTCCATTACTCCGCTACTGAAATGCATTAATTGTTCAGGTAATCATACTGCCAGTTCTTTAGATTGCCCAAAAAGAATTGCTTATCTAGAACTTCAAAATTCTTTAAGAAATAATATTAAGAACAAAAGACAAAGACAAATCAATTCATCACCAGTTTTCAGTTATTCACCAAATTCATTCCCGACAACATCACGCCATAATACACAAACATCACACCATAATTCAAATAAAATAGGTAATACAAAAAATTTAATTAACCAACAAAACCAGTTTGCATTTAAAAATAATAATAATAATTATTCATATGCGGATGCTGTAAAGACAAATATTAATAACAATAACTTATTCAACATGAATGAATTAATTTCAATATCTAATGAAATACTAACTAAATTAAAAAACTGTAATACAAAAGCAGAACAATTCTCGGTGTTAGCTGAACTTACAATTAAATATTTATATAATGATTAGTATTACTAACAACATTAATATTGTCAATTATTTAAATTTAAAAGTAATAGTTTGGAATGCTCAAAGCATTCGTTCAAAAGAAAAATCAATTGAATTTTTTAATTTTTTATATAACAATTTTATCGATATTGGTATAATAACAGAAACCTGGTTAAAAAGTAAAGATACATTTAGTAATCCTAATTTCTACTGTTATAGAGCAGATAGACAAATTAAAAAAGCCGGTGGCGTAGCAATTATTGTAAACAAAAACATTAAACACAACGTTTTACCTGTTATTAATACTTTAACTATAGAAACTTTAGCTGTAAATGTAAATTTAAATGCGGGTAGTTTTACTATAATTGGTGCATATTTTGCTGGTAGAAATCCTAACCAAAATGTTAAAAACCACTTCATTAATGATTTAAATATTATCAATAGATTACCATATAAATATATAGTGGCAGGTGACTTAAACTGTAGACATTCCTTATGGAATTGCGGTAGAAATAACTTTTGGGGCAAAATTTTATACAACAAACTTGCAATTCATGATTATGAAATCTTGTCAACCCCCAAACCTACTTATTTTCCTCACTCTCTACGTGGTTCACCTTCCACTATTGATATTCTGTTGACAAACTGCTCACAATTTATTACTTCACCATTAACCTCTCAAAACTTTAGCTCAGACCATCTACCAGTACACTTCGAAATTAAAAGTGTTCCAACCTACAAACCCAAACCATATTTCTACGCTTACTCTAAAGCTAATTGGAATAATTTTAAAAGCTTTTTATCTTCTAAGATTAACCTACAGCATATAAATATAGAAAGCTTTACAAATTCATTAGAAATAGATGTAGGCATAAATAAATTTATAGAAATCCTAGATGAGGCGAAAGAAATAGCGGTCCCAAAAATTTACAAACAAGAATACAAAAACATAATTATACCTTACAACTTACAATTATTAATCAATAATAGAAATTCGAAAAAACGATTATGGCAACGTACACGTGATCTTACAATTAAACGTGAATTAAATTATATCAATAAATTGATTAAAAACTGTTTTCATACAATTTCTAATAATCATTTTGCTATGACTTTGGCTTCGTTAAAAAAATGTAGTAAACCTTTTTGGAATATCACCAAAATTCTTAAAAAACGTAATAAAACTATACCACCTATAGTAACCGACAATAATATTCTTATCACTAATCAGGAAAAAGCTGATGAATTTGGTAGATACTTCCTAAAAAACCATCAATTAACCTATAATTTCTCAGATCGTTTTACAGAACAAATTGTTTCTGAAACGATTAATAATATCAATAATTCTAATGTATCTGCATATAGAGGTGTTAATCCAACAGAAATTAGAAAAATACTTAAATTAATTAAGAATAGAAAATCCCCAGGGCTAGATAATATATCTAATATTTTATTGAAAAATATACCTAAAAAAGGGCTAATTTATTTAACACATATATTTAACGCGTGCCTTAAATTAAGTTACTTTCCAAAAGTGTGGAAAGAAGCTCGTATAATTTGTATACCAAAACCAAATAAAAATAATAAAAAAGTTGATGGTTATAGGCCTATTAGCTTACTAAGTTGTTTAGGCAAAATATTTGAGAAATGTATCAAAAATAGAATTGACATATTTCTAGAAAATAATAATATTATACCGTTCGAACAATTCGGTTTTAAAGCTGGTCATTCAACAAACCATCAGTTATGCCGCATTAAAAGTTTTATTTTAAATAATTTAAATGATAAAAAATCTGTGGGCATGATTAGTCTCGACGTAGAAAAGGCGTTCGATACTGTTTGGCATGACGGATTACTTCATAAAATGTCTATCAATGGTTTCCCATTATATATAATTAAAATTATTCAACAATTTTTATATAACAGATATTTCTGTGTTGCCATAAAGGATGCTAAATCTATTTTTCACCAATTACCGGCAGGTGTTCCTCAAGGCTCTACTCTAAGTCCATCACTATTTAATATATTTACATCTGATATTCCTTTTCCCAACCAAACAAATTTAGGGCTATTTGCTGATGATACAGCCATTTTAACTTCCGATGATTCGCCAACTTCGATAAAAACTAAATTAGAAGCAGGTTTTCACGAAATTAAAAAATATTTTAATTCATGGAAAATAAAAATTAACGTAGAAAAAACGCAAGCAATGTTTTTTACTCGTAAGAGAAAATTTGAAAATCTTCCATTTCAATACTTATGCCTAGATGGCCAATATGTTCCGTGGGGTGAAAATATTAAATATTTAGGAATAATATTTGATAAAAAGATTAGTTTTAAACAAAATATTGATTATAGTATTAAAAAGTGTGATGCAGCAACTAAAAATTTATATCCTTTAATATGTCGAAAATCAAAATTAAGTAACGACAATAAATTAATAATATTTAAATCTATTTTCCAAAGTTTGCTACTTTATGGCTCCCCTGTATGGGGGGACTGTGCGATAACTAACAGAAACTCACTTCAAACTAAACAAAACAAGATACTAAAATTAATGCTTAATCTACCATGGTTTTATTCAACATCAGAATTACACTTAACAAATAATGTGCAAAAAATTGAAGACAGAGTTCAGTTATTAAACCAATATTTTTACGAAAAATGTATTATTTCAAAAAATCCACTTATAAATGGCTTGAATCAGTGAACTTTTATAATTTTATAATCTATAATATAAAATTAATTTCCTAGTAAGATTAGGTTAGATTAGTTTTAAGATTAGTATGTAATTAGTTTTAAGTAAAGATATTATAAAACAAAATGTTCGAAAATAAGGTTTTTTTTACTGGTTTTCCTTATATTTATATAACATTAAATTAAATTTACTTAAAATAAATAAAATTGAAAATAATATAAATATTATAGTTGTAAAGGATAAAAGTCCTAATCTCTAAAATACTTTTTTTTGTTATTGTAACACAAATTTTATTACTCAGAATAATAAATAAATAACAATTGACCTTTTTTTTTTCAATTTTAAAAATTTGGACTCGGGACTCGTCGAGTATTAGAGTCGAGTCCCGAGTCCGCGAAACTACCCAAATACTCGACGAGTCCGAGTCGAGTCCAGAAACCCTAGTTGATATTGTAGCTAAGTCTACTAGTCCTTCATGTTTCGTAGTAAATAAGATTTAATAATTTTTCGAAAAGCTGAGTTCCCTGGAAGCTAAAGTCACAGGGATTGTCAATAAAATTCCAAGTCCTACAACTTGATTTGATTATATCGAGTCTAATTTCTTTTTTAAGTTTAAATTCCAATTCTGAAAATTGGAGCAAGCGCCCTTAAATATTTGAATTTCGTCTAATAGTGCTAATCAGAACGTAAAAAAATTCTGTAGCCTGGATAAGCAGTCATTAATGTTGAGTTTGTACTGCATGAAGATAGTTCCAGCAAAATCATCTCGTTAAAAACAGAGTTAGGAATAACATTAGCAAACATTGAAGTATTTAATCAATCTATGCCAACCAATGAGTGTTGCCTTATTGAGGCTGAAAATAATATTTCCAAACAATCCGTTGGAAAGCCAGAAGGTACTCAACGGTTTTGTTCATTTTGCGCTCTAATTCTAATTCCAATTTTATTTCTATATCTAATTCAATTGTTAAATGCGAATTCTCGAAGAGCTGGTGCTCTTACGGTAGTTATTAATTAGCAAATGAAACATACTACTTTATCGCCACTAATAACGCATTGTATCGAAACTGTTACAATTAAACTACTCATCTCTTATGGGGACATTGTGGTAATTGGTGCATATTTCCCAGATGGTAATTCCACCCTAATTAAAAAACACAATTTCATTTATGATTTAAATCTGCTTAACAGATTACCTTATAATAATATACCTAGAATGGCAATATAGATTTTCTTATGTAGTAGTAAATTAAAAAGTATAAGGCACAAATGATATTTTATCTAAAATGCATTCGTAATTCTTCGCTTCCATTTTATTTTGCTATTTAAGTCAATTATGTTCGCTTTTTGAACTTAGTCCACGAGTACGAGTATTTTTAAAATTACCCTTTCTATAAAGTTATAAATTATATAACTTTATAGAAAGGGTAATTGGCACATTTTAGGCACATTTTACGAAATAAAACATGAGATTATGCATTCCTGATTCTGCTAGTTGTTTATTATGAAATAAATCACTTTATGTGAAACTAATTATATTTTGAAAGTCGTATTAAAAAGTGATATCATATTAAAAAGTGATATCACTAAACTGAAACATTTTTCCCTATTAATATCAATATTACAAGTAATATAATTTATTGTACAAGTATCCAATCGTCTTGGCGGATGAAGCAAGTTGATATGTTGTAGAATGTACAGTCGAGGAATTGCCAATTTTTTTTTTGTGGGGTTTACGTACAGACCTTTATGTATAACTTGTATTACCTTCACCAGCGAGGTAGTAATTAAACTTCGATGTGCATACTAGGAAAAAATTAAAAATGTTAAGGCATACATATAAGATATAGCTTACACTTCTTTACATAAGAAGTAAACTTCACAAAAAATACATTTTTTGAAACTTAAATTTTATGAGATGACCTTACTATGCTATATTATAGAAACCTTTGACTACATAATAAATAGACTGGCAGCAATTTGTCAGTTTCATATACATATTTTTATAATAAACATGTCGCAAGTATCCGCTGCTAGGAAGTGCCGAATGCGAGAACTGTCCGGACCACCATATATTGTAAAGTATAATAGAACTAAACTAAAACACGTGTTAAGAAATATCCATATTCAACAAGTCAGACAAGTAAAACAATTATACCGCTTAAACCGTTCGCTAAAAAATTTTATAATTCACCAACATAGTTTAATGCTTGCAGTAATTTAGCAATAGATTATTATTGAATTTTACAAATAGTGCACAAAGTTTTGTTACAAATTAGAATCAGCAAAAACACAATTATAAAATAAGCTACATCCAAACAGAAAGATAAGATTTAATTTATTATTAATATGTATCAAAATCCAAATCATAGTGAAAGTAGCAACAAAATTAAAGCTGGTAGTAGCAATAATTTCTATAAGAATGTTAACTAACATAGTATGTATTATATTCAAATACTGACGCAATTTGAAATATTCCTACATTTCCTAAAAATTTGCATTCCTTTTCATACATTTTAGCTCGTAAGTTTTTAACGTTACATGTTTTAAAATGCTTATTAAAATATGTGAAGGGGAGGTGTCCTTAAATATATAAAAACTTTCATCAGCATCTAAATCTGAAAGAGTGTGGTAATGCAATTGATTTTGAAGGTAACCTTCCATTATTTATTTCCAACCTGGAAGCAATTTAATATAATGAATGCAGTTGATAACTCTATTGCTGCCAACGTAGAAGTTATAGTTCGTTAGATGAAGGTCCAGATGAAAAAGGAATGTTTGCATTGTCATCTTCAGATTCAGTTGTATTTTCACACTCAGTTGATGTTGATCTTGATGTTGACAAATCCTTAAATTCACTATAGCGGGTTCTACATATAAAATTACGATCATTTAAATAAAGTTTTTCTGTTTAAGTAGAAACGCTTATCTTTTGGGTTGCACAACTTGGCTTCAAATTTTGAGTATAAAGCCATTGGCTTCTAGTGAATTTGTACCACTGCCAGATATGTTCGTGCCTTTTTGACATATCTTCCCCATCTGCCCTGACATCCTCCAAGTTGAAATAAACACAGAATTTAGTTTTAAATGTCATATTTTGCATCACTACTTTCCCTTTCATATTACAATATGATTTCAATAGGTTTGGGGTGCTATTATATATTTTACTAAAATATTTAACTTATTATATATTTTACCAATATATATATTTCATTGGAAGTACTTCTACAAAAAAATGAACTGTAGCAAACCCCGCTTTACTTTTTGGGTTGCACATTACGAAATTACTAACATGACTTTTTCATATTCGTTATACGGAGAACAACTTCGCTATTACGAACAATTTTTTTAAAATTTTAATTTGAGAATTCCCGAGATATACAGAAAAATATAAGTTTCATTGAAAATTTGTTTATTGCAATTTGTTTACTGATTAAGTGTGTCAGTTATATATTTATTGCTTAAGTTTTAAGTGAAGAATAACTTTAATATAAAAATTTCTGGAAATAAATGAGCAGGACCTACGATTCACACAACTTGTGCAAAAAAAACTCGTAAAGTTTCATGCTTTAAGACGGCTCGAACCAGGTGAGAAAAATAATGAAATAGGAAAAGCTTTAATTCTTGCTGCTTCAACTATTTGTACAATCAAGAACAATAAAGATGAAATAAGAGGTAGTGTACAAAGAGTAACATCTTTAACGGCAAAAAAATGTTTCAAGACAAAGATGTGCAGTAATGGAAGATATGGAACGAATGCTTAGTGTGGTTTCCACCCCACAACAAGTATGGACAAAACAGGTCTGTTTTGGAAAAGAATGCCTTCTAGAACATTTATTTCCAAAAAAGAAAATATGCGTCAGGATTTAAAGCAGCTAAAGATCGTATTACGGTTTTGCTAAGAAGGAAAGCTACAGGTTATAATAAGTAAAAGCCCATGCTTATTTATCATGCGGAAAATTCACGAGCCTTCAACAGATGTATTAAATCAAAACTTGGTGTTATGTGGCGGTCAATTAAAAAGGGTATGATGACAGTATAAAACTGGCTAAATAATTTTTTTTAAAATTCTGTGACAAACTTTAATAGTGAGCAAAATATTTCCAAGATGGAATTGCTAATAATTGACAAGGCACCTAGCAATAAGATAACTCACATACCTGACCACATTGAAGTCGAGTTCCAACTACCAAATACTACTGCTATTCTCCAGCCAATGGACCACCAAATACTTCTCCTATTTTCCAGTCAAAGGGCCTAAACGCTAATTTTAAGGCTTACTATTTGTATTGCATTTTCAAGAATCTTATCAAATCTGTTGATGGTCCAAATCAGACAACAATTAGAGAATTTTGGAAGCAATTTAATATAATGAATGCAGTTGACAACATTATATGCAGTTAAGGAAACAGCTATGAAAGGTGTGTGGAAGAAATTATGGTCAGAATATATTCATGATATCATAGTTCATTTCAAAACATTCAAGAAATTCAAAATGATTTTGTCGCTTGATAGTCTGCACGTCACTCGCGTCCATCCTCAGTAAAGTTTGTTTGAAGCATTAATTAATTTATAATAAAAATAATCAGAATTTTTTTTTAATAAATTGCACTATTTTATGTAATAATTTTAATGAACGATCTAATAATTTTAATCATTTAACTATTTAACAGAAACAAGTTTTATTACAATTTTCAATTAATTTTGCTATTACTTTCATTTTATTCCTTTTCAATTTTAAAATTAAAAGTTTTCGAAAACGTAGTCTTACTTATGTTCTATTTATATCCAAAAAAATCGGGAAAAATTGATTATATAAAATATTCCCAACACTCAATACAATTTCCGCTCAATAATCCGACCACAACCTAATCCGACTATTCAAAATCAAAAAAGTGACAGCGGAAATGTATCTAATTTATGATTGTCAAACCGAAATTAAATAATATACATAATATTTCACATACTCCATTAACTGAGGAAGAGTTTTCGATACATGATCCTTAATTAAAATATTTCCCCTTATGAATAAAATAAAACAGAATAAGTTAACATTAAAATAGCAATTTTGTAGCCAGCGATAAATAGTGCGGATTATTTAAAAAAATAAGATGGTTAACAGTTATGGGTGAAAAGGTTTCCAATGATGAAGCCGCTGCATAGAAAAATTAAATGTCTTAAATGAAACTTAGTACTGACGAAATTTATAACGCCGATGAGTTAGTGCTATTTTGAAAGCACTATCAGCAGGAAAAACCTCTTGTGGTTCAAACAGAACAAAATGCATCAGGCCGAAAATTATTAAAAGAAAGGATAACTTTTACTGCAAGAGTAACAAATCTAATGCAAGTGTAACAAATAAGATTCACTTATTTGTTATTGGCACATCGAAAAACATTAGGCCATTCATAAATTTAAATTTTGCAGTTTACTATAAATCCTCCACTTTCTGAAGGTGATATATCTTTAAAGGCACTTGAAAAATGTGAATGTTATATTATAGATATTCTATAAACCCCTCCTTCACTTAATTTGGAACATTCACTAATTCGACCGATTAATATCCGACCGATTCAGACAAACTTTGCGGTCGGATTATTGAGCAGATTCTATACTTCCAAAAGAAATTTGGAATTTTGACATTAGATTTTTATGAAATCTTATATAATTTTCTGTTATCTTATATAATTTTCTCATGTCTATATTTTTATTTGCTACATAAAAAATTCCAAATATACCTTAATATAACAAAGTTACCCGAGTTTACCCTATTTTGTAAATTAATTTATTATACACATATTTATAAAAAAATATATCTATAAAATTTTATTTGTATATAAATATATAAACACACATTTTGTTTGAAAGATGTGTCATTCAAATTTGTTGTAGAGACTTGTCCATTTATGAGTGAAAAATAATATCGGGCAAATCTCCGCCATAATAACAGACATTGATCTTTTAGACAAAAGTCTTAATCATATGTCTACATAATTGTGGCTCTATCTGAGGAATGAGGCGTGCAATATTTGTGTTAAGGTGGAAAAGTGAAGAAAAAAGCTTCATACATATTTGGTATGATGCAGTGCATTATCGCTCAAGAAATTAACGCCCGTAGGGCGTTCATAATCTTTATGGTGGGAAATATTCCCTAAAATCTATTCGGGCGGCAATACTCACCTAGATCAACATTTACACATATGGGCATTAATTCCCAAAAAGTTTGGGCTTTATTACCCACGAAAATAAGTAATAAATCCCTTTCCCACGAAAAAAGATTTTACAAAAAGAAAATGTACCATTAAAAAATAAGTAAAAGATATATTTTCTAAATTTTCTGAAATTAAAGAAAGGAACCTGCTTATTTACAATACCATTTGAATCCATTGCTGTGGGAAATATTTCATATGACGAATATGGCATATGACGAACATTCGTCTTTTAAAAATCGAAATCTTCCATAATATCGCCTGATTTTAATAATGGTAAATATTGCTTTTTTTAAATTATAATATTGTTTAAAATTTTAATGAATTTTATAAATTATATAAGAAACTATTAAATAAATAAATAAATAAAATAAATATGTATAGACATGTTTTACCAAGTATTATTAAATTTCATTAAATTTAATTTGTTAACATTTAATAACATTTCTTCATTTTTATTTATTTAGTAATTTCTTACAAAATTTATAAAATTGATTTAAAATTTTAGCCTATTGATTGGTTTAAAAAAAAAAGTTTATAAAAAATTTTTTATAATTAAAAAAAATAAAAATATTACTGACACTATCAAGATTCGAACCAGAGTTAAATTATTTTGAAACTGGCGACCTGAATTTTGGTTTCTTAATAATTATTATAACATAACATAGAAAAATTTGGTTAATTGTTTTTTTGAGTATATTTTTCTTACTTTTGTTTTGTGTTGAGAGAGTATTATTATTCATTTTTTTTACCTCTGATATGAGAGCAATAAGAAAATATTTCTAGGCATAAAGATGTCGAAAAAGAAATAGAAAAAAAAACCTTGTTGGTATATTTGGGTTTTTATGACCTGTGATAATCTGTATGACCTGTGTTATGATATAAGATCAGGTAATTTACTCAAAGAGCTATAAAATGAATGCAAAAAAATTTCGTATGGCATAATTATTAGCAATCTGCATTCTAAATAACATTAAAAAATTGTATGTGTTTCACTTAACATTTAAAACTAAAAAGTATAAAATAAAAAAATATGTAAAAAAAAGTTTTTTTGTAAAAAATGCTTTTTAATAACAATGTAGCCCCCTAAAAAGTTGAAAATAAAATTGGTGGTAGATCTTGCGCATCTAAAGCTGTTGTATGATAAATAAAAATTGCTAGAGTATTATTAATGGAAATCTGGAATATATGAGGCTTAAAAAATGTCAAACATTAAAAAAACCACACTAAGCATTTGATGTTCTTTTAATTTAAATATTCTA
This sequence comes from Empis livida, assembly GCA_963932195.1. Taxonomy (NCBI): domain Eukaryota; kingdom Metazoa; phylum Arthropoda; class Insecta; order Diptera; family Empididae; genus Empis; species Empis livida. The sequence goes on from OZ010647.1 coordinate 19,321,064, forward strand.
AATATTTAAATTAAAAGAACATCAAACATCATATTTATCATATAACAGCTTTAGATGCCCCCTAAAAAGTAAAAAGTTGAAAATAAAATTGGTGGTAGATCTTGCGCATCTAAAGCTGTTGTATGATAAATAAAAATTGCTAGAGTATTATTAATGGAAATCTGGAATATATGAGGCTTAAAAAATGTCAAACATTAAAAAAACCACACTAAGCATTTGATGTTCTTTTAATTTAAATATTCTAAATATTTAAATTAAAAGAACATCAAACATCATATTTATCATATAACAGCTTTAGATGCGGAAGATCTACCTCCAATTTTATTTTCTACTTTTTAGGGGGCTAGTTTTGTTTTTAAAAAGCAGTTTTTAAAAAAACTTTTTTTTTACCTATTTTTACTGTTCTGCTGACATTCATTGAAATTATTGTGCATATGTTTGATGGACACAGAGGAGTCCTTTACGTTTTAAAAAATAAAATTACAAAAATTTTAGACTAGATTTTTTTTTGTTTTTATTTTAGATCATTGATTTTTATACTCTCAGTATTCAACAAAATAAAATTGCAGGACATTTTAAATGTGGCCGTAAATAAGTATTTTGAAAATTCAAAATGTGTCCGATTTAAGAGTTAATCACAGGGTTTTTAAGAGTTAATCACAGTAAAACAAAATAATTTTATTTTGGTCAATCTTAAATTGTTTTCTATATAAAGTATATAATAATGAATTCAGAATTTAAAGTATATAATAATGAATAGAGAAAATAATTTTATTTAAATGCTAAATTTGCGAATATTTTATTAGAAAAAAAACATATATTAACATTGAGCATGAATTTTTCCGATAACATTTTATACATTAATAAATTTAAAATTTTTTTGTCTCTTATCATAGGTAAATAATTAGTTAAATAATTCAAGTAAAGTAAGTTGATTTCGAACGGTAAAAGAAAAAAACCTCGTTAAAATAAAACGCTAGGAGGTAAATTTTAAGAGTAGGTTTTAAGTTGGTTGGTGAAGGGGCAACCGGAGGGGCCGGTCCGCGTACCTACACCTACTGGTCCGTTGTACCCCTTTACGAAACGTATACTACTATGTTCCCCACGAATCGTGCCACCCCACTTCTTTAACGAATTTCACCAAATTGGCAGGTTTATGCCTGATTTCTGTGGAGTAGAAACCAAAGAATTTCCTTCTTTTATTATAAATGGCTGCACAATGACAGAGGAGATGCTCCTCGGTAAATGCTCAGTGACTACACCTGTGTATATTCTCAGCGTATGTTGTATAATTATATTGAATTATACAATATTGTCTTATGAAATAAATAAATAAAACGCATTTTTCAGAATTAAATACAATTATAAAATTTATTTATTTATTTAATCTAACAAAATCAATATATTTTTTTTAAAACTTAGATAATAATTACCGATTATGTTTTTAGATAAATTTTTTAAGTAAGAAAAAAAAAATTTTTTTAATTAAATTAAATTTTTGAGCAATAAATATAAATCTATATATATATATATATATATATATATATATATATATATATATATATATATATATATATATATATATATATATATATATATATATATATATATATATATATATATATATATATATATATATATATATATATATATATATATATATATTTACATTCTTATAAATTTATCCAAAAAATAATAATAAAATCTATGTGGTAAATGATATGTAATAAAATAGAAAAATCTTTGAGTTTATTTTATTCAGTAATAACAATACATACCTAAATTCTTAAAAAAAAAAAAAATATGAAATATCACAAAAATTGTTTTGTAACAACATAAATAGAAAAAACAATTATTGTTTTTGTTGCAAAAACATAATAATAATAAAAATACAAAACAGAGAACGAGAAAAGCAGTGGCAGACCAAAAAAGGGAGCAGCAGTGTAGCAGTGGAAGAGTTTTGTAGAAAGATATACTTTTGAAGAATACGGAATTGTATAGTAGCCAGTAGCGGCACATTTTTTTTATAAACAAATCATTTTGGTGAGTCGTATGTTTTGATTAAAAAAAATAATTATAGTAAAGTAAGAAATAAATTTGTTATTTTAAAATTGTTAATTTTTATAATAGTTTAATTATTTTGTATGAACAAATTTAAAAGAAATTTTTTTTTTTAAATTAATAAATTAAAATAAAAATTTTTTTTTTTAAATTAATAAATATAAAAGTAAATATTTCTAAAATAAATAATTTTTTAAAAAAAAATATGTAAAATAAATTTTTTGAAAAATATTAAAATAAACCAAGTGGATTTTTTTTATAAATTTGAATAAATAAATATATTTTAATAAAATTATAAAGAATATGTAGAGTGAAAAAGAAAATGAAATAAAAAAAATCCTATATATTCTTATAAAGTTACTTTTTTTTATAAGATACGAGAAAATAAAAACGAAAATAATAGTTTTTTTTTTTGGAAAATACGAATAAAAAATTTTTTTTTTGAGAAAACTAATTTTAAAGCAAGGTACAGTGCATTCGTTTGAGGAGAATGCAAATAGTAATTATGTATGGTGTGGGCGAGAGGGACATGAGTTATTGAAATGCTGTTATCGTCAAAAATTTTAAGCAACTAAACTAAAACAATCGAAAACACAGTAGGAATGCATTAAATAAGCCCAATTCATTCCGGCACGAAGGGGATGACGAACAGTCAGTTATACCAAAACCAATTGTTAAAAAACCATTGAATATAGCTAAGGGAGATGAAGTAGAACTTTTAGTGTATACAGGAGCACAAGTTAGTTTAATTAATAATTTTACTTTAAAAGGAGGTATAGTGATAAATGAAGCTAGTAAGATAAATATACAAACTGTGAATAGCGAAAGTTCAACATTAGGTACGTATGAAGGAGAGTTTTTACTTAAAAATAGATTTAGTTGACAGTTCCAAGTAACGGAATGTAACGAAAAATTAACTGGAGATGGAAATCTGGGAAATGATTTTTTATCTCGGCATTGCAATGTTATTGGACCAGAACATTTTTTTAGAAAAGGATAAATTTTTATTATTTTGATTTATTTTGGTACAATTATAAAATAAAAAAAAAGAATTTTTTTATATAAAAAATTGATGAAAATTGATTATATTGTAATTTGTAGTTTATTTTAGTTTTTCTAATTTTTAATTACTGACTCTTATAATTAACCCCTTTTTTCACTCGTTTTTGTTTATTTGAAGTTAGTAAGTTTGAATTTTGTATTTAAATTCGTTTATAACTTAATGTCAGAAATGCCCTTATCGTCAAAATTTTAGATAGAAATAATTTTGCCCACTTTTTACATCAAATTCAAGACGAGGAAGAACGGACCGAACCAGTCGGAAGTTTTGGTACAGTAAGATCAGGGGTTAAATACAACAGGATAGGACCAGTAAAAACAAAGAGTTGAAGGAAGTTCAATTCTATAGAAAGAAAAAACAAATCAGTCCGGATAATGGAGCCATGAAACAGTTCAAAATTATTCAATTTTCCTACAACAATGCTGAATAGGAAGTTAGAGATGCCAGGAACATCAAGATTAACTCAAGCTACGAGTGGGATAAACTCTACACCAAACCCGTCACCGGCATATAATCCTCGACCTTTCAAAATGCCTACAAATGTTATCCCTAATAATATTAATCCTGAGTTAAGATTAATTAATGACAATCATTTGTTAACATCCTATCAACAACCCCATCCTATTAATGCTCTCAATCTTACTAACGACAATTCGTATAATTTAGAACCGACTCTCCTACCACTAGAAAAAGTCCTCAAAACATTCTTTTTCCAAGTTGCTACATTTTCAGGTACAGGTTTGCGCATAGAGATTGAGTTAAGTCACTTTTTGGAACTTGCGCAACAGGCGTATGACATAACTAGGGGGTACAACGGAGTATGGTGCTCAGAATTTTGATCACGAGTAAATTGACAGGAGGAGCGAATGCGTTGTTCAGGTACGCCAAGAAAATTTTGAACAATTTAGGGATATTCTACGTAATACATTTTTTGAAAGCAAAGATACGGCTACTTTAACTTCGGAGATGTTGGGGATTTACCACTTTGAAGATGAATCCGTGGAATTGTTTGGTGAAAAAATTGCTGAAAAGTTGGCTGCATACAAAACAAGAGTTAATGAGAGGTACCCAAATGAAAGTAGGGCTTTAGTTAACAAGATGGAGTTAACTGCCAAAAGAGTATTTTTAGGGAGTTTAAGATCAGAACAGGTAAAACAGTACCTGTTATTCAAAAATCCAGAAAATTTAACGGTTGCCATATGCGCGGCTAAACAGTATATTCGAGAAACCCTAAGTTTGGTTGGTTTGGCGAATACCCTGACAGACAGATAGTCAGACAGTTCCAGGAGATCAGGTTTTAAATCTCCTGACTGACCTGATGAAAAACTAGGAAAGCAAAATATCCCTAATCCACAACCAAATAATATAAATGATAATAACAGATTTACCAATAACGAAAATGTAAATAATAATAATAGCAATAATAATAGTTATAATAGTAATAATAATCATAATAACAATTTTAGGAGATCTAATAATTACGGAAATAATAATAATACCCATAACAGAATTAACAATACTAATCGTAATAATAATAATAATAATAATAATACCTATAATAACAACAAAACAAATTATGGATTTAGGGAGAATGCGTCAAATCGAAATGGTAACATTAAATATTATAAATGTGCAAGGTTGGGCCACATAAGTAGAGACTGTAGGGAATCGAGAAATGAACAACATATAATAAATGTCAAAATCTGTTCAATCTGTGGTATGAGGGGGCATGACTCCACACAATGACAACAGACTCATGCACCAGGTTAAAAGCAAGGTACAGTGCATTCGTTTGAGGAGAATGCAAATAGTAATTATGTATGGTGTGGGCGAGAGGGACATGAGTTATTGAAATGCTCTTATCGTCAAAAATTTTAAGCAACTAAACTAAAACAATCGAAAACACAGTAGGAATGCATTAAATAAGCCCAATTCATTCCGGCACGAAGGGGATGACGAACAGTCAGTTATACCAAAACCAATTGTTAAAAAACCATTGAATATAGCTAAGGGAGATGAAGTAGAACTTTTAGTGGATACAGGAGCACAAGTTAGTTTAATTAATAATTTTACTTTAAAAGGAGGTATAGTGATAAATGAAGCTAGTAAGATAAATATACAAACTGTGAATAGCGAAAGTTCAACATTAGGTACGTATGAAGGAGAGTTTTTACTTAAAAATAGATTTAGTTGACAGTTCCAAGTAACGGAATGTAACGAAAAATTAACTGGAGATGGAAATCTGGGAAATGATTTTTTATCTCGGCATTGCAATGTTATTGGACCAGAGCAGCAATTACAGTTTCCAGTCACTTCCAAGAATGAGTACGAGTTTTTTATTCCAATGTCAATAAGAGAGAATGATAGAGAGAGATTGAAGGGTGTGAATCAAATTAAGAGGAAGGATTTTAGAAGAAAAAACAAAGAGTTGAGGAGAATTAAGATAGAGAGGTTTTGAGAAAAATTAGGGAAAACAAGATATGTATAGGGAGAAATACTTTTTTTTAGGGTGAAACAGTTAATAGTAAAGGAGTGTTAAGGAGAGTTATTTAGGAAAAATAAAGTAAGTTATAAGTGTTTATTGGAGGATGAGAAGAATGGGGAGAGATTTTCAGGCGTAGTAAATGAAAGTTGGGATTGTACGGGTATTGAAGTACATTCAGAGTTAAATAAAGATAGCAAAGTTTTGGAGGAGAATTGTCAAAATAGTAATAGGACAATTAAAAAGGAGGTAGAGGAGGAAAAATGTAAAGAAGGTAAGTTTAATAAAGAAGTCATGGAAGTCAAGGAACTTTATGAAGATAAACAGATTGTCAAGGGAAGAGAAATGGCGCTGCGGTGTCCGAGTGGTTAAGGAAATGGATTTGAAATCCCGCAAAAGTTCGAATCCTGTCCGCAGCACCATTTGTTGTATAATTATATTGAATTATACAATATTGTCTTATGAAGTATATAAATAAAAAGCACTTTTCAGAATTAAATACAATTATAAAATTTATTTATTTATTTAATCTAACAAAATCAATACATTTTATTTAAATTTAAATAATAATTACCGTTTAAAACTTAACTAGAAAATAATGGATTTGAACTTAATTAACTACCGACTCTTATTATGATATCTAATTTTTCGACTTTTAAGAAGAATTTCCCGAACCGATGCTCTTTCTTTAAACTTTTACTATCAACTTAACTTCTTTGAATAAATTAATTAATTATATTCCTATAGCTCTTTCCAAAATATCGCATGCGATATTTAGAAAAACCAATCAGCGATCAAAATTATTGTTATTTAACACATCAACACCGCAAGTAATGACTTTTAATTTAAAAAATAATGTTGGTCGCGTAAGCTTAATAATCATATTTTAATTTAATTTAAATAAAAAAAATAGAAATTTAATTTTGCAATTTCCGTTGTGAATAAAAAATAGAATAAAAGAAAAAAATAAACAGGGTGACCTCTTTTATTCACAACACGTAGGTTTATTCATGTTCAGAATAATTTTTGATAATTTAGTGTTTGGGTTACCCAAACGCTAAATTATCAAATATTATTCAGAACAGCTTCGTATGACGATAGCTGTCTAGCGCGACCCATCTCGATTTATCTTCAGCTTCTAGCCACTGTTTTAACAACCTAGTAAATATATAATGATATTATAAATTGTTAATGGTTAATAATTCATATTTAATATTAAATTTTTATTAGTGGAAATAATAAGTAAATAAAAGAATTAGAAATTAAAGTTAACAGTTTTATTTAAATGAAAAGGCTTTAAAGTTGTATAAAACAGCATAAAAAATGTTGTATATAATAATATACCAAAAAACAAAAAAAAAATAACGTAACAAACATTAAATAAGAGTGATCGAAAATGCTTTAAAATTCAAGCGAACAATGTAAATTTTAAATATAAATAATTATGTAGAAATAAATTTAAAAAAAATGTGTGGGGCTTATTAAAAAAAAAAATATTTCACGCGTTTTATATTTGCAAAGTCGTCTATAAAATTACTATAGTCCAAATTTTCAAGAAACTTGCTTTCTATAGATAGCATAGCTAATACTACAAATCTGTTTGGCGTCATTGTTTTAGTAAATAATCTTTAATAATTTTTAATTTCGAAAAGATACGTTCATCGGAAGTTACGGTTAATACCTAAATAATTTTTAATATTTTTGAATTTCGAAAAGCTCCGTTCCACAGAAGTTAAAATTATTACCTAATATTTTTAATCCTAATGAAATAATAATCGAAATAATAATTTTCATTTTCTTATTATATTATTTTCTTTGTTAACTTTATATTTTTTTAATATAATTCATTTTTTATCTTTGTAAAATTTTTAATAAAACATTTTTTTTTGTTATATAATTGAATTTTGTTTTTATTTTTAACTTAAATATACAAATTGACAAAAGATTCAAATATTTTTTTTAAATTTGTTAATTTCTTTAGTTTTTGTAAACGTTTCTGGCTTTAAATTTTTCGCTTGTCAGAACTTTTAGGCAATACATGAAAGCCTTGGTTCAGATTAAAGTGAGTCTTCAAGTTTCGTCCCTATTAAACGGTCGACGACATATATTACAAAGCCATTGTTTGGTAACACTATGGTTAATTGTATGCCTCTGTAGATAGCCCAGTTTACATGTTTGGTAGTTACAGACGGGACACTCCTATATACGGCCACACCCACAGTCCCTTAACCTGACCTTTTTTGTTCTGCAACGACTGTTGATTTTCTGCAAAGAATTTGATAAACATCTGCTGAAAATCTAAGAAAAGGGAGAACAGCGATAAATTTAATATTGTTATTTGAGTATATTACCTTGTGTTTGGGATACGTCCTGGTCGGCCTTGGACCTTTTTTTCCATATTTAATTTAGTTCCTGAAATAAATATAAAAATGAAAATAATTTCTAAATTATTTTTTCTCCCTATTTTTGAAACCAAGACACTTACCTGAATTCTCTAATATATTTTTTATAAATTATTCTTATACTTTGAAAAATAATTTGTGGATATATTTCATTTCAAAAAATATTTCAGGCTCAGAGTCGTGCGTGAGCACAATTTACATAATTCATTTTTTTGTCTTCGTAAAATTTTTTCAAAATAAAAAATATCAAAATATAAAAAAATACAACCTTTAATATTTTTACAAATTTTGTAATTTTTACAAAACTGTAATATTTTTGTAAAAAGTTGTACCTTGTATAATAAAAAATTTTAGAAGTAATTATGAAGGTAGAAATTTAATAACAATTACAAATTTATTACCTAAGGAAAAAAATTATTATATCCATGAATTATATCATAAGTAGCGTCTCATTGAAAAGCAAGCTATTTTCCAAAAACTTTATCGTTAGTTTTTTTAAAAAAAATCAATTTTGTATGTTTAGCTTTTAGCAATTCTTCTTCATAGAACCCGCCTTAAATTGGCTTACCTTAACCTTTATAATCTGCTAATAAGTATGTTACAGGGTTATTAACATAAATATATTGTAGAGTTATTTGGATTTTTCTTATTTTAAATATTTCATTAGGTATATAACCTCAAAACAATCGTATTGAAAAACTTACGGCAATCATCAGTTTGTAAATTTTTCGTTTGTCTTTCTGTGATGTTCTAAATAAATTCTGATAGCTAGTGTTACGTCTTTAACAATCTTATTTTTAATTGGAGTATCCCAAATGTACTTTGAGAATATATCAAAATCAGTTAGCAATAAGAATAGAATATGAACTACTTTTTTTTGTTTTAATGACCTTGTTTTTGAGTTATTTTTGGTTATAAACATCTTAAAGGTATCAGGATCCAATTATATTCTATGATTTTATCATTATCTTAATTTTTTTAAACTGGACTTGCCCCAATATTGAAATAAATTGCACAAAAACCGACAGAATTAAGCTCGGCGGGTTGCATTTTTATCTAAATATTTGCAAATTATACCAAATCTATAAAATACTTCTTCATTTAACTTATAAAATTCTACTACGTTTAAATGTTTAAAAAGTGTAATATTCACGTAGTTTTTTCAGTTAAGTCCACTTGTCCATTAAAATAATTGTTCATTAGAAATCCGCTGCAAAAAGAAGAAATCTTGAAAAAACAAACACCGGAATGAAAACTAACGAAATAAACCGAAAAAAATATTGTTTCGCTCACGGTTCGGATTCTCCTTTTTTCATATATCTGTTCGGTTCGGATTTCTAGTGCATAAAGAATAGCAGTTTTTCACTTTTTTCGTTTCTGTTCCGCGGTGGGTGACTCTTTGAATTGAATGTTATTTCAATCACTTGGGTGATTGAAATAACATTCAATTCTGTATTAACTTAGAGTTTATGAATGCAATTTAAATTAATGGCAATTATTATAATTATTATAATTTGATCTTAACGCAAAGCCAATCCAGCCATTTAAAATTTTTCTTGTTTTTGTTGTTAACGTTTTGTCATCTATTTTTTTATCAGGAATTCTTTGAATTTATAAATTTAAAATTTGTAATTTAACTACCGTAAATTGTTAAATTTATTATGAGCATATATATTAATATAAGAGAAACATATTCCTGATCGGCTTTATGCATGTTTTATAGGTTTTAAACTGTTGCATGAGGAGTGCGTTTCAATCATATTATTTAACTTAATATGCACAAAAATATTATAAATAGGTTTATAACGTATTATGACGATAAAAGGCGCATAAAGTACATAATCTACATAGGTAATTAAAATGAAAATCTAACATTATTAATTTGGTTCACCTCACATTTAAAGATGAATCTAAAAACAACATTTTCAATAAATTATTAGAATTTTATAACGTAATGTGATTCCGTGTAAAATATTATAGTCAGAGATTTCCTTAAAAAAATTTAATTCTTGCTACAGAGATGTAATAGCGCATGCTTACCTTTTTATAATGCAGGACTTTTTGATGTTACGATGTTAGACATTGTTTTAGTTAAGAATAATTAACTATACACATTAGTTCGTCGCGGATTTTAGAATAAATATATTTAACAAGCACGTGGATTGTAAAATAAATCTTTGAATGTAACAGTTCTGTTTTTTTTGTTAAGATTTAATTTTTATATATATATAATATATATATATATATATATATATATATATATATATATATATATATATATATATATATATATATATATATATATATATATATATATATATATATATATATATATATATATATATATATATATATATATATATATATATATATATATATATATATATATATATATATATATATATATATATATATATATATATATATATATATATATATATATATATATATATATATATATATATATATATATATATATATATATATATATATACATATTTACTTAGAACTTATGTATGCATACAAATAAGTATATAACAATGCATTTTTCTGTTTGAAGTTTGTAAGAAATTGAAATTATGACGGAAAATATTTTTAAGGTGTTTTTAAAACCAACTCATAACTAAAATTTAAATTGTGCGGAAACTGTGATATAATTTATACATAAAATTTTTACAATATAAATAAAATTCGATAAAATTAATAGACTTTATATTTTATATTTTGTTAAAAACAATGTTGCGTCTAAAATAGTGCAATTTAAATGTGCGTAAATTATATTAATGAATTTATAAATATTTGTCTATTATTTAGAATTATTACATTAAATATAAATACACGATAAAAATGTTGTGGTTTGGAATATGCAAATTTTGTTATTAATACGACAAAATTTTTGGGAGGTAAAGTTAAATACTTTTGAATTTTCACACATAATATAATGAAAAACGATAATTTAATCTATATATATATTTAATATATAGATTTAAATATATATATATATATATAAATATATATTTAAATCTATATATTAAATATATATATAGATTTAAGAAACAATAAAGAAAAATGTGCTCTTTTTAATCAAAATTACAGTATGTCGGTTGTTTGAACGACCAATGTATTTAGAATACTAAGGATAACATTTTTCTGTTTACTGTACTATTTTTAATGTTTCTGCTGTTATTGCAAAAGACTACTGAAAACTTATCAAAGGCTGTCATTACCGAAGTTTATAATATAAATAAAAACAAAGACAAGTATCAATTCATAAGCAGAATATTTTTGTAAATACTTAAAATTAGCTATATTTATTATAATTATAGCAAGTTTTAAGTATTTACACATAATATAAAATTTTGGAAATGGTAATTAAATTAATTGTACTATGACTATGTTTTTATTTTGGCATTTATAATAAATTAAATATTTTTTTTTTGTAAACATTTATATCGATTAACCATTAATTAATCAAATATTGCAATGAATCTCAATTTGGAAACATATTTTAATTCTCCTATAATGCTGTGGATAATGTATAGTTACCAGTAAAAGAAATATTTTTATAAGGACTCAAAAGATCTGGAAAATTATATTAATAATAATTGACAAAACAACTGGAAAATTATATTAATTAAAATATAAACTCATGATAAGAAATAAATTTATTTATTTATTTAAAAAATATTTACGTATAACAAACTCAGTATAATTATACTGCGCAAACATTTTGAAATATGCATAAAATTCACTTATTTAGACTTTAGTGTTTTCTATGAAAGTTAGAAATATTAACATTTAAAACAATTGAGAACACAATATTTTATATTTAAATTTATTTTATTTCATATTTAAGCATAGAAATGAATTTAAATATTCCCTTATAATTTTAAATTAATTGAAATCAAGGCACTATACATAAACATAAGTTGTCAAACGACAACTTATGTTTATGTAGAGTAATTTCTAATTGTTTTAACATTCCTAATATAACTCCCAATGAAATCTTATATGTACATACATATATTTATAATTTAATATATTTTCTGACCCAAAATTATTTATTTTAATTTGTTTCATATAATTTTCGTCTTTCTACTTATAGATATGAAATAACAATTTGTATTCTTTTTAGAAAAAATTTTAAAATAAAAAAAAAATTATTTCACTGATACTATGTACTACCAAATACCAAATAATTAATCTGTGGTGCGATGTTGGTTTAAGAATTCGATTTCGTTTTCTTGACTATTAGCGAAACGAAAATATCGATAAATGGTATGTTGGACAATTATTGCTTCGATGAAATGGTTTTTTTTTTTGGCAACACAAATAAATGAATTTCAAAATTTCGAATGTCAAAAAGATGTATTTTTGTTTTCTTAAAATAATAGTGAGTTTACATTATAATAGAAACTATATGTATAATTAAAAAAAATTAAAATGATTAATTTTGCATTCAAGTTTGAAATATGTTATAATAAATCTGAAATTTTCAATAGTATGCAATCATTTTTTAAGTATTTTTCGTACATAAAAGTTCAAAATAATGGTTAGCATGACTTTATTATATACTTTTTCCTAAGATATAACTTATTAGGTAGATACCAGCTTCAAAAAAATTAATATCTTAAAATAAAAAATCGATTTACATATTCATCTTGTAAATATTTCTCTATATTATGATTTTATATTGTAATACAACCTTTCAATTCTATGATGTAAACCATGTTTTATGTAAATTATTATTACTAAAGTATATCATTTACTTTTGTTTTAAATAATAATATAAATTTCAAGTCAATTTACAGTGTGGCGTAAAAAAAACCAAAGGCTTTTTGGTCTATAATCTATTTATAGACTATGCGAAGTTGAGACAAGACACCATTTACGCGACATTATTTTCCACACTTTTAAATTAAATAAATTCTCCATTGCAGTGTATTTAAAATTTAAAAAAAAAATGAATTGACTCTAAAATAAAGAAATTACAGACTATTCAAACCCCTTCGTTGGTTTTGTGCCAACCTGTACATGTAGTACTTTCCCTAGGCAACTACAACTAATTATCAAATTGATGAGTAAACAATATTTTGTTCGATGAAAACTGAGAACACATCTTAAATTATCGAAAATTTCGTTGATTAGCGAATTCGAAAAGATTTGACAATGTCCCACCACTTTTGTATTGTAGTGAACTTTAAATATCTTAAGTTTTCGAGGAAATAGAAATATTTGTTCGACTTTGGATATATTTTGTGTTCTCTGATATAGTTTTCAAGCCAATAGTAATTTAATGTCAAATTTGTTCGACTACAATTGATGTAAATAATCATACAAGATTTTTTTTTTGATTTTTAATCACAAGATTTTTTTTTTTATTTTCCATATACAAATATAATTTAGAACATTTTTAAAGAGATCTCGTTCTTCTACACGAGAAAATATAAAAACTAGAATAGGCTTCACTAGTATAATTCAACAAATTTGTTAACTAATCTTATAATGTCGGATATTTTGCTTTATGAGTTTGTCAAGTATTATTTTTTAAATAAAAATATATCATGTTTAGTTATAATAAAATTATTAAGATAAAAAATATGCGTACTATTATTAATTTGAAATAAATAATACAAAATTTGTGGAATGTTGAAATAAATGATACAAAATTTCTGCAATGTCAATTCTTTGTTATTTGTACTTGAGTTACCTGACCTCTCAGTTAGTTGTTCTAAAAAGTATTCTAAAAGTGGGTTATTAAATTTGTCGACTTATACTTTGTTTCCATTAGAGCAGGGCAGGTACTGCGTATTCTGATTTTCGCAAAAAGTTCTGGATATTCTGTACGGAGTAAGGTGAAATTTGGATCCGAAAAAATTCGAAAATCAAATCACAGTTTTATTTTCGTATATACGTCAAATCAGATATATTTCTACATTCGTATAAATTTCCAACAATTTCATTCAATAACTATTTTGGCATCGATATAGCTTCATATAGCAATAGCTTTTAGTGTATTTTTAAATACTATTAAATTACAATAATATAATATTCTGGAAATATAGTTTATGTAAGTAATTTTTAGTGGTGTAAACAAAGTATATTTCAAAAATACTATAATATTAAATGTATTACAAAATTAGTATTTTAGATATTATTTCTAGAATTTAGATTGCTATTGGTTTTTAAAATTATTATTAAATATTATTAGAGAAATATTTTTTATATAAAATTATTTACTAATTTTGGAAATATAAATAAATAATTAATCAATCTATAAATCATTATTTAACCTAATCTATGATATTTTTTGTCGATAGCAGTGTATACTTCTGATAGTATGTGCATCTAGTTTGTTGAACTACTGCACTTGCTGTACTCATATAAATAATTGGTAACGAATTTAGTTGCAATATTACAACTAATTTGATTATTTGTGCACTGCTGTGGAATTACCATTTTTTTCGTCCTTTATTTCACTTAATAAATATTTGAATATCTATATTTACTTAATGTGAATTTGTTAGCTGTAACAATAATTTTTATTTACGTGTATGCTAATAACATAACTAATAATAATCTTATTTTGTATATGGTAAATACAACACATTTATTTTTTCGTATATAATTTTTTTACGAAAAATAATATCTTCTTTGCATATAATGAGCTTAACTTTTTTTTTTTTTAAATGTATACTTTGTCAATTTTAAATAATTTTTTTTTTAAATATGTCTTTGTTTATAATAAAATACATAAAATAATTATTGAAATAAAAAGAGAAAAACCATTTATAATATAGTGTAATGGAAATAAGAGATTAAATGATTGCCTTTATAAAATTCATCTATAATTTTATATCACGAAAAATAAAAGACAAGTAATACTTTTAGTATACAGTCAGCTTATAAGAAAATAGTTTAAAAATCGACGACTAAGTTTTGAACATATCACAGAGTTAAATATAAGCATATAAATAAACAATAAACTCTATCTTCTTTTGCGGCTTCACAGTTCTCGATGAACCATTGCCTCTGCCACCACTTGCTTCCAGTTTGACCTTTGTTTGGCAAGACTTGTCCAATTGTTAATGTTCATTTTTCGTATATCTGATTCTACTGCATCTAGCCATCTTTTTCGTGGTCGTCCTCGTTTTCTGCTTTTTTCGGGATATTTTTTGAAAATTTTGTTTGTCATTCTTTCTTCAGGCATTTTTATTATGTGACCAAGCCATCTTAATCTTTGTGCTTTGATAAATCTTACAACGTTTTGATGTTCTATTAGATTTTCAATTTCGTGGTTATATCTTATTCTATATGTTCCATCTGGATTTTGTACCGGCCCGTAGATTCTGCGCATGATTTTCCTCTCAAATGAAGTGAGGTGAAATATATCTGATGTTTTTAATGTCCATACTTCACATCCATATGTAAGCACTGGTCTAATTAGTGTTCTGTACATTCTTATTTTCTGATTTTTAGAGAGTAATCTGGATCTGAATAATTTGCCATGCGCGAAGTATAATTTATTTGCAGATTGTATTCTATCTTGTATAGCAATGAATGTATCTTTGTTGTTACTTAAAATCATTCCTAAATATCTGAATGTATCTACTGCCTCAAAAACTTCATTATTGATTATTAAATTTTGTGGATTATGATTAGTATGAGATCTTAACATGTATTTAGTTTTTTCATTATTAATTTCTAGTCCAACAATCTTGGCTTTCTCTTTTAGTTTTATAAAAATTTCTTTGAGGTCTCTTATATTTAACGCAATTAATACTATATCATCTGCATAAGCACATATTTGGATACCTTTATTATATATTGTACCACTAGGATCAATTTCTTTTATTATAGAATTTAATATTAGATTAAAAATTAACGATGATAAAGCATCACCTTGTTTTACTCCTGATATTATTGAAAATGTTTTTGTAGTTTCATCTTGGACCAATACTTTAGCTTTTGTACAATTTAGTGTTATTTTTACCAGATTTATTAATTTTTTAGGAATTCCATCACGCAAAAGAATATTATATATTTTTGATCTGTTTATACTATCAAAAGCCTGTTTGAAGTCTACAAATAAACAATGCATATTCAGAGAGTATTCATATGACTTTTCAAAAATTTGGTTAATTATAAAACACTGGTCAATTGTGGATCTATTTCTTCTGAATCCACATTGGTAATCACCAATTATTTCTTCAGCATATATATTTATTCTTTCATATAAAATGTTTGTAAAAATTTTGTATCCTACATTTAATAAGGATATACCACGATGACTGTTGCATGTTGTTTTATCTCCCTTTTTGTGTATAGGGATGATGATACTTGTTAGCCAGTCTTCTGGTATTTCTTCATATTGCCATACTTTGATTATCAATTTATGTACTTCATTTTCTAATTCTTCTCCACCATACTTAAACAATTCTGATGTTATTGAATCCGCTCCACTGGCTTTATTATTTTTTAATTTCTTTATTGCATTCTTCACTTCATCTATACTGGGTAATTCTATAAAATTTTTAGCTGTTTGATATATTATCTCGCTATTGTTTTCTGTTTCATCTTCTCCTATCTGCTTATTTAATAAATCACTAAAAAATTCTTCCCATCTTTCTATAATTTTATGTTTTTCACTAATTACTTGACCATTTTTATCTTTGCATATATTAATTTTTGGCTGAAACTTTCTAGTTTATTTTTTTATATTTTGATACATATCTCTCACCTTTTTTTGAGTAAAATCTTTTTCAATTTGCTCAATTTGTTGTTTCATATGCATTCTTTTCTTCCTAGTGATTATTTTCTTTGCTTCTTTTCGTTTTTCTTGGTAGTTTTGTGTATTTTGTCTTGTTGTTTTTTCTAGAAGTTGTAATCTAGCTTTCTTTTTGTTCTCATTAACAGTCCAGCATTCTTCATCATACCATTCTTTGCTAATTATTTGTTTTTTACCTATGGTTTCATCAGCTGACGCTGTCATGGCATTCCTTATTTTATTCCACAATGTTGACACATTGGAGTCTTGTGATGATCTCTCCGACTCTAATTTCTCCTTTACTCTTTCCTGGTATCTATTTCTATGTTCAGGTTCTGTAATTATTTTTTCTGTATTCCATTTTATATTTTTGTATTTGGTGTTATTTCTTATATTAGCGATCCTCTGCCTTACTTTTGCAATAACTAAAAAATGATCTGTATCGCAGTTTGCCCCTCTAAAGGATCTTACATCTATTATTGAGGTTGCATGTCTCTTGTCAATCAATACGTGATCTATCTGATTAGCTCTTCTCATTCCTGGTATTTTCCATGTTTCTTTATGGATATTTTTATGTTCAAAAGATACACTACTGATCCACATACCTTGACTTGCTGCAAAGCTGCATAATCTTAAACCGTTTTCATTTGTTTCGTTATGCAGTGAGTGTCGCCCGGCTATATCTTTTATGAATTCTTCTTTTCCTATTTTTGCATTATAATCACCTAAAATGATCAGCATATCATATTTGCTTATTTTATTATATATTTTTCCTAAGTTGTCATAAAATTCATCTTTCATAATTTCTTCGCTATCTTCAGTTGGAGCATATACTGATATTAACGATATGTTCTGAAACTTGCCTTTTAGTTTAATATAGCATATTCTTTCATCATAAGGCTCAAAGGCAAGAATACTATTTCTTGTGTTCTTATCTATATAGAAACCGGTACCTCTTTGACCTGACTTTTCACCACCACTATAAAATATGGAATAATTTCGCTTCTTGATTTCTCCTTTTCCTGCCCATCTAATTTCTTGTATGGCAGCTACATTTATTCTATATTTCATTAGTTCATCAACAATTTCTGCCATTTTTCCCGGTTGTATCATCGTTAAAACGTTCCAAGTCGCTAGTCGTAAATCGTTATTCCTTAAACATTCCATGGGTCTATATCTATGAGATTGTTCATTCCGAGGCATTTAGTTTCCTAAATTGAGCGAGAATAGCTTGTCAGGCTATTGCTCACCCCCAAGTAGGAGGACCGCAGCGTATGCTATTTTTGCCTTCATACACAACGGGTGTTGAATATGAAGTTTCCAGTGGCCACCACGATGGAGGTATAGCAAGTACTTGGCCAGGAATCGTACAGTTGCAACATTGGGTCAGCGACCGATCAATGCCTACCCTGTACGTCCTAACCCAGACCACCCAATAAACTCTATATCTAAATGAAAACCCTTACACGCTAGTATTTCCAATTTGATGTAAAGAAAATCAAATTTCGAATCGAATGAGCGCTCAACTCAAATTTTGAGCGGAATAAAATTTTGATCACTTAAATAACACAATTCAATAATGTCACTTTTACATTCAGTATCGTAATCTTCATAGTCGGTAATATAATCAATGAATTTGCCAATTTTTTGCTCCCAACCGTTGCCAATTAATAGACGAAAATTTTTAAAAACAGTTGTTATGATTTGATAGTTCATTCGGAAATCGAATCACCGCTCGAATCAAAATATGAGCGAATCAATTCCGAACATCTTTGGAATCGATCAAATTTGATTCCGATCACAAATGATTCCGACGATATTTCGATTCGATCATATTTAGATTCGATCGTATTTTAATTCCAGCGGTAATTCGATTTCCGAATCATGAGTCCTCTTTCACATCCCTGCGAAAAATAATAGAAATATTAAAAATAAATTATCGACTAATATTCTGGTATACTTAAAAGTATTTTGTGTAAAATAATAAGTAGTTGGTTGATTGATTGATTTGGAAATAGAAACCTAAAAGCCGGTTTGTACCCATGTCTCCTGAGCTCATTGTACTCCGCAGCCGACGCCACATTGAAGTTCATCAGTGTCTAGATATTTATCTTACCATTTACAGCTGGAATAAAACATTATAAAATCCAGATCTTATCATTTAGATCTGGATTTTATAATCCTAAATCTTTCATTGTATCATTGTAAATCTTTTATTGTGCAATTTTATTACAATGGAATAATAAAAGATTTAGGATTATAAAATTCAGATCTTCACAACTCCTGCGAAGAGATGTTTGTATTAACTAAATCCTTCAAGCATGTTTTCTTAAAAGAATATGTCCCGTAACAATAACGGTTATGAGTGCTAGCTGTTGCTAACTCATTGAAAGGATAGTCCTGGTTTTTTAACCACACGGTATACTTCATAAAGTAGTCGTGTTTACGTAAGCTGTCTTCCCATTCAAGCGTGTGTTTTTTGCAATCATTATGAATGGTTTTTCATGTTTAGTTGTTTCGGCTGCGTATGTAATGCAGTTATTTCTGCCCGAAAGATTGCTGTTGAGCTCAGAGCAAGGTCCAAATTCTCCGAGTAAATGACAGTACTGCAGCCTTCTTCCATGTTTAAACCATCAGTAAAAACTGGCGACTGTGGCTCAAGTGGTAGTATGTAAAACTGTGGCGCATGTGGAGTTTATTGGTATTACTAATTATATGTGTTCTGTGTAGTATTAATTTATTTCTACATTAAGTTTTGTCTTATATTAATAAAACACTGCCTCCACTTTATGTATAAATTATTTAAAACACTATTTATTTACAACTAATATAAATTTAATTAAGTCTATTTATTATATTTATGTTATTGTTCAATGTTTTTTGTTTTATTTAATATTTATTAAATTGGTTTATAGGTTTAATTTCACTTTTCCAAATATATAATTTTACTAATTTTTACTGCACCCACGAATTAAATATTTTCGCTACAAGATCATCTAACGACTGATAAAGAATTTTGTAATCGCATTCTTAATATAAGATTAATTTAGAAATCAATTAATTGAATTGTTAAGGATGCGATTGACCAATCCCAAATTTGTTAATTTATATCATTCGATGTTTTTACAATAGGCCTTGGTAACAATTGCTATCGTGAGCAATATAGCACAAAAAGCAGTAATTATAAAAATTGAGAATTACCGAAAATTAAATAATTTCGAAAGTGAAATTTTAGAATGTAGGACAGGGTCACTACATCACCCTCCTCCGAGTGAAACGTAATTCATTTACTAAAAACTACTGTACGAATTTGTTTTGCCGACTTAATGGTGGAAATTCCATAGGCCGGCTTGAGCCTGTCGATTGATGTTGATCGATCTTTGTCGTTAATTAAAACAATAAATACTTTGCGTAGTCGTTTTGTTACTCGGTACGGTCCATCATATGTCGGAGTTAGTGACGGCTTAATTTTGTCATTTCTGACGAAAACGAATTCACAATTTCAAGCTTTTTTGGAATAAAAATGTTTTGTTGTTCCGTTTTTCTAGTCGGAGTGGGAACTTAGTTTCTCATTGTCTCTCGAAATTTTGTTATTAGTGTGTTCGTATCAGGCACGTCAGTTTTAGAATCTGTGAAAAATTCGTCTGGAAATGTTAAAGTATGCGTGTATACCATTTCTGCTGACGAACATTTCTTTAATGGCGGTGCGAATATCAAGTAAAACTAACGGCTGTTCCATGTTCCAATTTATACTATTTCCGCGTTCCCATAGTGAATCTTTTAACTGCCGATGGAACCTCTCAACTAACCCGTTGGATTGCGGATGGTAAGGAGTGGTTCTTGTGCGAAAAACGCCTAACAGTTGTTTCAGTTCTTGAAATAGCTTGGCTTCAAATTGTGACCCTTGATCACTTGTTATGGGTCGTAGTAACACCAAACCGAGATACGTATTGACTGACAAAAGTTTTCGCAACGGTTGCGGCAGACATGTCGGGTATCGCGTACGCTTCCGGCCATGGAGTAAATCGATCAACAATGGTGAAAATATATGAATTTCCATCGGAAACTGGCAACGGACCAACTAAATCTAACTGTATATGCTCGAAACGAGCGTTAGGCATGTCAAAAGTTCAATGTTGCGATTTTGTGTGACGATGAATTTTGGTCTTTTGGCACGGTATGCAAGCCTTGGACCAATTATTCGAGTCACGATTAATGTTTGGCCAAAAATATCTGGACACGAGCATTTTTATAGTTGCACGTTATACCACGGTGAGCCAAATTGTGTAACGTATTATAAACAGTTCGTCTTAAAACTTCAGGCACGTATGGCCTGTTATTGTTCGTTGAAACTTCGTAGTATAATTCTAGTAATTCAATTTCTAGTAATTCAATTTTTTTAGTAATTCAATTTTTTTCAGTGAAAGATGATTTAGATTTAGTTAGAAGTTGTTGTAATTGTACGTCATTCCTCTGCTCTTGGGCGATTTTATTTAAATCGAACCTATCTAAATCGACTGCAGCCATGTCGGAAAATCGAGAGAGACTATCCGCTAAGACGTTTCCTTTACCAGGAATGTGGCGTATGTCTTTAGTGAACTACGCTATAAAATCCAGGTGGCGCGTCTGACGCGGGCTGCGCTCTGTCTTTGAACCGATTGCGTTTATCAACGGTTTATGGTCGGCGAAAATTATAAACTCTCGGCCTTCGACTGAAAACCGAAAATGTTTAACCGACAACTAGATCGCGAGGATTTTATATGCCGAATATTTAGTTTCCGCTGGTGATAATTTTCGCGAAAAGAATGGCATTCTTAATATAAGGTGGACAACCTTTTTTGGTTGATTGCTGTAATACAGCTCCAACCGCGACATCGGACGCGTCGGTGCAATGACTAACCTACCATTTGGTTGCGGGTGCGCAAGCATGGTGACTTCGACTAATGCGTTGAAATACCGGGTTGAGCTCTTCTGGCCAGTTTAAAAGTGATATGGTGGCTGAAATAATTTAGTTCAGTTACACCGAAAACCCATTTGGAAGCATTGATATTTATTCCGTATTCCGATAAGCGTTGGAATAGCTGTAGTAAATGTTGTTTGTGTGTTTTAGCATCAGTGGATGAAATAAGTATATCGTCTATATACACGAACACGAAATCTAGGCCGCGTTAAACTTCGTTTATGAAGCGTTGAAAAGTTTGCGCGGTGTTGCGCAAACCAAAAGGCATTCTTCTAAATTCGTATAACCCGAAAGGCGTAGTTATAGGAGTCTTGTAAATGTCGCTTGTCGCTACCGGAATCAAGTGTATGCTCTTACAAGATCGACTTTTGAAAAAATTCTCGCACCGGTATGGTACCCGTCTTCAATTGTCGGTAGTCGCCAGTCGCTGTTGTTTTTCTTTCGCACCATGTGTAGCGGAGATGAAACGGACGCGAGGACGGTTGACAAATATCGAGTTCACACATGGGCTCAAATTCTCTTTGCGGCGTCGTGCCGATTTGGATCAAGACGCCGTGATTTGGAAAATGGAAGTTGACTTTTTGTCACTATGTGATTTTCAACTTTGTGTTTAACTTCTTTACAGTAGTTTGGTGGTTGGGTTAATTCAGGGAATTGCGCAAAAACTTCTGAAAATTCATTTTTAATCAGGTTGAGTTTCGGTGTTGGTGCATCGGACGCGGTAATCAACGTATTGATCGAAAGATTGGTATGTAGATCTACTAATCTTATATTTTTTATATCTACAATTTGGCCACATTTATTTAAAAAATTGGCACTGATAATTGCACGATCTATTTCTGCTAAAATGAATTCGTGTACGAAGTTTTTACGTTGTCCTAGATTTAATTTAAGCATTTTTGTGCTAAAAGTTTTTATGTTAGTGCCATTTGCGGCAGTCGTTTGTGTTGAAACTTACCGGGTAAAACTGATAAGTCTCCGCCCGTGTCGATTAAAAACAAAATATTATTGAAATCGTCACGGACAAAAAGGCGGCTGGTGAGTTTATTTCGTGTCGTCATTCGTAATCCGATACTCCTGGAAATGTGCTTCAGTCTGTATGAACCATGTGGCTCGATTCGCGGGCCAAAAAGGTGATATTCGAACGCGGACTGATTCTAGTTTTGGTTCCTCGTGTGCTCGTGTGTCCATTGTCCCAGCGTTCGATTTATCTCCTTAAGTTTCGGAATTAGGCATATTTATTTCTTAATTAATATTTTGTAAATAACAATTAATTTGCAGTAAATATTTTTAAAATTACGCGTGATTGATATAATTTAATGTAAAAATTATACTGACACGACAACAATATTAAAAAAAAAAACTTTTGTACCAACTAATAAAAAAAATCGAATGTATTTTTTGGATGGTCCTAAAAACTTTTACAGAATGAATATGATTTTTGGATCACCCTATATACTATTCGTGTGAGCGAAAAAAATATTTTTTTTTTGTATGCAAAATTTATATATTTGGAAGAATGATCGATACAAAATATTTTATGTATGTTTGCGTATATTAAAAAATATATATAATTTACGGTGCGGGCAAATACCAATTTTATTTTTAGGCAATTTATGAAACAATTTTTAGCAACAAATTTAAATAATTATAGGTATGAAATTTCATGTATTGTATTATAAAAAATATGATATATACAGTTTAAAAAATGGATGATATCTAATAATTTTAATCTATATATTATATTTGTAATTTATTAGAAAAAAAAAATCAATATATGTAATATAAAATGTTATATGTATGTAAAAATATATTTTTTGAAAAATTTTATACAACGTATGAAATACATTTGACAATATATTTTGTCAAAATATATTTGACAATTTTTATCAGCAATAATTTAATTGTTTAATAAAAATTAAAAAATTTTTTTGAAAAATTATGCGAAATCTATATTGTTACTGATACTTTATAATAATTTTTCAGACAAAAGATGAAATAGTAATGCAAAACTCATTATAATTTAAATATCGCAATCAAAATTTTAGGTTTTTTTATTGAATTTATGTTCATAAATTGAATATAAAAATTTGATGGTTAAAATTTACTTGATTGATTTCACGATGTAATTTAGCACTGCTGAATCGATGATTCCAATCTACGATTCTGGATACTGATGAAATTGTTGATATGAAATTGTTGACTCTGCTCGATGATAAATTGATGACGCTGACGTTGCAGTGTAACTATCCAACGATGAAAAATATTTTTTTGCGACGACTTTCGGCGATTAAAATATATATATATATATATATATATATATTTTTTTTCGCAACTAAATTTTGTAATATAAATTATCATTCGATAATTTTGGAAATTTTTTTTTTAATATTTATAGGAAATTTTCAACTATGTTACCGGTTTTTATCTATTGAACCGGTATTTTAAGAACTGATTTTATATATTTTTTTTGCAGTTTTTATTGTTTTTTTTTTATATTGTGTTTTAAAAATATAAAAAATTAAAAAAAAAAAAAATAATGCGTGTTTTTAACTTGGGGTCACCAATTGTGGAGTTTATAGGTGTTACTACTTATATGAGTTCTGTGTAGTATTAATTTATTTCTACATTAGGTTTTGTATTTTTTTATATTAATAAAACACTGCCTCCACTTTATGTATAATTTATTTAAAACACTATTTATTTACAACTAATATAAATTTAATTAAGTCTATTTATTATATTTATGTTATTGTTCAATGTTTTTTGTTTTATTTAATATTTATTAAATTGGTTTATAGGTTTAATTTCACTTTTCCAAATATATAATTTTACTAATTTTTACTGCACCCACGAATTAAATATTTTCGCTACAAGATCATCTAACGACTGATAAAGAATTTTGTAATCGCATTCTTAATATAAGATTAATTTAGAAATCAATTAATTGAATTGTTAAGGATGCGATTGACCAATCCCAAATTTGTTAATTTATATCATTCGATGTTTTTACAATAGGCCTTGGTAATAATTGCTATCGTGAGCAATTTAGAACAAAAAATGGTAATTATAAAAATTGAGAATTACCGAAAATTAAATAATTTCGAAAGTGAAATTGTAGAATATAGGACAGGGTCACTACATGCTTTAGGTACTAGGTTCGGAATCCATATGAAATTAGTTGGTTCAAATTGCAATAGAATGTTTAGAAAACCCTCAATGGGAGGTCTAGGCCCGACTTAACCTGTTACCCCATTTAGGCAGAAATATACAAATCCAAAATCTTGCTTCAGATTCACCACTATTCGATGCTAACTCCCAGAATTAAAAGCTGACCTTCTGTTTTAACTACCCAATGGAAAACTTACCAAGTTAATGTTAATCCATAAATTTGAGAATTTCAGCTAGCTCCGATTTTTCTTAGTTTAGCCTAAGAGTAACCGTATGTAGTTTTGGAACTATATACGGTTACTCTTAGGCTTTTTCTTTAACCTTTTTTTCTCCAAAGTCGACGGTTTCTCGGGCAACTAGTCTTCAAGCAGCATTATTAGCCCGCGTATATAGGTAGTTTATGACGTATAACGTTCTATTTTAAGAATTTCTCTTAAGTTTTAAATCGTGCTGTAACGACAGCTTTATAAAACTATCTATAAAGATATATATTGATTTTCTTTATTTATCGTTGTGATACTAAACACGTGGCATAACGACAATAAAGAATGTCAAATTTAAAAACACGTGGCTCCGAAAGCAGATAAATCTGTCTGATAACGTCATATAATATGCATATTTAGTTTCATTACGTGCCTATTAACATAAAAAATATATGGCCATTAAAAAAGTATTATTTAAAAAAATAAAAAACTATAAAAATTTTTGGTTTTTGCCCCGGCCGGGAATCGAACTCAGTCCACCGAATTCGATTATTTCAAGTTTAGTTATACAACTACAACTATTTTATTATTTCAAGTTTATTTATTACATTGAATTGGCCGCCTAGATCTTATGATATCACACCCCTAGACTCCTTCGGCCTACGTAAAGTCTGCATGGATAAGCCAATTACGACTGGGAAGCAGACTAAAATGTAAAAAATGAATTTAAAAATTCTGGTTTGATATGAAATTTATAAAAAAATTATTAAATATTTATTGCAGAAAAGCAAATTGGCGGACATTTTTACAAATTTAATCACATTCTTAGTGTAAGTTCTAGTGTAATTGCAAAGTTCTAGTGTAATTGAAGATTATAAAAATTTCTGTCAATTTGCTTTTCCGCAATAAATATTTAGTAATTTTTTTGTAAACTTCATATCAAACCAAGATTTTTAAATTATTTTATTTTATAATTTTTTAATTTTGGCTTTTTAGTTTTCATATTTATTAATTGTTTAATTTTATGAAATTTGTCCGGCTTACTCAATAATTATTTATTTATATTGTGTGTTTATTGTGTATAGTATTATAGAATTGGACCCCCACTTATATGAACGACGTTTGATATTTTATATATATCATATAACTGCTATTTAACAATATAATAATATAAATATAGATTTATACAGTAAAATATCGATATAAGCATTTTGCGAGATTAATCTTTTTTTAAAAATGCTTATTTTGAATGATGTTTTAAAAGAAGAAGTAGCAACTTTATTTAAATAGAAAAATTTAAATGTAAGGAAAATAACAAAACAAGTAAAATGGAAAAAATAAAAATATAACTCTAACATTTGTATTTTTGTTTAAGAGCTCTTTATCTTACTTTTCTTAAAAGGAGTATTTCGTTCAGATTTATATTATGTTCATATCTCCATTCAAATACATCATTTAACTCATTTATGAGCAAATTAGTATCAAAAGTGGAATTTCATTCTTCTTCCGGAATATCAAAATCTAATTAAAAATAATTTGTGCCTGAATTGAAAAAAGGTGTAAAAATAAAAACTTAAATCGTATAGTACCTACATATCTATATATATATATATATAAATATACACCCAATCCTGTAAAGTACACACAACCGCGTAAAGTACATACCATCACCACATATCCTCACCATCCACTATCACAGCCATCAACACCACTGCCACCATCACCGGGCTTCATCATCACCACCCACTTTTACCACCCACATTTACCATTAACATCAACCACCATCACCACGTACCATCATGAATCACGACCACCGCATACCATCATTATTCACCATCATTATTCTCCATCACCAAACCCCAACAACCCTATCCACGCCATTACCTCATACATCATCACCACTATACATATTCACCGCTATCACCACCACCAACGCCGACCATCCACCATCCCTAAACACCAAATACCCCAACCACACCTTCACAACAAACCGTTACCACCACCCACATTCACCAACATACCCACAAAACTCACCATCAGCCGACTTCATCACAACCCACTATCAACACCTGCCAATAGATGTTGATGGTGGGTGGTGATGAAGTCCCCAAATATCACTCACCACCACCACCCACCATATTCACCAAAACTCACCACTCATCACGACCATCGTCACGCACTAACCAGCCATGATTACCCACCCTCACCATCATCACCCAACATAATCGCATTCCATCTTCACCATCAACACGACCAACCATGACCACCCAATATCACCACCAAGATTCATCACCAACATTCACCACCTACATTCACTACCCACATTAACTACCCATATTCATTATTATCATCAACCAACATGATCATCCACCATCACCAAACTCCAATATCTCCATCCACAACATCAACATCGGATATCATCACACCACCACCACCCACTATCGACACCATCAGAGGACGCTATCACCACTAACTATCAACACCCACCACCATCAGTACCCACTAACGGTATCCCATCCACAACATCACCATCGGATATCATTAATACCTTCAACCGCAACTCAACACCCGCTATTACCGGATACCAGCAGTAGAAATAACCCCACCATATCCGCATACTATAATGACCCAACCTCAGCGCTCACCTACCTACCACACCATGGATCTTCATCACTCACAATCTTATCCATTCAAATATTCACCACCATCACAACCCAACTAAAATCACCGCCAACCTCATCACCCACAAGAACGCCCACCATCAACACCCACCATCGTCACCCACCCGCACCAGTGGCAATCACCACTTATAATCACCACCAACCCTCAGCGCCATCATCAGCCACCCTCACCACCCACTATCAATATCCACCATCAGTACCCATAAAGGGTAGATTTCATGATTAATTTTCTTAAAATTAAGCAAGAAATCACCCCTTCATGAGATAGCACCCCAAACCAAGAACCGCTGAATAATAAAGAGACTTGCAATTTCCATTTAGGACATATAGTGAATTATACATCAAAAATTAACAGGCTTTATAAAGAAAAGAAAGCATCTTCAAAAATAAAAAATTGACAGGTAATGTGAAATTGACAGGTAATGCACACCATCCAGATAATACGAAAAAACTTATGTTTTTTAAGTTAATGTTAGGTTGAGTAAGAAAGGGGTTGATACCTGCTTTGCCAGACAGTAGGGCAATTAGTAGGTATCCCATAATTCTGTCTCAAAGAAAACATCTGAAAATGTCCATTAGTATATTTTTCACTTCTAATAAGTCCTCATATTTATGATTTTCTAATATCTTGTCCTGAGCTTGATCCTCAAAAGGCTCTAGTAGTAACTAAAAATGTGTAAAATTCATCAATTAATATTATTATCATTTCTCTTTAAAATTGGTGGCCTTTTAGGCAATTGTTTTAGTGTTATAGTGTAGTTAAATATTTCAAACACGGCAGCTGCAGCGATGCTGAAAAGCCTTTATAATTGAATTCATGCGGTATGACTATCCAAATTACATTGTGCAAATTGTAACGTTTCACATTTTCACTACCCATGTTAGCTCGAAAATTAAATCATTTCGCTCACTATCCAGCATGAATACTATCCAGCATGAATATTGAATTTTCATACGGCTTGTAATTTTCAACCATCACTATGAGGTGTGCACAAATTTCACAAAAAACCCATATTATGTAACCAAACATTACAACAAAATTTAAAGCGTTTTACAAGTTTTCTTAAGTTTTCAAACGAATACATTGTTTTCTTTCTCGTAATGAGTTAAGTGTAAACCTTAATTACATAATCTTATAACATTGCGAGAAATTTGGCCCATTTCTTGGATTTGAAGTACATTCCTTTGAATTGATGACTACTTCATTACATCTTCATTAAAGAAAAAATATATGTCCATATCCAATGAATAGAACATATTTGGTCTTATATTCTTGAAGTTTTGCTGGTTTTTTGAAAAATAGAATTTAATAATCTCTTTTAATATACATATATAACTACACTATTCGTGTGAATGTATAAGTTATTCATTTAGCAATTTTTTTTTTTGAATAATCTTGTGCAATTTATTATTTAGCTTTACCTTATTACATATAAAAAAATACAATAAATATATATTTTTTATATTCCAGTTATTGTTTAATAATATGCAGTCTATGCTTAAAAATAAAAATAAAGAAGATAGTCACTTACAAAAAAAACATAAATTAAAAAATATCAATCAAGTAACAGCCGAAGTGTGTGAATCTTGCAATTGCTTAGGGTGTTACAGTAGAAATAACAATGTTACATCCCATCAGTACATATATCACAACTGTTGGAGTAGAAAAGTTGAAGAATATATGGAAGCAGGAAATAACTTAGCAATACGAATTACCAATGTAGGATATAATAAAAGTTTCTTATCGAATAGACACATATATAGTAACACAATATGTCGTTTTTCTATAAGTTTGTATACTGCGTCCAGCTTTATTTTAGCTCTCTGTTATTTAACAACATCCGCTCTTGCGATAGCTGAAAATAATCCAATGTGAGTAAAAACAAGCTTTATCAAATAAGTACTGACTATCTTAGCGACAGTAATATTCAGTAATGTTTGTTATTAATATATATTTTTTACAGGGAGGGATGAATGAAGGTTTACGTAATAGCTTCTCCAATATCTCATTAACCATGTTTTATTTGCAGACTGCAGGTGCAGGGGAAATACCGATAGGTTAATCTGTATTGTCTGAACGGACCTATATGCATTGTATACCATCGGTATTAAAACATTTTTTTATAGTTTTGTATGGTCACTATTAAATTAAGTTAACTCTTATTGTGTTCAAATGATCGGTTTGCATAATAAGATGCTCAACTTCTTTATTCCAATATGTGGCTCGTAAACGCTCTCACATAAGGTATTTTGATAACCGAATGCAAGGGCAAAATATCATAGCCACATTAATATGTAAATTACAAAATACGATTATTTTCAAAATACGATTATATATACTTTTAGCTATACGATTAACAAAGACTTCTTAGAATATTTAAACGGAATCTTGTGCGAAGACAAGACAACATATGAACGCTTATGTTTTAAACACAAAGTTGGTATTAAAGATATAAATCTCTCCTCCATACATAAACTTTCTTCTCTAAATAAATTTTCGACTTCCAAAATATTTTCACTCTGCCTGTATACTCTGTATAAATGAATTATAGACATTTAAATGTTAAATTATATTGTTACCAAACAATAGTAGAAGAATCGAATACATTTTATAATAATTATACAGTCTTTCATAATGAAACTATAATCATATTAACGTCCTGAACTAAGCAAAGATCAATCAAGAAGTACTAACCTAAAACAGCAACCAAAACGAAATTAAATTGGTATATTATTTCATTAAATTTGAAATAAATTGAAGAGAAACTGTTTTCTGAATTATGTATAACGGTAGAAGCGTTTTGCAGTCCTACTAATTTAGTATAACTTGTAATAAAGTAAAAATTAATAATTTTTATTCTGAAATACAAAAGTCAGGAATATTGTAAATGTTCAAAGTTTGTAACTTTTAGATATATTTAATAATTGGTTTCAATTATAAAAATAAAAATTAGTTTATTATTACTTATTTTTAAATTTTGTTATGCTATTGGTATATGCTATTATTTTGTGAATAATACAAACTAAAGCTTTTCAAATACATAAAAGTGAAAATGAGAGAAAATTGGAGAATCTTTTTTTTTTTGTTTTTGATCCGCTTATTTGATTAAAAAAAGTAAGAAGAAAGAAGCTTCTATAAATTTTTTATAGTTTTTGTTATATATTGTCCCATTTCACATTATCCATTCTTTTTGTATGATATACAATTATTGAAAAAGTATTCATACAGACAAATTTTTTGAAGAAAAATAGTTATAATTTCTATATTCAGAAGTTTAAATTAATTTTAAGTATACCAAATAATTAGTTAGTATATTGTAATAACCTACGGTAGCTTAAATGGTAGTGTGCGAAGCTATGGTACATTAGGCAATACAAAAATGTTAACAAGTTCGGAATCCATATAAAATTAGTAGGTCCAAATTGATATACAAAAATGTTAAGAAACTTCAAGTGCAGATATGGATACCTCGGTACTGAGCTATCTTCACTTGAGTACCGAGGTATCTGCACTTGAAGTTAGTAAACTTAAACTAAATTTAAGCTGATAAATATAGAAATTAAAGATATATTTCTTCAAAAAATGTCTCTGTACAATGGTTTTCTACACTGACTAGTATACATAATTCAGTATATAAATTATTGTTCATATTATTATATTGTAAAATTTATTATTATTGTACTAAATTCTACTTGTAGATTTGATGAATCAAGTTCGGATAAAGAAATACTGGATCACCTTCTATTGAAAAAACGATATGACAAAAGGCTTTTACCGCCCGTTAATGGTAGGTTTTGTATGGTTTCAATAGTAAATATATTGCGCGTAATTTTAAAAATTTGTGATAATCTATTAGTTTTGAGCTAACATTATTTTTGATATTATAAAGCATTGACCTAGTAAATAATATAATATAACTGATGTATTCTTCTTTTTATTTATCCATTATAGATACTTTACTTGTAACCGTTAATGTATTACTTTTAAGTTTAGCTTCACCAGATGAATCAAGTTTGGTAGGAATATGTGAAACGTTTTAATGTAAAACAACAATATATATAATTATTTTTTAGAAATATGAGGTTGAATTTTTATTAAATCAGCAATGGTATGATCCGCGATTGGAATATGGAAATAGATCTACATATAGTCACTTAAATGCTTTACACCACCATAATAATATATGGCTACCAGATACATATTTTATAATGCACGGAGATTTTAAAGATCCAATAATTCCAATGCATTTTGCACTACGTATATTTAGAAATGGATCTATTCACTATGCGATGAGGTAAATTTATTAAAAAAGATATTTTAACAGAATAACGAAAAATGCATCAAATCTTTTATATAGGCGACATTTAATTTTATCATGTCAAGGAAGTTTACATATTTTCCCTTTTGATGATCCAAAATGTTCATTTGCGATGGAAAGTAGTAAGTATATTTACTATTTTTATTTTATAAATGTTCTAAACTGCTGAATGATAATTTTTAAATTAATAAGTTGGATCAAATAATATTAATTATAGTTTGAGTTCGAAACCAGTGTTAAGAGCTACAATTTCATCATAAATAAATTAATAAATGTTATCACGAAGTGTTTGTTATAAGCATTTGATAGGCATTTTATTTTTATAAATGTAAAACAAAGTATAGTAGGCAAAAACTTACGAAGTAAACAAAGTGAAGTAGACGAAAAGTTATTTTAAAACGAAATATATTTAGAAACAAACTGAAGATACGTTTTAACTAGTATCCCTAGAATTTATAGTATATAAATTAGTAAATTAAATTAGTAATTGAGTATCTAATCCATAACAGAATCAATCAAAAGCCACGTGTTAACTTGGTCAAAAACGTGGACTCAAGAAAGATACTGATAAATTAATTGGATCAGCGAAGTCAAGCATAAGGGAGATATAGTTAGTATGTCGTCATTAAAATAAGAAACTAGTAAAGAATAAACAGATACATACAAACAGAATAAATAAGAACAAAATATCTTAACCCTTAAGCTTGACTTCTTGCACTTTCTCCACATGCTGAGAAAAATTTTACTATCCGCATTGGATTAAGCTCTGATGTTACCTACACCAAAAGAAACAATCAAGTAAAAATATAATTAAATACAAGTAATGCTTGAATGAACTGGCTACCACATGCATCAGGTTTCACAATTCAGTGAAGAATGCTACTTCTTCCTTCCGCTGTCACCAGTTAATTCAAACAAAAAATAATACATAAAATATAAAAATAAATAAATAAAGAAATTTAAGAATGTAATTTATGTTGGGAATCATGCATTGTGCAATCGTCAAACGTAAAAAATTGCAGGACAAAAATACTTATTAATTAAGTAAGTAATCATGCAGAAGGAGTTAATGTAATAGAAAAAGCCAGGTATTGAAGAGACAAGTATTATGGACATTTTAAAGCACGTTTCTGCACGAGTTTGCTGACACTAATGTCAAATTTTGAAGAACTGTTGTTTACTGCCCGGAACATCCTAGAAACCGGCTCATTCATTCCGTAATCAGTACGATGGAAGCGTATCTGGAAAAGTGAGACCGATCTAAGAGAACGAGCATTGATATTAAAGTTTAACCGTTCAAGAAGGAAAGGAGATTCTACAGATCCCGAAATGACTTGGTGTATGAAAATAATATCAGCTATTTTACGGCGCCTATGTAGAGATTGAAGATCTAGTAGTTTAAGACGATCTTCATAGGGGGGAATGTTGAATGAGTCAACCCAAGATAGCCCCGAAGAGCAAACCTGACGAACCTAGGTTGAACTGATTCAATTCTACTAATATGTACTTGTTGATACGGGGACCAAACATGGCTAGCATACTCGAGAATCGGTCTAACAAAAGTCATGTAGAGAGCTCTAGTGACGTATGGGTCAAAAAACTCCTTAGACCAACGTTTGACAAATCCAAGCGTAGAGTTGGCAATATTCACAATATTATCAAAATGGGAGTGAAAGTTTAATTGACTGTCGCAAAGAATACCAAGGTCACGAATGGTCGTAACTCTCTGGACAGACTCACCATTAAGATAATAATTACGTGCTGCAAAGGAATTACGTTTGCGACTAAAAGTAATACTCTGGCATTTGCCGACATTAAGTTCAAGGAAGTTTTTTGAGCACCATAGCGAAAAGTTGTTTAAATCTTCTTGAAGGATAGTACTGTCAGATAAGGTCTTAATTATCCTGTATATTTTCATATCGTCAGCAAATATATTAGTTTCTGAAAGCTTAATTATTGACGAAACATCGTTTATTGTTAAAATAAAAAAATTAAATAGTTCGTATATCAAAATCATTCACATGATCGTCAACCGAATATTGGTTTGGTCCATACGCCATTTACCTAGTTTCGAGTAAATTGACTTTTAAGTTTGAAGTTAAATAAAATTAAAACAGGCCGATAATTTTTTTTTAGATTTTTACTATATAATCTTTAAATATTTATTAACTTAAATTCAGTTTTATATACACTTGTTGGTTGTTGGCAATACATAATGAGCTACTGGCGTTTTTCTGAAACTGAAATTTTTCGGTTTGTTCCATATCCAGACATATTTTACAAATTTGTACACATTGTAGGAGGTGGACCAAACTAATTTATATATGGAACAATCTAGTTTAAATAAAGTTAATAAATTCTTACATATTAAATAATTCTGGTAACTTATTAACTTTA
Organism: Empis livida; assembly: GCA_963932195.1. Classification (NCBI taxonomy): domain Eukaryota; kingdom Metazoa; phylum Arthropoda; class Insecta; order Diptera; family Empididae; genus Empis; species Empis livida. The sequence continues at coordinate 19,355,567 of OZ010647.1, forward strand.
AATAAAACGCAATTCAGTTTTTATATTAACAACTTATTTGAACAAATAAAAAAGTAATTGATAACAACTTTTATTCATAGCTTTACAGTCTTATAAATTATAAATTCAATCGTTCATTATAAATTAATTAATACTTTAATACTAATAAGTAATACATATTATATAGGTAGTTTTTTATAAAAAAAGCAAGTTGAACAGTGTTCGATGACAGCTTTTTTTCACAGCTGGTATAGTTTTATATTATAAAATAAAATAATATTAAATAAAAATAATAAACTTTAATACTTTAATGAAATGTTAGTATTCGATATATCACTAATTTCACTAATTTTTTTTAATTTTTAATAAGGCACTAAAATATTTTACATCTTCAGTTGGCAGAAACGGAAATAAATCTTTAATGTCGTTAACCTTTTCCTTGGCAATTGAACTGGGAAACCATAGTTGAAAATAGATCAATGATGCAGTTTTATAAGTAATTTCTCAAAAAGAAAATTTGAGTTTATTGGTAAACACACCAACTGCTTCCTGTATCGAATACATTTAATTTTTGAATATGAAACTTTAGTAAAATCCAATTTGCCAGCATGACTTGAATATGTTTTACAGTCCTGCGGTTTCATTTGCAATATGGACAAAGTAACTTGTCTAGTTTTCATATTTTGTAGTAGTCGCTCAAAATGAAGAGGACTATGTATTTCAATATTTTTCAAGTATTTATTATCTATAAATATCGCGATCCGATTTCGAAAAACTAGTTTCGAAAGCGTATCGCGATATTTATAGAAGTAATATTGATTTTACAACATGTATCTTATGTTATGATTCGCAACGTGTAATTGGCCTGCCCAAAGGAAATGCTTCAGCATTTTATTACAGACGTAAATTGAGTTTGTTTGACAGGTATATCTATAATTGCAAATAAGAAAAATATAACCTATTGTGCGGTGTGGACCGAAGCACATAGTGGTCGTTCTGGTAACGACATAGCTAGTGCTCTGATAAGAATATCGAATGAATTAATGTACATGTACGCAGCAACTTCCAGAATATTGGAGTGATCTGATTCTGAAAATTTTTGAACAATACACTCTAAATTATCGTTGGAGTCCAAAAATATTTTTATTGCTGTACTGTTTATTTTATTTCTATTTTGTGATGCACACGAATCACTCCAGAATATTATTTGTTTAATTGTTGGACAATCTTTTATTAATTCCTTCGATATTCTTATCAGAGCACAGGATCATTTGTTTTTTCTAAATAAAATTGGTACATTTTCGATAAATTTAAGTCTGTTTCTAAATGTGATTTTTATGTGGTAGCACGGCAATAATAGGAGTCTACTGTTTTAAAACTTTTTGTGACATCGCACTTCGTGTAACTTTTCTATAGGTGTTACTCTTTTTATATTTTTTCCCCGTTTCACAGCCAGTGGCCAACCTGTATCCTTGTCAGAAAAATTATCGAAACAATAGTAAATCTTCTTTTTGTGATGCTTAAAGTGTTCAGAAAGAACACTCTACAAACACGAATAATATTATCATTAACTTGCAAGTAAAATTTAAATGACTACTTTTTTGTTTCAAATTATACCGTTTAACAACCTCACGTTTTACAAATTTGAAATAAAATTTAATTTTGTCATCATCAGAATATTTTTAGTCTGTCAGCTCCAGAGAAATTTTTTGTACATAGAAAAAAGCAAGTGTGTTTGCAACCACATTTCATTTTTGTTGCTGGCATCGGTTGGTTCTTCCAATTTATGTATTCTTTTCCAGATTGCCTCAGCTTTATATTGCTTTTCCAAAGATCGCTATTTATATTGTTTATATTGCTTTTCCAAAGATCGCTATTTTTCTGTCTTTTTCTTGTTAATTTCGGCGTTGAATTTTCAGAAGCTGTAAAAAATTTCTAATTATTATAAAGTCAATAAAATAACAAACTCTTACCGTTAAAAGTAGAATTATTATAAAGTGAATAAAATAACACACACTTACCGTTAAAACTAGAAGTAGATGGCAATTCTCTTCAGTTTTCGTTTTCATCATTATTTCCAGACATTCTTGTAGCTTGATGTACATTGGAATCTTTTGAATTTTAATAAATAATCTATTGCAATAACACCAAATTAAATAGTCTTTAAATAATTACCGTCAAAGCTTTTATGCTGAGCTATATTTTCCTCTGGCATGTAATTCGGGTCTTTATCAGTATCATCACCTGTTAAATCAAAATTCACATATACACAATATACTAAGACCTAAAAATTGTAAATTCGAAAATGAGCTTGATGAATTTGTGGTTCTTCTTGATTGTCAAATTCGTCATCAGTATCTGGTATGATTGAATCCATTATCCTATTTTAAAGATAATGAAGTTGATGAACATAGTGAAAATTTGTCATAAGTTTACCTTAACGTTCGCGGAGATATTTCAGAACTCGAACTCGACGATTCCATCTAACGCAGTTCTGATTACTTCGACGTTCCAATTAAGACTGATGAATGAAATTTATACTGCGTCCCTTATGTAGTTTTTGTGACCGTATGTATTGTGTCTATGGAAGTGGACCAAACTTCATTAAGAAATAATAATTTCACTTTGTACCATATCCATAGTTTTTATTGTATTATAATTAATTTTATATGCATGTGGAATAAATTAGATATAATTAATTGAAAAAAAATATTGTTCCAAGTACCATATCCATAATAATGGTTATGGACCAAATTAATTGCCACAATTTTTTTTCAAAAAATGTATGAAATTTATGGTCGATACGCCAAAAAATTGGATATGGCATATTCTACATGCTCAAGTAAAAAAACACGAAAATGACGTATGGACCAAACTAATTTTCAACCGACGAGATATCAAAATTGTTGACAAAATCGTTCACTAATTAATTCAGATCATTAAAGCGTCTAATTCCAGAACACCTAATAAACTATTTATATAGATAGTTTATTGCAACATAATTTACAATAAACTATTTATAATTAATATAAATAGTTTATTGCCGATTATTTTGTATATAACCTAGTAAAATATAAATTTTTCCATCTAGATTAAAATTAATTATTTTGAATTAAATTCAATTACTTGGTTTGGCGATTTGATTTTACTACATTATGTGTACATTCTAAAATTATTATCAAATTGATAATTCAAATTAACAGACATTATTGCTTTCTTATAGAAAAAAGATCATTGCACAAACAAGTCCCGACAGGTTTAGCATTAGTAAGATTTGGGATATTTACCCCCCAAGTTTATTAAGCTGATAATATTTATTGTATATTGTAACCATGTTATATTTATCATTATATTTTCATTTTATTTTATATGGCTTTTAAATGTTTACAAACTACCCACTACCCAATATTTTTATTAATTTCATTGTTTACATATTTGACCAGGAGTATGTAATATAATTTTGCATAATATGTATATATAATTGAAAAAAAAGATACAACAATAAACCAAAATATTATAAAAATCTACAATACGTAGCTAAGAAGAAAAATAAAAAAGAAATATAATTGATAATTTTCGATAGGTATTATAATAAAAAAAACTTTAAATTATAAGACGTGAAGGCGCGTTGTAAATGTTTTTTTTACCAATATACATATTTTGTTATTAAATCAGTGTTTTTATAAATTTAATTTTTAATAATATAATTTGTGAATGTATGAAACTTAATTTTACTTTTTGAAAATATTAAATTTTTTGTTACTTTTAATTTTTATACATCATTAGCCTTCATCTTTATATTTGATCAATTTTAATTTTTGCTTAGTGCTTTGAATACTTGAGAGAACATTATAGTCTATTATATTTTATGATAACTTAAATTAAATTGTTAATTTGTGTTTGTGTTCTTGGAGACATAAGTATTATTTTTGTCTTAGGGCCAAATTAATAAATCACACTTGAATTTAGTTGGACTTAAGTGTGTGATTTCGTATTTATAAACAATACTTAAGAGCCACTTAAGTAATGATCATAGCACACTTAAGAGCCTCTTAAATTTCATTGGCAGTATTGTCAGCTTTAAATAATAAAATTTGACACCTGTAAATTGTCAAATTAAATAATTATCAAATAATTATTAATAATTGTCAAATAAAAAAAAAATAAAAATATTTGTCTAAATTAAATTTTTAAAAAAATATATTTTTTATCTGAAATAATTTAATCACTTCTGCTGTCAATTTGTTTCGGTTATGACGGATTATTTTTTAGACTAGTGTTATCAACATAAATAGAAAAATCATATTACCAACATTTCAATTTAAAATTATGTCAATACTACCAACAAAACTGAACAAAAATTATACAATATAAGTGTGCTTTATTAATACGAAAAATAATCGCAAACTTATTCAAGTATTTACTTAAGTATTCACTTAAGTGTGATTTATTAATTCGGCCCTTAGTCTTTTTATTGTTAGGTCCGGTCAATTCATCGATTAATTTTATCCTCTGTTTTACTGTCGGTCAATTTACCAAATTTTGTAACTTTTTCGATATATTTACTAATCTTTTCTTTTTATGTACTAATTATACCTATATTTATATATTTCTTTTATATTTATTATTACAATTATATACTGAACTCTAATTAAATTTACAATTTATATTATTATCATTTTTAGTTTACTAAATTTAATTTTAATAATGGATCCAAGTTGTTCAATCAGACATTTCCACCCCAAAGATTAGATTAGTATTCACTTAAGTGTGATTTATTAATTCGGCCCTTAGTCTTTTTATTGTTAGGTCCGGTCAATTCATCGATTAATTTTATCCTCTGTTTTACTGTCGGTCAATTTACCAAATTTTGTAACTTTTTCGATATATTTACTAATCTTTTCTTTTTATGTACTAATTATACCTATATTTATATATTTCTTTTATATTTATTATTACAATTATATACTGAAATCTAATTAAATTTACAATTTATATTATTATCATTTTTAGTTTACTAAATTTAATTTTAATAATGGATCCAAGTTGTTCAATCAGACATTTCCACCCCAAAGATTAGATTTATATTAAAAAAAAATGTCTGTGAAAAAACAATAATGTTTTTCGCGTAACAACAATTTGATCGAGAGGCTTACTTTAGTGGTTCAATAACCTAAAAATAATGTTGAATGTTCTAACGAGCGTATTTTATACAATTATATTGTATAAAAATTAAAAGTAACAAAAAATTTAATATTTTCAAAAAGAAAAATTAAGTTTCATCATTCACAAATTATATTATTAAAAATTAAATTTATAAAAACACTGATTTAATAACAAAATATGGTATTTGTTGTTCTAAACCTAAATCTAACCTCAATAAAAATCTAAACCTAAAAAGGAAACAAAATATAAATCGAGTGTCATGAACTGAACCTACAATATAAAAAGTGAATACAAAATAGGTGCTGGTATCATAAATGTTAAGAATTCTTTACATTTTCATTTTTTATTTTAGTTATAACGTCTTTCATTTCATTTTTAAAAACTTAATTTTTTATTTTAGTTAAAACATCTTTTATTATAAAACTTAAAATTACTAAATCGGGTGTGCGATATCGCCCGACTTTAATCTAAAGTCTATAACTATAAGATATAACTATTCAATATGTATTCTCCATATTGTTTCACTTTTTGTTGCAATTATAACCTTATTGCAGATATTAACTTATCTATATATACCTTACTTAACATTATTTTCTATACAAAAGTTGATGAATTTGCTTTCAGGCACATCAGTTATTTAATAACATGTTTTTTTCTAAAAATCATACAGTGTAACTGTTACACTGTATGTTTTTATAGTGTAACATACAGTGTAAATATACTCGAAAATTAATATTAGACCACGTATTTGAAAAGTGTAAAAGAGTAGAATAAAAAAGCAATTATTCTCAATAATTAAAATTTCAACAAAGCGGTGCGCTGCTTTGAAAAATGCATTTAGAAAATATAATATGAATGGTGATCGAAATGATGTTAGGGTTTCTTTCTTCCAGATAGCTGCCGGACAATGGTCGATGATCTTTTGCTCTCCCATTTTCGCATATAAATCCTAATTTGCTTTGACTAGGTTTCTAATGGGTGATTACTTATTGCAAAAAAAAAGAAGTAAACAAATTTAATTTTATTATAATATCTTTATTATGATAAACATTCTTTAGACTTATTTTTTAAAGATTATTTTCTTTAAATGTTGACGGTAACTGCGCATAACATGATCCATTCTGCAGTTCCCATTTTGGATGACGCGTTCGAGCATTTTGGGGTGGTATTTTGCTAATGACGCGAATATTGTTGGTTTCCAATTCCTCAATCGTAGCTGGCTTATCCATGTAGACTTAGATCTTTACGTAGCCCCAAAGAAAAAAGTCTAGAAGTGTGATATCGCAATTCACCGGTCTGAAGCGAGAAATTAAGTGTTCACCAAATTTTTCTCAGGATAAAGCCATCGGACCATGGGGCTAGTAACGCCATCTTGTTGAAAATAAATGTCGTCGAGATTACGGATTTCACTATCAGTCAGAAAATTGTTTACAACTATAGGAGGTAGTCCAGATTGCCTACGTCCTATGGTTGTAAACATGGCGCGATAACCGCAAATTCCAGCTATGTTCTGGCCAGTCTCATTTAAAAAAAAATTTGGACCGATTATTCCACGAGCCCATAAACTACACCAAGCCGTTGTTTTGCCTGGATGTAATTGCACCTCCAGAACGTTTGCGAGTTGCTCTTCAGACCAAATACAGCAATTTTGGTAAGTGACGTATCCATTAAGCTTCATCGCTAAACAATACTTTTGTCGAAAACAGTGGGTCTTCTTTAAGTTTTTCAAGAGTCCAAACACTGAAACCGTGACGATTTGCAAGGTCGGTTAAAAGCATACAAAACTGAACACGTACAAAAATCGAAGCCGAATTGAATTTTGTATGCTTTTAAATCAAGATCCTTACGTAAAATATAAAGAAAATTTTGGCTGATCGGACCAAAGTAAATTGTCCCGAATGCTTAGACATAAGTCAGAGCTAAGTATGAAGTTTCAAAAGGGCTTATCTTTTCTGGTCATATCTTTAGGCTTCTGTTCCTAAGCATAATCCTAGTATCTGTGGTTGGTTTGTTGGCACCTCTCTCGTAAACCATGCTTATTGAACCAATCAATAGAGGTTCTTGATCATACGTGCTTTCGCACAGGGCTACTATTATGTCTTCAGTATTGTAATTAGATGTTAAAAAGATATTCAGATTTTCCTTGCTAAAATAGCGGAACATTTCTTAGCTTGTTTTGTAACTTTACGGCACCAATCTTTCCTTGGGAGGAGACCCACGGTTACTCATTCCAGAGATATTTTGTTGGTGGCATCTAGTAATAGCATCTAATAGTATTTTGCAACTTCGCCAATCCCGACGGTGTTCTCGTCGCCATCAATCAGAACGGGAGTATATCATTCAGAACGGGATTCCTTTGGGTGTGCCCCGTACCACGAGTTTAGTTGCCTTGTCAATACCCCAATGGATCTGTTATTTAGTAGTTTATTTATCCAGCCGCTGATCGTTTTATTGATTCTGACTGATTTCAATGCCTCCACAATCGTCTCCGTTGTGATATTGTTAAAGGCTCCTTCTATGTCCAGGAATGCTCCCAGCGTAAATTCCTTGTAGTGAAGGGACTTTTCAATATCGAACACCACTTCGTGGAGCGCTGTTTCAACCGATTTACCCTTCGTGTATGCGTGTTGAGACTTGGACAGTAGAGTCGGGTCGATATTCTCCCTTATGTACACGTCCCAGATTCTTTCCATTTTTTTAAGCATGAATGAAATTAAGCTTATAGGCTGATAGTCTTTCAGGTTAACGTGACTAATCTTGCCTGCTTTTGGAATGAAAATCACCTTGGATTCGTTGCACGACACGGGTATGTGGTTAAGTCTAAGACACCCTTTGTAAATCTCCTTCAACCAGGGGATTACCAGCTGGTCTACTTTTTGAAACATCGCCGGTATTATGCCATCTGTCTCCGGATATTTGATTGGGTCAAAAGAGCTTATCAACCACCATCCATCTTATTGTGATTTAGCCCGTGGGTTTTTGCGGTTGGAATCCGATCCGCCTTTTTGTATGAAAACTTTTCTCTTTGTTTTTGTTATGCTTATTCTCATTTTTTTTTATATAAATTTTTGTGTGTAAATTGTTTATTATATCAAATAGAAAGCTTAACACATTTAAAATAAAACTTTGTGTGCAACATAAAGAGGTGCTAGAATACATTATTATTAATTAACTTTTTTAAGGGGTTAATCATTTTCTTTTAGAAGAGACTTTTTTTGCATTAATATTTTTGATATAGTAGATTTTTTTTGGGGTTTATCAATTATTACCAAAATAGTAGTTTAGAAAATAATAAATTCGAGTTTTAATTATTTTGTGACAAACTTGCTAATACTTTTTACAGTCAAGTCTCCTATAACGCGGTGTTTTTATAACGCGGTTTCCATATAACGCGGAGTGAAAATTGGGACTGTTCTCCTATAACGCGACGCGGTCTCCTTAGAACAAGAACTTTCCAACAACTCCACATGACTTTAAAAATATATCTATAGTAACAATTATTTGATGTTTTAACCCCTTGACCTCAGATTTTTTTGTTATTTTTTGTGCATATTTATACTAATTTAATTTGCAGTATATCATAAAACAAAAAATGATGAATAGTCATATTTTCATTTGGGATTTGCTCTAGCACCTCTGGTTGGATTGGTCTGAAATTTGGTAAGCACATTCATTATAGTGGTCTGGATGAAATGATGAATAGTCATATTTTCATCTGGGATTTGCTCTAGCACCTCTGGTTGGATTGGTCTGAAATTTGGTAAGCACATACCTTATAGTGGTCTCTAGTAAACCGCACTAGTGCTCCCCGTTTCTTCCCCACAAAATCCCAGAAACCACGTTTTCATCCTCTAACTATCTTCCAAGTAGAACAAATCGAAGAGCACTAGGGCAGTTTGAATTAATCGCGTTATAGGAGACTTGACTGTAATTAATTCGATTTGGGCTTGATTGGCGAATTTATGTTTTGTTATTTTACTTTTGGTTTATTTTAAAATTAGGATCAGTTGTTTGTAAAAAAAAAAAACAACATAAATTTTGTATATAAAGTAAATTATTTTATAATTTACTTCATATATTTAGAGAAATAATAGATAGTTTCGATTTCAATCACATTAGTCCTCAATTCAATAAATCAAATTGTCCCGTTACGAATCCGAACCAAAATTATTGGCAATATCTACACCACTATTAGGCGCTGTAGGGCTGCCATCAGAAACTCAAAATAGTGCTACTCCTAAGGATCCAAATTTGAGAGTTCCTAGATCTAAAAAAACTTATCCACGTACTGTTTCAAATAATGAAGTTGTTCGCGAAGTAGATACATTAGGAGAAAACATGAATGATTATAATGACGTAAAATTAGACAACCTCGAAATAAGACGGTCAAACGTAAATTACCAGGTTATTTTTGGTAAATTACCTTTACGACAAGCACAACCAGTTGCTACGAACATTTTTCAGAAAGCCGAATTGTCTACTTTCCCCAAACCTAACTATGACATTTTTTCAAGACAACAAACACCTCCGTCACAACGTCGGTATAATACAATATTATTGAGACAGGGCAGTGAAAATTAACAGCAGCATCAAATATCTTTTAGTGAAGGTCTCTTATCTTTTACGGAAACTTTTAAAACTTTTTTGGTACACGTGCCACCATTTTCGTGGTCAGGGGATAACTTTGCTTTAGACTTGCAAATTTTTTTGGCTTAAAGGAGGCAGAATAGTCAGGAAGAAGCAAATATAAAACTTTGATGAATTTAAGTCAATCCTAAGTAACCACTTTTTGCCATATAAAGATCTATCTCAAAGAGAGCTATAGGAGTGTTATCAACGTCCTGATGAAGGCGTTGAAAATTTTGGAAGCAGACTCTTACAAAAGCTTGAGGCTTACACAATGATGATGGATAATATATATCAAGATGAGGGTAGAGTATTGAAACAAGAAATTATGAAAGTAGCAAAACGCACTTTCATTAGAGGTTTGCTTTCAGAACCTTTGAAACATTATGTGAGATCACAAAATTGTTCAAGTTTAAGGGTTGTACAGAAATCTAGAGACTACGCAAGAGAAGACTACGCAATGGGTAATGCATCAGAACCAAAACGAGGAGCTTGTTAAAGGAGTTATTGATCCAAATTGGAAATAAGGGCAAAAGGCAAACAAATTATGTACAAAACAGAAACAGAGAAAACTATCAACCTGCACCACGTCCTTGGTCGCGTCATCCTAATTCAAACACGGAAGGTAACAACAGAAACTTGCCAACTCACAACTACAGGGCGGATAGAGCAAACGGCATTGATTTAAGAAAAGTTAGTAATAATAATATGAAATGTTTGGCTTGTGGTGAACCAGGCCACAATAAACTGAATTCCTGTAATAACAGGAATTCAGTTTATTGTACAAATTATAGAACATCGGGACATAGTAGAGAACAATGCACACGAATAGCTTCGACAGCTAATATTAATAATATGGAGATAGATTCTGAGCATAATAGAATACCAAATTATGATTGGTGTCACATGGTCTGTCACGACATCTTGTACTGCCTTGCATGACAAAAATATGAGGCGAGAAAAGTAATTCGGTTGAGAAACGAGTAGAGTATTAATAGAATTGCCACTGGATATATCAGCTAACGGAACAGTTACACTTTCTATAAATGCAGGGACTCAAGTGAGTATAATAAAAAATACGTCACTTCTGAAAAGTGTAAAAATTGACTCAAATCAAAAAACACACATAAAGACCTTACATGGGCAAAATGAAGCACTTGGTAGATATAATCTAAATTAATTCCTACTTAATGGAGGATTCAACTGTGAGCTTCAAGTAACGACTAAGGACGAACGAATACTAGATATTCTCGGTTACGATTTTATAGTAAAAAATTGTAATGGTTTTGGTCTACAGCAACTCCTGCAATTCGCAGAAATGTTGAAAAATATTACCGGAAATCTAGTGCCATTTTAAAAATCATTAACCAAAACTGGTGCTGAGCCAACCTGGTATTCTTTTGAAAGTTGTCAACTAACGGAATATGACCAACCAGGGCAAAGAAATCATTAACAGAAATGATGAATTGTCAACAAATAAAGTACTTTTTCAGTAGAAGTAACTGAAAAAGTAGAAAAAGAAAACGTCAATAAAGACAAAAAGGAAAAGATAAATGTGGCATATGTGATTTAGTAAAAAATATTAATATAAATTTTGAAGATTTAGTGGAGATAAAAGTTACTGGGAATAAAAGTAAGATCAAGAGTAATGAGATAAATAATAAAGATAATAAAACTTTAAAATTGAAACATAGATTATGAAGATAATAGGAATTCTGCAGTAAGTTATTGTAATGAAACATTATTAGTAAATGTTGTGAAGGAAGATTATAATGGCCATATAAAACTAAATTCAGATAACTTAGCGGAAAATATTTTAGTAGGAAATAATGTAGAAATAGAAGATTTTGAAGAAGCAAAAGATATTGAGGATATAAAAATGATTTGAGATGACTTAGCAGGAAATTTTGTAGAAATAGAAGATTTTGAAGAAGCAGAAGATATAGAAGATAATGTAGAAGATGTAGAAGGTATCGAAGTTAAAGAAGTAAAGGAGATTTTAATAGAAAAAACAGATCAATGTAATTTTGAAGAAAAAAATCAAGCTGATTCGAATAATGTGGAAAGCGATGCAAACAAAGTAGTGGTTGATAAGAATCAATTTTATCTGAATATAGGAAGAGTAGAAGTTTATAGAGAAAATTTGGAAGTAAACGTAAGCAACAAAGAAAAATTATATAATAAAATTACAATAAATTGTGCAATCAGTACAAACTATTACGAAACAGATTTAGTAGGCGCGGACAGGGTTAAAACCACTTTAATAGGTTCCTCCCGTAGCATAAAGAGATTACGGTTTGTGCACTGAGTGACAGTTAAACAATAATACAAAACAACAGAACGAAGAATGTACAAAGCGTTATAGTTATGATTGTTTTTGAGATTTGTAGGATTTCGAAGCACATAACAAAATTTGAAGTTTTTTTTTGTAATTAGAGCTATATTTTAATAAATAAAAAAAATTGTAGGGTTTAGAAGCATAAAAAATATGTAGTTTTTCTGTTGGTATAGAAACAACACAAAATATATATAAGAATAACCGAATTTTTATTTAAAAAAACTTAATTTTCATTACAATTTATACGAAATGTATATTTTAGGAGATATAAAGATTATATCATAATAAATTAAAATTTTATCATATAAAATTATGTAATTATCATTTGTTTTTTTTTTTTTTCAAAAAAGGGAAGAGGACAATTTTATTAAGATATTGTTAAAACTTAATATGAAGTTTTTTCTTGTCAGGAATTGTTTGTAAAATTATTATTAAATTAATGACTTTTTATTTATTAAGACAGTATAAAAAATTAAGACAATAAAAAAAAAAGGGGAATGGAAGGGGATCTATAGAGAGTCTATAGATTCTTTAATTCTATTTTATAATATATGCAATAAATAATTCATTAAATCTACAATAAAGTAAATCTCTATTGAATATTATTAAAAAATAAATAAGATCAACAAGATTTATTTTTAAAAAGAAATCATTTTAAGACAATCAATTATTTGAAAACGATTTAAAAAAAAAATAAATAAAAAGAATATTATTATATATAATATGGAACTGAATTAATTTAAATTTTGAATTAAGTTTTATATTTTGAGTTATTAAAATAACATTTTTTTATATATATCGATAATGTTTTAAAGTTTTCGATCATGTTTTAAATAATATGTTAAACTACTGTATATAGAAGTAAGTAAATTCTTTTATAATTATTTTTGTACGAAAATTGCAAACCTTATCATTATATATTAGAATTAAGAAAATTATAAGTTTTATAACGTTGTTTTAGTATAATAAAGATATTTGCGTTACAGTTATAAAGTTGAATACTTCGGAACACTAATTTGTAAAAAATAAGTCTATTTTTTTAACTGGGAAAAGGAAGGTGTTGTGTAATGCAATTGCACTCGAATATGTTTATTTACTTTGAACGAAAATATTTTCGAATGCTGAATATGCATTATCGGCATTTTTAATTATTTGTTATATATTTTTATTTTAACAATAAATTCATATGTATTAAATTTCATGACAACTTACATTATGACTTGTTTGAAATAATTTAATAACAACAACAATAATAATAAATGCATATGATATTGCTACGAAATCTGTTAGAGTTCATTGACTGCGTTCACTGTTAAATTTGGTGATCACACAACACGCGCGGATGGCTAAAAATGCTAAAGGTGCATATTTAGCGTATAAAAGACTTACAAATTTGGTTGTTCTGAGAGTTACTCTTCGTACTTTGAAGCATGTTGTACTTCATTCTCTGAAGCGAGTTCTACTTCATACTCAGAAGTGAATTCAAATTCAGACCCAGAAGAGTATTCGACTGGATACCTCAAAGCAACTGGTATCTTAAGAAAAAGTTGTTTAATTTAAATAATAAATAATAACCTAGACGATCACCGAGGCCAAAGTAAGAACGCTGGACAACTTCCACTATTCAAAAGTAGAAACACAACAGTGCTAACGTTGTTAATTCTCATGTTCTTTTAATTCTTCAAACATTCTAAATATAAACATCGAATGCTTAGTGTGGTTCTTTTAATGTTCGTAATTTTTAAGCCTAAAATATTCTACATTTCCATTAACAATTTTCATTTATCTTATAAAATATTCCATTCAATCTTCAGTTGAGTTTCAGGTTTGCCATTTACCCTATATTACTTTCTGTCTTTTATTTTTTAAACTTACTTTTTGAACTACACCTTTTCCAAGCGTAATTCAGAAAGTATTAATTATAATTCGTATTAGTCAATTGTAATTCAGAAAGCGTTAATTTAACTTCTGATTAGTCAATTTTAATTCAGAAAGCGTCCATTGTAATTCAGATTATTCAGTTTTAATTCAGAAAGCGTCAATTGAAATCTGAACTGCATATAGCGTTGACAACGCAACTTGTCATTCAAGCCTAGAAATAGTAATCAAAGGGACGACGGCCTCTCTGTTATGGCTAGAACAATATTCTCCAATGCTTAATTCCATTGAGAATATTCGTATTTCAAACGCTGTAGGTTCTAGCGTCTTGGAACAAAGATTGAGTACATCAAGCTACAGCTTTAACAATGAATAACATGTTTGTCGGTTGTTAACTGCAATTTAACGTCTGCTGAAAGTCTGAATGTCTTAATATGTCTTAATTTAATAATTTACTGCATATTTCATAGGATAATAATAACCTTAAGTTTCTTATCTTCTATGCAAATTTTTAATATTGGTTTTTTTTTGCGTTAAAGTTCTTTGTGTTATTTAAATTAAAATAAACCCATTCCTAAACATCGTCTTTTAAATACCATTAAGGCTTTCTGAATTACGATTGATACTTTCTGAATTACAATTGTTTCTTTCGAAATTAAAATGGACTAATCTGAATTACAATTGACTGCTTCTGAATTAAAATTGACTCATCTGAATTACAATTGATGCCTTCTGAATTACACTTGAAAAAGGTTCAGACTAAGGATCGTTGGTCTAATATTATTTTGGTAGTGTGTGAAAAACTTGGAGATTGTCTGATTTTGCTGGTTTTGTGAAACAGAAAACCTATTACTATTATTATTATAAACATTTTTTCTACAACTGTTCGTATATGATTATTTAGCTTACAGAATGGACAAATCATTTAAGTTGTAATTACTACTGGTAAATATGTAATCAGAAGTTTGATAAGAATATTTTCCTTAATTCTTTGAACTAAAGGAAAAGTATATGTGACTATTCGAAATTGATATTTAGGGTACTTTTAAATCTTCCCATTTGTTATATGGATGATAACGTGATATCGATTTGCACGGTAGATACGGCGCAAACTGAGGGATGGGTGTATCACTTTATCATTCATATAAAATACATTTGCTTATTTATCTCAAAGCCCACATATTTGAATATTTTAAAAATACTTTTGCTATAGTATAAGCTATTATATCTTAGAATATGCAACTTTAGTTTATTAAAACTACAGTTAAGCTTATTAATTTATGTTGTTTTTATTTAACTGCGTGACTAATTAGTTTTTCAAAAACGCATTTTGCTGTATCAAGATCTGCATAAAGTCGTCAAATAGAAATATTAAAATAGTGCTTACAAAGAGAACAATTTGCTTTTGATAATGTAACAAATTACTTGTGTTGATATTACTACTTTGCGTTCAATAACAATTATTCATCACAAAGTCAATTAGCATTTTTTTAGCTGTAGCAATGTTTTCAGTCAATTTGCTTTATTAGTATGAAGCTGTAACTACTATTAGCTCCGGATAATTGTTCGATTAAAATTGCTAGTTAGGTGTCTGGCACTATTTGCATTCAGAATAAACTTTATGACTTAGAACCAATAAATTAGATCTGAATGTCGGAATATGTCATGTGATTAGGTTCTCCTGCAAAAATTGACTTTGCTGAATAATTATCAAATTAATGGTATATAGCTTCATCAAATTAACTATATTCTGTGCTATCGTCCATTCGATCCGTGAATACCCCCTGCCTTATCTGGGATCTTTACTTTCAAATTCTTATAGACAGAAAATCGAATCAATCCAAAAACAATTTCTACTATTTGCTCAAGATGCTTAACATAACCCAAATAACTTCGCTAACTTATTGAGCTATTGCTATACATATAGACTGCAATTACTTAACATGATTCCTCTTTCGTCACGTCGAATATTGCTCTTCTCTTATTTTACATTTAACGTATTGAAGGGTAATGATGTAATTTGTAAACAGAATCAAGTTTAATAACAAAGTCAAACGCACAAGTCATGCTGGCCTCTTAAAAACATATTCGCCCATGAAAGAATATTCCAGGAATGAACCAATTAACAGGTGCTGTTTAACTTTCAACATGCACAAAAACAATTTCTCTACTATTATCTCGAAAAAAAAAACATTCAAGTCGAACCTTATCTGCCTTACCTAATTAGGCTTATATTTATTATTATATAAATATTTCATTTTCTACAAAGTAATGTAACTATGCAATTTAAATATACTTTTGATGTCTTAAACATATAACATTTTTATAGATTATGCCAGGAATGAAAATGTTGTAACTACGAATCTACAAAAATGTTGTAACTACGAACTTTAAATCTATTTTTGTTGTCTAATAAATATTAATTTCTAGTCATAGATAATGTTAAATTTTTAGTATTTCTTTGTAATATTTTATAGTATAGTATGAGTAAATGTTTTAAATATTTCATGAATTTTTAATATTTTAGTTTATATTTGTTTTGGTGAAGAAATACTATATATATATATATATATATATATATATATATATATATATATATATATATATATATATATATATATATATATATATATATTATTTATATTATTTAACATTATTTAATAAGTTTTGTTTATAGATTTTCTTAAATTAAGTCAGGCTAGTAATTGAAAAAAACATACAAATAAGGTAACATAAAATAAAATTTTATTCATAACGTTATTAAACAAATAAAAATAATGTAACAAAAATTTGCATTCATTGGACAGTTTTCTTAAATCGTCGTATTAAGTACTATTTTTGGTTTGAAATTGCCCCGCATCCACCATACAGTCCAGATTTAGCCCCCAGTGACTATTTTTTATTTCCAAATTTAAAAAAATTTCTGGCTGGTAAAAAATTTCCGTCGAATGATGAGGTTATTACTGAAACTGAAGCATATTTTGAAGGTCTTGATAAATCGTATTTTTCGGATGGAATTAAAAAACTTGAAAAACGTTTGATGAAGTATATTGAGTTGGAAGGAGACTATGTTGAAAAATAAATAATAATATTTCCAAAAAAACTGTGTTTTCTTTGTTAGGGAGCTTACTTTTGCGGTTGCCCTCGTATATCAGTAATTCAGACTTGATTAGATCTGGAAGAGCCCTGTTCCTCTCATTACGCCATTTAATATTCTTTACGCTGAATACACATTCAGCATAAGATGAACTACTTGGTATACTCAAAAAAAATTAAATAAATTTGGAAAATCTCTTGTTTTTAACAAACTTGACCATATTGACCATATCTCAACTCAGATTTTTAAATTTACCAGCTATCTTCATGGTGTCAAAAATTGTTTTAGCTGATACAATTTCGGCAAATAGTTCATTAATAGTCAATGGTTTTATTCAATTGTAATGTTTCAATTAATTCTATAAAACATTCAATTGAAGGAAATTCTTCATCCAAAGTAAAAACTTTTAGTTTTTTTAATAAATCCATTGAAATATTTTGATTAATTTTTGCATTAATATAATCTATAGCCTCATTTCAAAAATCATTAAATTCAGTTTCCAATTTCTCTTTTAATTTTAAATCAGTCAGGTTTATCATAAGAGTTGGAACTTCATAACTATAAAATTTTTTGTTTCTTCTCTCTTCCAGTTGAGTAATGAAATCCGACAGAATTTTAAACAAATTTAGTACTGAAGTTTTTTGACATTCTAATGTTTTTGTAGCTTCTTTTTAAAGCCTGCGATGATTTTTTAAAATCATCGCAGGCTTTAAAAACATACTTTGAAGATTTAGCACGTAAAAATGAATTGCCAAAAGTTTACTATAAAGTTTTGAATATTAAAGACAACAAAATTGATGCTTCAATTGAAATATATATGTATTTTATTCAACATATTACAAGTTGAATAAAATACATATATATTTCAATTGAAGCATCAATTTTGTTGTCTTTAATATTCAAAACTTTATAGTAAACTTTTGGCAATTCATTTTTACGTGCTAAATCTTCAAAGTATGTTTTTAAAGCCTGCGATGATTTTAGAATTCGACTTACTGCTAGTAGTAAAAAAACCCATCTAGTTGGACAGTGTTCATTTAGTTCCCTAAATTCTAGATCGCAGTATTCATGGAAAGAAATTAAACTTTCTCGTCTTTTTGCTGATTTTGCAAAAAAATTATAAATTTTTAAAATAATGTTATCAAAATCAACAGATAGCATATTTAACGCACGTTTTAAACAGTTAATAATATGGCAATAACAATTGGCTTTCAAAACATAAGGATTCTAAGATTTCAATTTTTGATATATTGAATTTCTGGTGCCGAAATTAGCATTTCTATTATCCGCACTGACAGCTGAAATATTCTCTAATGATAAACCTCTAATGATTCTCTAATGATAAACCTAAAGAATTCATCGACTTTTATATTGCATCAAACATACCATCTGCTGTTTCGTTAGAATTCTCAAAAAAATCTATGAGTTTATTTTCAATACCATTTTCTACAGTAAAATTTTCTTTTCAAATAAGAGAAAAGAGAAATAAAAGAAGGCAAAACGAGGAATTTTCACGATCGACGAGGACGCGATGACAAAATTATTAAACGAGGAAAATCCTCGCGAGGCGAGGACGGTTGGCAACCCTAATATACACCCAATTCACTTTTTACACGGTCCTTTTTTTACACGATTTTGAAATAACACAAAAAGAAAAAAATATTTTTTTTTCCACGAATTATTTATTCAAACACGAAGTCTAAAATATACGTAGTTATAAAAATAAAACATAATTGGGGAAATTACCGGAATTGTCGCATTTTATATTTGTCTATTTAAAATTGCGTTAAGTACAGCATTAAGTAATTTTATTCAAAAGTGTTAACATTGTGGTGAGTTGAAGAAAAAATTATTTGTATTTTTTAAGTTTATTATATTTAATTATATTTTGTTTTTCATTACAATTTGTTTAGTTGTGGGTTTTTAATTTTATACTTTTTTTGCACAGCTTTTAGGACGACATACAGCCCTATTTTTCATCTTACAGGATTTTTAAAAGTTGTGGAACACATTCTCAATTTAAATATGTACAGTCTTTTTTTACGCGATTTTTTTACACGGTTTTTGTTGGAACGTATCTAATGTGTACAAAGAGATTTGGCTGTATATATATGTATATTATACATATATATAATATGTCTGATACAATATTTTAATACTACTATGATAATATTCTTCTTGAATTTAATTTCCAGTAATACCATTTGATGATATTTTTGTGAATTATTTGTTTTAACAAAATATTTATAAAATCCACTTTTAATTAGTATTAACGAAATTTATGTAATCCAATTTTATTTATGTAATCCAATTGGAATTAACGAAATTTATGTAATCCAATTGGAATTAACGAAATTTGTGTAGGGCACACTTTCTTATGAATTGGAAAATAGTGGAATTGAAAAAAAAAATATGATTGCATCACAGGGTGCAGTAAATTTCATATTTTTATTATATATGGTTGGCAAGAAAGTTCTGCCAGTAAATTTTAATAAAAAAGCGCTGTTTGTATTTTAAAAACTATTTATTATTTATTCTTCAATATATGATACTAATTTTGATATAATATAACCTTTGCCACCTTTTTGGTAATTTTTCAATCCTTCTCTTGAAAAATTTCTCCCCCCTTGGCAGCAAAATAGTCTTGAAGCACATTTTTGTTTTGATGTCCGCTTTTGAATTTTTTCTGGTCTAAAAAGTTTTCCAGAAACAGGAACATTTGATAATCCAAGGGTGCAAGTTCTGGTACACCAGTGTTACCATAGGCCCGTTTTCTAATGACGTTG
Organism: Empis livida; assembly: GCA_963932195.1. Taxonomy (NCBI): domain Eukaryota; kingdom Metazoa; phylum Arthropoda; class Insecta; order Diptera; family Empididae; genus Empis; species Empis livida. The sequence continues at coordinate 19,375,437 of OZ010647.1, forward strand.
TTTTACGTAATCCAGTTTTCATCTCCTGTAACCAATTAAAAAAATGTTATTTTCGATGAAGTAGTCATGAAAACAACATTTTTTTAAATTCTTATTCTCTTGGATAAATTCCGCTCAGTTAATTCATGTAATACCCATATTTGGTACTTCAAAATAAAACTAAGTCGAGGATTTTCGATGGATGTGTGAGAAACTCTTAATTCTTTTACAAACTCCCGACCAAATTATGCGTTCGAAATTTATGGAACCATCTTTCTACCCAATCCTGGCCGAATACTTTATGTGTCCAAGATGCAACTCATACAAAATAGACATTTGCAAATTAACCGTTTCTTTGGTGATGTATACACTCCGATTACAATACTACTTATATTTAAAAAATGATTTTTCACTACATATATTTTTCGATACACCTTTGTTTATTAATTTTTTCACTGGTCATGTGTGCACTGCGATTACAATTTATAGCTTAAGTCACTACCTTTTAAATTAATACAACAAACAAATGAGAGGTAGTAACATCATGTAAAATTGCTAACCGAATAAAATCAATCGCAATTAATAAATTTTTATAATTCATTAAATAAGTTATTACTGTAATCTTGACAAAAATACTGGACCATATTCCTAATCGTCTTAAATTGGAATATGAAAATAATTTTCGAGTGTTTCATTGAACATTACAGCGGATTTAAAAAGACAATTCGAATCTAATCTTCTTAAGCAGTTGAATCATTTATTGGGTATTGTACATCTCAACTTCATTTCACGTAGATACCAAAGGAATTACATACAGAGAGGTGGTATATGACCTTGAAACAGCCATGAAATATTATCCAGAATTGGACTGCTGTATAATTAAGATTAATTTCCTATAAAGACACAAATGCTTTGTCAGTTGAACTTATTTATGGTTCAAGACGACGTATACTGGGTGAATTTTTATGGCTATCAGTTAAAATGGCTATAAGTTAAAATGGCTATCAGTTTTCGAATTTATCAAAGAATTTTGTCAGCTCATGTCTAAAATCAATCCAACTCAGCTATATAGTCTTTCGAAAGAAAAAGATTTTATTCCGAAGGAGTTAAGAAACAGTTCACATGACTTGATCAGAAATGATGCAGTAAAAGCACCATTTAAAGGTTGTTATGACGGTCCTCATGAAGTAAATATTAATAAGCAACATACCGAAATGTTAGTACTAGAGGAGAAGTATGCCTGTGAACGTAGACAAGCTCCTGATTAAGGCAACTATCACAACTGCAGTAGCAGCAAACGTGAAGGTCAGGATTGGGTAGAAAGATGGTTCCATAAATTTCGAACGCATAACAAGCATTAAGTTCGAATTCTCAAATACAATAAACGCAAAAAAAATTTCGTATAGTTGCAAAAAAATATTTCGTAATGAATTATTTTTAAGAATAATTGTATTATTTAGTAAGACGTGAAATTAATATCTTTAAAAATCTATCCCCTAATTTGAATTTAAACTTAATTATAATAATTGCATATTAAATATGTAGCAAAGGATAACACACACACACATTGAATATGCGCTCATCGCAAACAATCTAGGTAGGATGAGTAAATTGTGAAAAACGTAATAAAATAAGTAATTCCAAAGATCTTGAAATCAATGAAAATTTATTAAAATTATTTAATTTTCTTTACTATAATATTACATCTGATTGAAATATACATATTTTGAGTGTTTTATAATATAATTTTAATTAATTTGTCACCATTTTCAAAAATACTTAAGCTGAGCAAGATATAATATGTTCGCTATCATTACAAGATTACGAAAATTCTTAGAAAATTTAGTTAATATAATATTTATTATTAAACCTATATTCCGATATGGAGCAAAGATACTTTAAATGCAATTATTAAAAAAACTTTGAAATTTTGTAAATTTCAGTTAGTTTGCGTCGCTGTATTTTTCTCACAATTATTATTTTTTAGAACATTTAACTCATAAAAGATTTTCAGTAAAAAACTTCTTTTATATTCAATTTAAATTTTATTCAACCTATAGTGAATTATTTATCATACAATATATAGTTTATAGAAGAATAATTCACAATAAAAAGTTCATTTTATTAACTTTATTTTATATATTTATGAAATGTTGCATTTGTATGTTTTCAGTTTCATACGAAGAAAAGCAAATATCATATATATGGAAAAACGATGAAGCAACCTTAAAAAATAGCCCATCATTAACAACTCTTAATGCATATCTTGTGGAAAATGCAACAATATTGTGTCCTATAAAGAGCTGGCGAGGTAAGATTATAAATGAAACAATACAACTAAATAATAAAATCACAATAAATATGGGATAAATATAATCTAGCCATTTACTAATGACTACAAATTTTTATATTTCAAATAAAATTTCTATTAATTTTGTCAAACCAACTCTTTTTACATTTCCGATTCAATAAACATAGAGTGGGGCGACCATATCTTTTATAGAATTTATTTTATTTGTACAACTACGCTTTTGTAAGTTTATATTTAGCAAGTGTTTATTTGATGTTGAAGTTGAACTTAGTAGATAACCTATTGGAGTTCTGAACACTCCGAAGTACTTTTGACAAAATTGAACCAAGTACCTAAGATGCAAGATTATTCATGTAATTTAAATATATCTCTGCACAATTTTTGTGCAGAGATATATTTAGATCAAGATTGTTTATTATTTTTAGGAATATCAAGATGACGACGTTCTTAGTCATTTATTTGAAATGTATATATTCAAATATTTGATATTATTAAATGCTTTGGGTGTGAGACGTAGGGGATTTCGTTAAATGATATTTGAAATAGACGATATAAGTTGGCTTTTGGTATTGAATATTATAATTAAAACGATCATGATTTTTTTAGTCATTTACTTGAATTTTTTTAATGTTTTGATGTAGGTGATTCCGTTAAATGATATTTGAAATAGATGATATTATTATCTAATAGCTTCTGATGTTGTATTGAATAATGTTATTAAGAAGATTATGATTTTTCTAGGCATTTAATGAAGTTTTCTAAATGTTTTAAGCATTTCAATTATATGGTTTGGCCTTCCGATCAGACCTTACTTTATCACTCCTAAACTACATGGTGGGGGTGGGTGGTAATGGGGTTCGTAATGCTGATGCTGGGCGTGGTAATCATGGCTGGATAGTGGGAGATGAAGGTCGTTGTTGGCAATCATAGCTGGATAGTGAGAGATGAAGGTCGTTGGTGTCGGCTGATGTTGGGTGATGGTAATGGGTGGTGAAATTAGGTGGTGATGGTGGTGATGGTAGTGTGTGGGGACGGTAGTAATGGTGTGGTTGTTAATGGTGTGGATGTTAATGGTGTGGTTGGTGTTATTGGGGTCTGGTGATGTTGGGTGCTAATTGTGTGGACGAGGTTGTCTGGGTTTGGTGATGGTGAGTGATGCATGTTGGTGGATATATTTGTGAATGAAGGTGGTGGTAATGGTATGATGGTGTTTGGTAATGGTGTGGATGCGGTTGTTGGGGTTTGGTGATGGTGAATAATGATGGTACGTGATTATCGGGGTTGTTGAACGTATTTGGTGTGGTGATGGTGGCTTTTTATAAAAATGAATGTGGGTGGTAAGGGGGCGTGGTGTTGATGGTGGGAGAATGGTTACAAATAAAGTGATGTTTGATAGATAATGTGTTTCGTAATGGTGGGTCGTGATGGTCGTGAGTGGAGATTTGATTATGGTGGTTGCTGTAAATAATATATTTGCAGTTTTAAAAAGCTCAGCACAAGTGCTGTGCTTTTTAAAATTGCAAATATATTATTTTTATTAAAATAATATATATCTATAATCTATATAATTATATATATATAAATATAATGTATATACAGGATAATCGCAGTTATATGAAATATATATAATATCAAATGTCATTCATATAAGTGAAGGTCCAATTCTATAATAATATAATAACATCATAGAAATAAATAATTATTAAGTACCCCGAACAAATTTCATGAAATTAAACAATTAACAAATATAAAAACTTAAAAGTCAAATATAAAAAATTTGTAAAAAAAAATTTGCTTTTTAGCGCACTAAAATGTAAAAAATAAATTTACTAAAATGTAAAAAATAAATCCTAATTTGATATGAAAATTGCCAAAAAAATTGCTAAATATTAATTGTGGCAAAGCAAATTGGCCGAAATTTGTATGACCATCAATTACACTAGAAGTTCGCTTTCTGTTAGGAAAGTGATTAATTTGTAAGAATTTCTGCAAATTTGCTTTTAATATGTGGAGGGTGGTGTTAATGTACATTTTTTTGTAAATTGTCATATGAAACCACTATTTTTAAATTTATTTTTTGATGTATGACGTACAGGTGTTTATTTTTTGATGTATTAGTTACCTCTGGTGTGACATTATTTTTTAATAGCTTTTGGTGAGTTGTTGAATATTATTAGGTAGATTATGATTTTTTTAGCCATTTAGTTAAAAAAATTTAAAAGCTATTGGAATGCGACGTCAGTATGAAATGTAGCATCCAGGAGAGAATAAGTGCTGGTAATAGGTGCTACTTTGAGAATGGTTACAAATAAAGAGAATGGTTACATATTTTTTTGGTACTACTCTGAGGAAAGTGTACTTTATAAAGTTGAAATTTGAATATTGCTAAAATCTTTGAATTTATAATAAATAGAGTGCTAGCAATTTGTCAGTTTACGAGAACTATTCAGGCTATATCTATTGATAAGTAATAGAACTAAACAAAACCTCCGATTGACAAGTATCATTAATATTAAACAACGAAGGCAAAATAATTATATCCATTAATCATTATTTTTATATCTGTATCAGGGACGGAAACCGGTTTCTTGAACCGAACCAAAAATCGAACCATTGAAATCTAGGCGAACCAAACCAAAACCATAACCAAACCAAAATATGAATTGTGAAGCCAAACCAAAACCAAACCAAACCACTTTTTTCCAAATATTGGTTAAACCGAACCATGCATGAACCAATAAATTAAATTGTGGTTTATGGTTCGGATCATATTTTTTGCATTTTCTTTATTTTATTAGTTTATTGTTTATTGTGTTTATTGTTTATTTATTAATTTTATAATTTATATTTACATAAGTATAACATATACATAAAAAAAAAAAATATTAGTACAAATTTTTTTTAATTTCTTTTGATTTTGAACCAAAACCGAATCGAAACCAAAAAATAAATAAATCCTTGAACCAAAACCAAACCAAAACCAAATTTTGATATACTTTTGGAACCGAAACCAGAAACCAAAACCAGATATCAAATTTATCTTTGAACCAAAACCGAACCACATCGAATACGCTGTTGGCCATAAATATCGTATGGCCAACTTTTTGGCCATACGATATTTATGGCCAAAAGTTGGGTCCGTCTCTGATCTGTATGATATTTTGGGCCATAAATATCATACAGATATAAAAATAATGTTATTTTTATATCTGTACGATATTTATGGCCAAAAGTTGGACAGAAACCGTAATATTATACTAAAACTCTCCTCCAATACAATTTCTATTAAAATTGGAATGTGAAAACGCTAGATTTCATATATCAAAATTAGCGGCGACAGCAGTAATAAAATTAAAGCCGGTAGCAACAATAATTTCTGTAAGAATGTTAACCAATATATACTATGTATTAAATTCAAATACTCACGGAATTTCAAACATTTTTACATATCTTATAAATTTTCATTCCTTTTTCATACATTTTCACTCCTAAGTTTTTAATATTTCATGTTTTAAAAGGCTTAAGTGTCTTGAAAATTAGCATTTCAACATATAAAAAAATGTAAATAAAATAAGTATTTATAGGGTTAATAAATAAAATCACGAAAATTTTTTTTATAAATATATTTTTCGAAAAACTCAGAAAAGAAACGTCAAAAAATTAGTTTTTTAAACAAAAATACGCCATATTGTTTTTTAATAATTTTTTTTAGTTTTATTACTACTCACCCTCCCTAGGAGCTAGTTTATCTTTGAACACGACTGAAATTGGCTGGTAGCAATCCGTATATTATAAACTCAAAGGTTTAACGTCCTTAAATTTAAAAATATTCACTAAATTCCAGACTTCAAAGTTTATTATTTAAAAACACTAAATACTCAAATCATTGGTATTATATAAAACAAAGTATAGACTAAAAAGACTAAAACTTGGACCTTTTTTATGTTCTCCCTTAAAGATAAGAATAAATACTTAAGTTTCGAAATATACTATTGAAATTTGTAATTAAAATTCGAAATATACTATTGGAAATTGTAATTTTAACTAATTCTTTTCTTATATGTACTATATCAGATGTCCATATAAATAAGTTTCCAGAAAATAAATAGATAAAATATGATCTAAACTTTCTTAATGTAAATTTCTCACAGAAATGCTTAATATGATCACATACGAATTCTGTCAATTAAAAGTACTGTTAATTTATAAGTATTTTGTCTAATTATATTGTTAAATATATATATATATATATATATATATATATATATATATATATATATATATATATATATATATCTATATATATATATATATATATATATATATATATATATATATATATATATATATATATATATATATATATATATATATATATATATATATATATATACATATATATATATATATATATATATATATATATATATATATATATGTATAACTCAGATATGAAATATATTTGACTTTGATATTAATTAATTAGCAACAAGATAGTTTTTAATCAAAACCTCAACTTAATCATATCTTTTAATATTTAATATAAAGATTGTATTATACAATAATATAAGATATAAAAACTAGTTGGAGACTTTGATTAAGAATATACAGAGTAAATTAAAAATATTGCTATTTTATTAATTTTTATCTACTCCTATAGTTTAGGAGCGCATAAATTAACTGCGATTGTATAGATAGGGGACATTTTTAATTATCAAATAATATCAAAGGGTAAAACGATTTACAATTTTATTTTAGGAAACTACAGTTGCTTAAAAGTAGAATTAACATTTACAAGGGATAGAGCTTTCTACTTTACAACAGTATTTATACCCGGAATAATATTAGTAACATCATCGTTTATTACATTCTGGTTAGAATGGAATGCTGTTCCAGCTAGAGTAATGATTGGTATGTTTTTCAGACAATTTATAAAATATTAATATTTTAAAAATATAAAAAATTATTTGTATACATAGGAGTAACAACAATGTTGAATTTTTTCACAACATCTAATAGTTTTAGAGGAACATTACCAGTAGTATCAAATTTAACAGCCATGAATGTTTGGGACGGAGTTTGCATGTGTTTTATCTATGCTTCATTATTGGAATTTGTTTGCGTGAACTATGTGGGCAGGAAAAGACCTTTACATAATGTTGTTTATAGGCCAGGAGAAAATCCAGTAACACAGGTGACGTATCAATAATGAGTGCATTTTCAAAAAAGCTTTTGTTGTTTACTATTGTTTTGATGATTGATAATGAATATTAGAATTTTGCAATAAAAAAAATGGATATTTTTGTTAAAAATAAGGGCCAAATCTATAGTGGATGCTAATAATTAATTATGAATGATAAGTATACGTGCACTTTCAAGAATCAACAATTTATCAATTAATTTGTTATATCTGTAGACTCTGATTAGTGAGTTGCTTTTGAAACAAACGCAGCCAACTATCAAAAAAATTTTAAAACATTACTGCCAATATAAATTGTCAAAAATTAATTATTGAGAATATCATATGGATTATAATGACATTCGAGAAAAATTTGTAATATAAATATGTAGTTCTAAAATTTAGTGTTAAGTTCACTTAAATTATGATATCAATTTTTTTGTAAAAAATAATGTTTGTTTCTTTTTAATTTTCTATTTAATCTATTTAATTTGTCATGAAATAGAGATGAACAATTCAAATTGAACTAGAATATTGAAAAAGCTGATTTACATTTGCTTTAGTTCATAACAAATATATTAATTAATTAAACAACGACTATGGATTCGGCCTTTATTTTATTAGGTGGAAGTTTTGTTGAATTTTAAAATAATAATTGCACTTAAATTAGCAATTAAAATGTATAGTATTACATACAGTAAGAACAAATCCGCGATAACGATACCTACAATATAACATTGTATGACGCTATTACAAAGATAGTAACGAATTATGTATAAAATAATGAATATATTATAAATTAAAATATATAAAAATAATTCCTATTGGGATAAGATTGTAATAAAATCTTATCCCAATAGGATCATATTCAGATAGCCATCTCATAAATAGGAGATGAGAATATCTCATCTCAGTATTTACTATTTTTATATTGCAATAATTATTATACTATAGAATAGAAATATGTACTGTCATTTTCAATACAATTTTTGAGTTATAGTTTTAGTACCACATAAAAAGCCATGTATGCATATGGAAATTTGATCAGCTGACCTTTCCTACCCAGTTAAAAAATCATTACATCAAATAATATGTACATTTTTGCAAAATAATTTGTAATAAATATGAAGTTTATTTAAAAATATTTAAAACATTTCATTATTTAGGTTATATGTATATATTTCCAAATTTAATTTCTTTTTTGAATACTAATATCTTAATATTTCACCTCAAATAATCTTTAACAACACATCCTTCTTAAATATTTATATGGTCTCATGCACTTCTTTCTACAAAAAAAATTCAATATTTAATTTTATTGCCCTGACATCAAATAAAATAAGATTAAAAAACTATGACTACCTGAGAAAAATTTATTTTACCTATATTTTTTTTTATAATAAGTAGATTTCTATAATTCTATTTCTATAATTAAAAATTATTAGTCTTTATGATTTATTTAAAACCAAAAACCTCTATCTACTCTTTTATATCTTTTGTACCAGACTGTGAGTTATATGCAAAAGGTTTAACACCTTTAATTCTTTCCCTAATACCCATTATTGTTTATATATCTTATAGATGTATAATGACGACTTTTTGCATAATGTTTTTGATGATCTCAATAGGTACATATGTATTTCTCTTAATTGAAATTTATTTATATCCTGTTTTTACAATTATGATTTTTTCAGGCCTTCAAAAATTAAACATTTGACCATAGTTTATTATTGATATACTTATATTTCAAGCCGAGATCAATGTGTCCGAGGTGCATCGAATGCAGTAACTACTGCATGACTCCTAGGCCACCGTCAGTTATCCAAAACAGTTTAAATACGATTGATAAATAAGTTGAATATTTATAAACCAACTGTGAACTATACATATAAAAGCAAATTAAAAGCAAATATATATATATATATATATATATATATATATATATATATATATATATATATATATATATATATATATATATATATATATATATATATATATATATATATATATATATATATATATATATATATATATATATATATATATATATACTATTAAAAGCATAGTTTACCTTAATATATATATATATATATATATATATATATATATATACTATTAAAAGCATAGTTTACATTAAACAAATATTCTTGCTAATTAACTCTTATATACTTTTACTACAAATGTTGAAAGATTTCAAGAAAAGAAGCTTTATTTATAATATAAGTTTCTTTAAAAAAACACTTTTATATACATAATATAAAACTGTTTTTTTTAAAGAAACTGTTCTTGTAAATAATTGGGTCTGGTGCTGGTGGGTGGTCATTGTGGGTGTTGATGGGGTCGGTACTTGAAGGTGGTGATGGTGGGGGATGATTGTGGGCGGGGATGGGGTGGTTCATTAAATTGATGAAGGTGTAGGTGGTGATATATATGTATCAAAGTTAAAAGTTTTTTAATTACAAAAATTTTCTAGTTTTCTATTTATTTCATTATGCATTGTTAATAAAACTTATGTATTTAGCAATTTGCAAAGTTTTTATTTCAAAATTTATGTATTTAGCAATTCGCAAAGTTTTATTTCAAAATTTTTAAGTTTTTACATGGCTTTGCAGCGAAATTCCTCTATACATACAATCTATATATATACAATCACACCATAGAAATAAGTAATTATTGAACAAGCCGGACCAATTTCACGAAATTAAACAATTAACAAATATAAGAACTAAACATTCAAAAATAAAAAAATAGTAAAAAAAAAATTTTTTTACAAAAAATTTGCTTTTAATTAAGCGCACAAAATTGTAAAAAAGAAATTTAAAAATCCTGGTTTGATATGAAATTTACAAAAAAATATTAATTGCAGAAAAACAAATTGGCCGAATTTTTTATAACCCTCGATTACACTAGAACTTTGTTTTCTTCTAGGAGTGATTAAATTTGTAAAATTTTCGAAACCACAACATGAGCGCCTACTATCAGGACCCAGCTAAGCACACACTACTCAACTTCCCCCACCCACTATCATATGCATTAAAACAACCGCCACCATAACCACCCAACCTATGTGCTCTTTATCATCCCCTCTAACACCACCCTCACCCCTCGGACCATCATCCACTACCAGCACCAATCGCAATCACCACTTACAGTCACCACCAACCATCATCAAGCAATACAAGCCACATTTAGCGCCATCATCAGCCACCCTCACCACCCACTATCAACACCCACCATCAGTACCTACCATGAATGCCTAGAACCACAACCTACCATCATCAACTACCATAACACCAAACACTACCACTTTCCGTTTCTAAAATGAAAAAACCCCATGCACGTCGTTGTGTGCAATCCCAAAATTTTCATATGCAGTAAAACAAAACCACAAAATTGTGAAAAAATAAAAATTTCAGGCATGCAATAGAACAAAATATACAAGTCCCAATTTATGTACGTACAGCTTGTGTTGTACGTACTTAAGATTTAATAAATTCCCTTCGCGCATTTTTTATTTTTCATTTGTAATTATTCTAATAAATAAATACAAATGAAGAATAAACAAAATTTTCTGTGTACATACGGCAAAACACAATACATAATACAAGTTAATTATTTTATTATTTTATTATTTAATATAAAAAATAATGTTGAATTAAAAGATTATTTTATTTGCTAAAATAATATTTATTTCTTTGAATCTGTTTTAAGACTAAAATATTTTATTGACAATATTCCCTTTTATATGATTTTTGAGTAAATATGAAATATGAACTTAAAATGCTAAATTATTAAAACCCAAAAATATAAAAAGTGTGTGAACTTAATTTTAAAGTGCTATATTAACAAAAATCTAAGGTAAAAATTGTGGGAATATTTAATTATTCTAAATTTAATCTAATACTATTGAAAATATTATTTGATTAATTTGTTATTGTTATTTTTAGTGGATAATGTTAACTCCTCCCTCCTTAAAGATCTATGTCTCGTAGATGAGGACCTTGAGTTGAAAATAGTTCTCCTGGTAACAATACAATTTTTTCCTTTTTTTAATTTGATTAGTGTCATGATTGAAATAAGGATGATGATTGATGCCTACGTCCAAAACAGTTGAGAAATTGTGATTTGTAAATAGTTGTTGCAGCTTTTTAATATTAAGTGTAGACTGTTTAAACATCCATTGTCGAGTTTCATGCCTTTCTCGGTCAAGTTTGATTGCAATATTGGTGGTAGAATTTGTGCTTTTTTATTGCTTAATTTGTGAATTTCATTGTAGTACTGTACTAAAAAACTGCTATGTAAAAATTTGCTTGAATTGGTTAGGGTTAGGTTTCCATTAAAATTACTCAGGAAAATGGTGTTATTGTATCTATCCACTGCTATATTTATTAATTCTCTTTGAGTCAGATCCTTATATTCTTCCTGATCCTTATATTCATCTCACGATTTCAATAATGGTTGAATGGACTCGTTCAACAATTCTGTTAACTTCACTTCTTTGAGAGGGTGTTAAATATATTTCAATTCCCAATGTTTTAATATAATCAGCTATAATAGGACTAATGAAACTTTTTTCGTTTTCCATTCTAGGTGCAGTAAAATAGTGCAATATTTTTCTTATTTTATCTCTCAAGTGGAAAACTGATTTATCTTTGATACTAAAGAATTTTGTAAATTTTGAAAATTTATCAACACATGTGATAAACTTTTCGTTTTTCATTTCAATGATGTCAATGTATAATATTTGTGAAGGGTAAGTTGGAATAGGAGTCTTCTGTTGTTCTGGTTTATTTGGATGACGATCATATTTATTAACATTACATATGTCGCAATTCTGTGTGTACTTTTTGATTAACCTGAGCATCTGTGGGAAATAGTACTTTTCTAAAATTTGTTCTTTATTTTCCTTGCAATTTCGATAGGCTCTTTTGTGTTATTCTTGGATTATTTTAAATTTATCCTCTTCGATGGCGATATCCTCAACTAATCTTTGCGTTATACGTATCTTGAACCTTGAGAAGTGTTCTTTAAAAATTTCTTGTAGCATTTGAATATAATTCTCAGGGATTTTTACTCCATTGATGATATTTGGTTATAATTTTTCTTTTAAAACTTGGGTTAACGCTTCTTTGTTTATTTCAGGTAATGTAATATCTGAGAAAGGTTGGATGAGGTTCTTCCTGGGCACAGAGATTTTTCATGAGCACAGATTGCCTAATGATTATTTGATTTTTAAACACGTTTATTGGTGCTTCGGTGTGTGGTATAAGGTCTGTGCTATTTTCTTCTGCACTGTGTATTATTTCTGTTTCTGAGGAAGTAAGTGTATTTAATTCTAGTTCCAGCCTTGATAGAGCATCTGCTACTTTATTAGTGCATCCAGGTTTGTAAATTAGTTCGTAGTTGTATTCTTCGATTCGAGCTTTCCATCTTTTTAGCTTAGCATAGTTATTTCTGCGCCTATAGTAAGATGTTAAGCCAAGGAATCCTTTTAGTTGTTTAAGGTTTTCTGGGGGCTTTAGATTACGAATTGCTGAAATTTTGTTCTGATTAGGTTTGATACCTTGAACTGTTATGGTATACCCTAAAAACTCGATTTCGGTTTTTAAAAATTCTGTTTTGTCCAAGCTAACAAGTAAATTAGCTTCTTTAAGTTTTAAGAATATTTTTTCAATATTCCTCAGATGTTCTTCCTCATGTTCTCCTCCAAATATTATTATAACCATTCTATATTTCTTAATTCCGAAAGCATCAATTTTTTTTCAACAATCCAGACTGGTGCGTTATATGGACTTTTTGACGGTCTAATAATACCATCTTGTAATATTGTTTTTATATGTTCTTCTACTTCTCCTCTCATGTTGACTGGGTATGGATATGATTTTGCATATATTGGATCATCTGTAGTTGTTTTAATTTCTGCCTTCACATTAGTTTCAATTATCTCCTGATCATTATAGATCCAAAAAGTTTTTGAAATTTTTGAATTGTAGTTTTAACTTTTATTTTTAATTCGTGGCTCAAAGGGTTGTCTCTAATTTATATATTATTCACTTCTACAGATATTTTTCCTTTTAGTTGAATCTTTAAATTTGGTTTTATCGTTAGTATATTATATTTTCGATCAATTAGCGCTTTTATATGTTTTTTAAGGTGTCTTCTCCAACAATGCCGTCAAAACTCTTTAGACCAGGTAAAACATAAAAATCTGTTGTAATATTGTTCCCGACAGGTTCGAAAAAATTTCCACTAACTTTTTTCGTGAGCTTGACAATTTCGCCTGCTGTTGTTACTATAAAAGGAGTTTTTAATAATGTGATTTTAGCTGTCAGTGATGATTTAATAAAATTTTTGTTTGCCCCAGTGTCGATGAGGAATTTTAAAATTTAACCATCTTTGACTCGATATTCTATGTATGGATGGCCAGGGAGGCATAAAATTAGTTCTGGATTTTCTTCTTTTATTTGGACTTCTTCTTATTGGTGGTCATTATATTATTGAATATATTTTTCGTAGGAAAGTGATTCTGCCTCTGTTTCTATATTGTAAAGTCTTTGTTGCTTTCTTGAATTTTCCTCTCTATTATTTTCTCTTTTAAATGGTGTATTATTATTTCCATAGTTCGGTCGATTCATATAGTTAAATTTGTCTCGTTTGAATAGATCTATCAACTTCCATTGATTCAGCTGGTTTTGGTCTTGGAGGTTCTCTCCTATTCAGTTGATGCTGAATATTGTACCCAACATTTCTTTGTTGTGGAGTCATTGTGTTGAAAGGTCTTCGCTGGCCTAGATGTTCATGATCTAGGTGTAATTTTGATTAATTGGTGCTGTTACTGATTTATTAAATTCCTTCTTGTGCACTGATACATTTCTAAAATTCAGATTCTGAATTTCTAAACAAGATGCGTAGGCTTCTGGAAGTGTTTGATGTCTTTGTATGATCAACATTTTGGAAAGATCACCATTTAATTCTCGGATAAACACAACAAGGGCCTTATTTCTATAAGTTTCGATAAGTACATCAATCGTTTTTGTTGTATAATCTTCAGTTTTTATTTTATTTACAATCAGCAAGAATTGGTGATATATATTTGCGTAAAATTCATCTAAACTAATACTTTTCTGTGTTAAATTGCTAAGTTGATGTTCTAGAGTAGGAAGATTCGTTTTGTCCGCGTAATGAAGTGAGAGACATTATTTTATTGCTGTTCAATCATTATCAAAAATGTTATACGAAATTAGTGCGGAATCTGCTTTTCCTCTAATTTTCTGTCGAATACTTTGTAGAATAGCTCGGTAATGGGCTTATTACAAATTATTTCGTAATCTCTTAATATGTTTTCTACGTTGTGAATCCATGAAATATTATGAATTGGATTTCCATCTAAAGTTTGTAATACCTTTACACAATCTGGTAGTTTGCTAATGTCTTTTAAATTTTTAAATCTTGTTCATTTCTAGGTACTGATAATTCTGGAGATGGTATAATTTTTAATAGTCTTTCATTTTCTATTTTTTTGATTCTCTGTTCAATATTTCTGGTCAATTCGCTTTGTGCATTTATTGATCCAGTCAATTGTTTTATAGCTTCTTGCATTTTTTCCATTTGAGACATATTGAAGTATTTATTTGTAATAACTTATTTTGTAATATCCTTGTAGAGTTTATTAAGAAATAGAGGACTTTGATAGCTTGGGTCTTTATAGTGTACTGCCTGATAGATGCACTCGGGACGTGTATCTTCTAGGTAAAACTGTGGATGAGTAGTATTTCTCATTTTTAGCTAATGTGCGTTAAAAGTTGCAGCCAGCCTACTAATAGTACGTTCTTCGATCACAGAGGTTATATCTTAGTTTCGTTACTTTGGTGGATCTTATTGTGATCGGTAGTGTTAGATACTTCTTACTTTTGATGATGATTTTTCCCCTCGCTAATTATTCATCTTTTCACTACTTGCACTTTGTTATAATTTTTTATTTAATAACTTTGAATCGAGATCCCTGCTCGGGCGCCAGTTAATTATTTTATTATTTAAAATTAAAAATAATGTTGAATTAAAAGATTATTTTATTTGCTAAAATAATATTTATTTCTTTGAATCTGTTTTAAGACTAAAATATTTTATTGACAATATTCCCTTTTATATGATTTTTCAGTAAATATGAAATATGCTAAATTATTAAAACCCAAAAATATAAAAAGTCTATGAACATAATTTTAAGCTAAAAATTGTGGGAATATTTAATTATTCTAAATGTAAAATTTAAAATGCTAAATTAACAAAAACCTAAGGTAAAAATTGTGGGAATATTTAATTATTCTAAATGTAATCTAATACTATTGAAAATATTATTTGATTAATCCGGTTGCGCGTGTAATATGGAATTTTTTGCAGATGCGCGTATAATATAACAAATTTGTTATTGCTATTTTTAGTGGATAATGTTAACTTACATATACTAATCCATATTCCATGTATTTAATATATATTTTTTGATTTGCTTACTGTAAAATGTTACAGTCAGCGTTATTCCAGAAACAGTTCGACCCAAAATTTTCGTTTGCTGTGTGGAACAAAACTTTTTCGTTTGCTCTGCGATAATCCGAACATTGGACAATCCAAACGATGAAATAACGAAACACACATGTACTGTATTTCCGAAAGTCATATAAAAATCCAAAAACGCGCATATGAAATTAAAAAACAACAACAAAATATGAAACCTTTCTTATATGATCATAATAGAAAACCACAAATCTGAAATCTGAATTAGATAAAAATAACCTGTCAAAACCGTATTCAAACCAAAATTTTAATATTAATTTATTATATTTGTCTATGCTGATTAATTTTCTGGTTTATTTTCGTTTATATATATATATATATATATATATATATATATATATATATATATATATATATATATATATATATATATATATATATATATCTTTTACAATATTCTGAGGCGCTCACAATTTGCATATTAGTATCGGATTAGTTAAAATTTTTATGGGGGATGTATAAACATAAATAAGCACGTATGGCCAATGTGGCTCCTGAATCCATATTAAGGTTCTATTGCTCTCTTAACATTGGCTAGGGAGAAAGGGGCAGATCTAAAGGTCGTAGTGCTCTCTCGCGATCCCAGGCAAAAAAGAAAATGAATATGTTAGCTCTTATTATCATTTTACCTCACTCTTAGTGTGACGAAGAACCAACGACATGGAATGGCTCGTGTTTTTGGTTTTTTAAAAATTTCTATTTTCGATTTATATTTTAGTTTTTTTTTGTTTTATTTCTGTAGTTCAGAACTACCTTTCAAATTTAAAAGAACTGCGAGTTATTTTTTTCTGGGTAACATTAGACAAAAAGTCGTAGTTATTGTTTATCAATACGATATAAAAACAATAGTAATACATTTTTTTTGTTAATAGCACAACGCGAGAGAGCACTACAACCTTGAGAACTATTAAGAGAACTATAGAACCTTAATATGGTTTCAGGAGCTAGATTGGCCAGTTTGTCTGACGTCAGAATGCTCTTCCCTAGATGATTAAGTGTTCTTCTTGCAGCTGCTTCGCAATAGCATAATCGATGTTCCGTTGTTTTCAGCCGGTCCCTTTTTTTAGGGTGGTAGAATTCAGGGCTGTGACCTGCCATGAGACGTATTAAGGTTCAAATGTCGTTGCTAAGGTTGCTAAGGTTAATTAGTTTATCCACCATGATTTTGTACGGTATGATAATATTTTAAAAATGGATAAAAACTAATTTCGGGTGTTGATAAAACTATGTAGAAAATAATAAAAAAAACCCGAAAATACTGTGTTTTCTGTGTCAGTCCACGTAATTATCAATCGTAATTATCAAACAGTATTCGTTTTTATCCATTTTTAAAATTTCACTTAGATTGACTACTCCGTCTACTCCGGCCGATTTATAGGGTGTAAAGTTGTTTATTGGCAACTGATTTTTTCAGAAGTGAAGATTTTTCCACCGAGGCTCCTATTGTGTGGTGTGGGACGTTGTGCCCTTTCCACTATCTCTTCATCTTCTGAGTTATTAATTAGTTTGCAGCCCGGAAAGTGAGTAGCAAGGAAAACTTCTAGTGTTTTACCTACTAGTTGTTAGATAACCGTCTTTCCTCTCTAGCAAACCGATTTCTGCAGGAATATCTTTTGTTAGTATTTTTTGTAGTCGGGAGGCCGCTGGGATATCAGTAATCTCGTCGAACAGTTTCTCTCATGACTCCCTTTTGGATTTCCTAAGAAGGTTATTGTATTTGGTAAGTGCGGTTTTGTACTCTTCCCAATTACTGAAGGTTTTTGCTCTGTTGAACATTTTCCTTGTCGCTTTGCATTTGACCGCTAGTTATTCATTCTATCTCGGTACTTGTTTGTGAGTTGCCTTCCGTGAAGTAGGACAACTTTGTTCATAAGCATTAATAATACTTGTGACAAGTTGATTTGGGTGGAGGTCAATGCAGTCTGGGCTGCTAATTGTCGCCTCTGAATATTTTATTTGATACTTAAGAGTTTCTTGGTACTGGATTCAGTAATACAACGTTCAGAAATCCAGTTATGGATTTCTGAACGTTGTATTACTTACAGCGTGAAAAAACGCAGTTTGAAATAAATGCGCTTGTAGTCAGATAGGGATGCTTCCTTTGAGACATGGCAGTTAACACATTTCTGAACAGGGGCTTGCTATAGTGAGGCCAAGTACTTTCTGCCTTATACTATTTTCAAAGGTGGGTGAATTGCCCCTGTTTAAGAACTCTAGGTTGTTAATAGTAAGATATTTAAAAAGTGACTCATCTCTTTTGTTTAGATTACTGCTAACCCATATAATGTGGTGGGCGTTTACATCAAAGCCCAGGATGACTGGTAGTTTATGGCTTTTACTATATTCCAGTTCTGGCTCCAGGGAAGTAAGTTGAGGCAATAATAACCTCTTGAAAATTCCCTGTGGTTGATAGTTTCACCAGTGCAGTTACAAGATCTGTTCAGATGAAATTTGGATTGTTTAGATAATTAATTTTGGAAGATAGAAGAATTCAAGCTCTAGTTCTGCTACAATTTTTGTCAAAAGCTAACTTATCTAATATTTGAGGAATTAGATGAAATTTAAACAATCCAAATTTCTAAATATCTAAACAATCCAAATTTCACCTAATACCTTTCCTTCTAATATTTGAGGCATAGCTTAATACCTTTCCTGGTTCCTTCTTTCAAAATATTATTTGTTTCTTGAAAATTTTTTACAAACAGGGCAATATCATCCGCAAAGCGTAAATTATTTAAATTAATATTATTCACATTCAAACTTATACCATAATTAGTACACTTTAGTTTTCTAAAAACTTCTTCGAGTACTGCAGTGAATATGGATGGTGATAATGGATCACCTTATCTAACACCCTTTATTTTGAAATATCTACCTTCTTGATCTAACATTATTTTTGCCTCGCATTTATTATAGATGTTCTGCAAAATTTTGATGTATTTATTATGTACATTTTAAGATTCGCCAAATAAAACCGTGCTCTATGCCATCGAACGCTTTATGAAAGTAATTGAATTTGATGTTCCGAGCATTTTTCTATACTTTAATCAATGCTCGGTTGTTGAATATCCAGATCTGAATCCTGCTTTATCTTTGGTTAGCATCTAGAGGTATTGCTATTCTTTTTAACATACATTTGGCAAAAACTTTATATAATGTTGATAACAGACTTATAGGTCCATAAATATTAATGTCATCACCTTTCTTATATATCAAGATTATCGTTGAGCATTTCCATTGATATGGCATAGTTTCGCTATCGATGATTTTATTGAAAGTTTTTGACAAAATTGGTACTATTTCGTGTGTGCTATATTTTAGATATTCGGCATTTATATTACCGGTATTGCCTCTAAAACTTTTGAATTAGTTATTGGAGGAATATCTGAAGTATAGTTTAATTCTGCCGTTAGATCTGTTTTTTTTGTTCTGTCAATGTTAATGAGTAAAAATTTTCAAAAAAGTTAGTAACTTCTTTTATTATTTCTCTTTGTATATTTGATGTTTTTTGCTGATATTTCTGTTATCCATTTTTTTCTTAATTTTTTCAAGGAATATTTACAAATTTTCTTTATTTTTTTCCAGGAACCAATCTCTTTCAAGATATTTCTTATGTTGTTTTCTTTATAAATTTATATATCTTGTTTGCTATTTTTCTTGATTTTTCATGTAACCTTTTGACGACTTGTCAATTTGTGTTTGTCTTTTAATTTCTTTTTAAATGGAGAGTTGCCAATTACAAGCTTGTTGCCAGATCCTCTGAATCAACCTTTCACCTCTTTTATTTCTAGTTGCGTAGCTATGTTTTCCCATTATTAATACTTCACCTATTTCTTGATTGCAATTTTTACTATTGAAGTCGCCCATTATGATCATGAAATCTCTACGAATTATTGCTACAGCTTCATCCACCTTATCATAAAAGTTTTCATGATACGTTCATTATATCTGTAAGGTTGATATGATTATAAAATCAAATCTTAATTTTAACGCAATTATTATTTCGCTAAATGCAATTATTTCTTCTATATTTTTCTCAAGATGGTTATTAATAAGGAAGCCAAATCCAAAATACCAGATGGAACGGTTTTCTGTTGCAAAGATTCTCTCTTCCATCTGGTCTTTCAATAATTCTTTCGCCATATAATCTTACTTCTGCCAATCCATCTAAGTCCCATTTAATTTTGCTTAGAGCGTTATCTAGTTTTGCCAATTTTTCTTCAAATAATAGTGATCTAATATTATAAGTGCATATGTAAAGTTCATCTATTTTATCGTTCAACATCGAATTAGTTAAGATTTCATTATTCCTCCTATTTATATTTTGTTTTATTGGTGCTTTGCTTTTAGTTTTATTCTGGTTTTTATTTGTGTTTACAGTACAAATATTTCTAATTTTATTTGGACTTATACGACTTATACCAATGTGAGCTTATAACAGTTTCCAAATTAATGGAATGAGTTTTTTATTCTTCAAAAGGCATAAGTGCACAGTGCATTATTACTAGAACATTATTATTAATTATATTTTATAAGTAAAATTACTCAATTACCTAATATAATGTGATTCTTATAATAAAAAAATTTCCGTTATTTTTGATTATATTACAGAATGACAAGTAAATGAATATAATACCTTAAAAAAAGAAAGTATGATATACACTTTTTTAAAGAAAATAGCAATTAATACTAATAAAAGTAATTAAAAATAAGAAATTTTAATTATATGCGTTATAAGTCCATTTTATATTATTATATGCCATGACAAGTCCATTTTATACCTGGTCTAAGAAGGTAATCATTTTCAAACATTTGAAAATCTATATTAAATATATAGCTAAAATTAAGCAAAAGTTAAGAAACTCATAAGTTAATAAAAAAAATGCTTTCAATATATTAATGTTACTACTTTATTATTGTCGAACACTAGATACAGAATTGTGCTCTTAGAATATTTGTAGTTACCAGGGAAATCCCCAAAATATATTTTTTTTTGTAGATTTTTATATCTATACACACAACTTTGTATAGTAATAAAGATACTCGTACCAATACCAACTTAGCATATTACATATCGATTAAAATATACCAAATTTGGACTTAATAACTTTTAAAAATAAAAATTTACTCCATTATGTATACTATTTAATTTACTTTTGACACTAATTTCAAAGATATTGACTGCAAATTGTTTCAAAATAAAAGAATATATAATTCTGATTGTTGTAATTATTAACTCTTTTTTTTAAAAAAAAAGCAGTTAAATCACTTTCAAAACAAACGGCGCCGACATATAATATTTATTAACTTAACTGAAATAATCAAATCTATAAATTGTTATGGTAACTCCATAAATTTATATACAAATTAATAACTAAAATAATTAGAGAAAAGAATTGGCTAAAAAGTATTGTAATATTTTGAAACAAATTGGAAAAACCAACATAATTAACTAATTTCATATATTTTTATATTGTAATTTTTAGTGGGTAATCATGGAGGGTACTGGAAATGACTTGTGATGCCGGGTGTTGATATTGGATAATGATGATGGTTGATTATATTGATGAATGTGAATGGTGATGATAGGTAGTTAGATGGTAATAGTGGGTGGTTATTAATAGTGGATATGGATGGTGCTGATGGTGGCTGTTGATTGTGAGTGATGGTCGTGGGTGTTGATGCCAGGTGGACGATGATGATTGGAGAGCAGAGATGGTGACTGTTGATGATGTATGGTGGATGGTACTAGTAGCACGGAGTGATGGTGGTGGATGGTGGGTGTTGATGGTAGTTCCTTAGGGCTTAAGGGATTTTCAAGGTTCGTGTTCATTGTGTACAAATATATATTTATTGTGTACAAATATATATTTATTGTGGATGGTGGATGTTGAGAAACAACAGCATAGCACAAAGTAAACTTTACAAGATACGAGTATATTTACTTGGGAAATATTTTCAACAGTATGCATATATATAGATATTTAATTTTCTTTGCAACAGTAAAAAAATCATACATATAGTAAAAAAGCATTCTTCTATAATAGCTAATATTCTATACCAAATCAAAATCTTAAAAAATAGAAAATTTTGTATGAATGAACTGCGAACACTTTTCGTTTTTCTCTGAACAAAATATATGAAGCCTCACATTCAAGGATGAGGGCAAAGGCTAGGATCGAGATAAGGACAAGGACCAGGACCGGAAGCGGGACCAGTACCGGGACCAGGACCGGGACCAAGGCCAGGACCCGGACCAAGCCTGGGAGCAGGACTAGGACCGAGACCGCGAGCAGGACCAGAACCAGGACTAAATTGTTTTCTAAGAGCAATTATAAAATCTGATGTTTTTAAAAGTATTTGTGCTTCAGATTTTATTCTATTTAAATGACACAATTGAATGTTATCATAATGATTTTCCTTGAATTTCCTTTCTTCTAAGATCGCAGCAAGGCGCGACGGGTCAGCTAGTTTTACATAATTTTCAATATCGCAAAAGAAAATTATTTTAGTTTTTACATTAACAAATTAATTGTTATAATTATAAAATAATTTAGAGATTTGGATATGTTTTTCTAGGTTGGGTTGAGCCTACCCGGCCCATTAGGATAATTTTTATTATTTGGAACTAAAGATTCACGATTACCTATTTCATTATTATAAATAAATTCAAGTCTTCTGTTAAATTTATTCCAATTTACATTCCTGAAATTGTAGCTATTTTTATTTTCTTACAATTCAAATAATAAATTGTTATAATTTTCTATTGAAATTGATGTTAATTGGTATAACTACTAATTTATCAGGTTTTTCTGATTTAGTGAATTTTATTCATGTATCTGCTAACATAATATCTGGAAAAGAATTACATCTAGTAAATGCCATATAGCTTACATTTATATAATAAACAATTTTCATATAATAAACAATTATCAAGTTACTTAAACTTTTCAAGTTACTTAAAAATATACCTCTATAATTATTAAGTTCGTTCCCCTCGTTTTGATTCAAAGTGTCGAATATTGTTTGAAATTCATTGCAAAATTCATGTGTATTTCTAGTAGTAGCCTAACTTGAAATTAAAAATTAATTTTTTATTGTTGTTAAACTTAATATAAATAATGGAAGACTAAGCATGAAAAATTGTCTAAATTATGATGTTTAAGGATTTAGTATTTAATTTTTCGCCTAATTAAAATTGCAGTTCCACCACCTTGGATCGATTGAGGCCTGTCGTTTCTTATGAATTAAAGAAAAAAGCTTGATTCATATTCTGTAAAGAAAAAAGCTTCATACATATTCGGTATGAAGCTATAAAAACTTATTTTATTTACAAATTTTGGGTAGGCAAAGCAATTATCCGAAATTGAAGTTTATTTTTTCAACTTTAAAGATTTGCATATTTATCATTACTAAAATGAGTTGAATTTTGCATCGCTAAGAGTGATTTTTTTTTTAAATTTTTAAATTTTTTAACATAAAATTATAAATTTTGGAGTTTAAGGTCTACTAGTTCAACTATAATGCTCACATTTTTTTACATTAATTAATAACAAACAATTGACAGGAAATCTAATTTTATAGCTGTAAATAAATCCTACAGATATATTTTTTTTGTTTAAAATTGTGGATAAACATGCACAATGTTTATACTTGCTGGTTGAAAATATCAGCTATAAATGTCAATTTTGTACCAATTAATTTAAAATACTGCAATTTTTGATAATTTCAAGTCTTGTGATAGGTTTATAAATATTTACACATTATTTTTAACCTATTTGAAGTTGAAATAATATTTTTAAAGTCAGAATAACTGGATGAAATTGAAAAATATTAAACTTAAATTTCCAACCGTATCAGTATACGGTTAGGGCTTCAAGTTAAGATTAAACTGAATAGGGACTAAATAGGGCTTAAAATTAACACTAAATTCCAGTCAACGCTTTCAGTGCATTACTTCAGGGTAAAGTGGAAAGCTGGACATTTCTTTTTTTGTTGCAATCACTTTACCCACCCAGAATTTTGCATCACGAATCGGCACTTAATATAATGATTTTTTCCTTTTATAAGTAAGATTTGTAACTAAAAAAAATGAATTTGTAAATACTGCAATTTGTAGATATTGACATTTACGATAACAGAATCATCAAAGTATGATGATTCTGTTATCGTAAATGTCAATATCTACAAATTGCAGTATTTACAAATGTTTAAAAAAATAGTAGTTAAAAGTCGAAAAAGTAACTAAGAAATAAATAGTAAAATTATTGCTTCGGATAGTTCTTACTATTTACTCTTTTTATTTCATAGCTTAATTATTTTAAGTTTTTTAACCAACTGGAGTTTTAATATATAAAGGGATTTTTTTAGAGGTATAGTTTTTCAGTAGGGATACCTGTCAAAGAACCTTTGGCAAATATCAATGGAAAGACTTACCCCCGAACAACGTCTACAAACGTTGTACAGTTGTAAGTCATTCTGTACGCCAAACTCACAGATCGCTCCGTGAAAGTTATGGTCAGCATAATCGACCATGTGAGCAGCTTATTCGCAATACAATGTCTCGATGAATGTTTACGTATACGCTAATGGATAATATCCATCCAACACGAGCACACATTGCATACCGATTGCTTCTGTAGACGAAATTGAGAGAGAACACAAATTTATCGAACCAGGCATCATTGAACTATGCAGCTCTAAAGAATAAGTACTTTTGTAGTACTTTTTGTGGAAATACATGAAGTATTTAATATAATATAACTTTTTATTATATTTATCAGCAGCCGGATTCCATCCATTATGTAATAAACAACATAGACATTGACATAGTTACCACAATTTGCTATCCCATAAACATATCGCAATCTCTAAAACTTTATATTCTGTAAGATAAAAAGCATTGATTTGATATTGAGCACTTAAATTTACGGTTGAGACATTGACAAAATAAGGTCTAAGATGGAAATTTTTTAAATTAAATTTTTATATTTGCATTATTTTGAATGTGAATTCATTATTATCTAATAGCAAATAATCCTTAGTAGTCATTTTTAACTTATAAAGACAACTTTAACTATGATGAAGAAAACTGATTTTCGGAGATTAAACGATTGATTTGATTTAAAACAAACACTGTTTAAAATAGTACTCTTCAAACGCTATGTATTATATTTTATTATTCTAATTAATATAAAGTTAATTTTCTATCATGAAATCTTGGTATCAATTTTAGTTAATTACTTATCTTTTCCTCAAGATAAATTAAATCATGCAGTGTAGAGTTAGTTTCAGCCCGTTTGTTTTCTTCCGTTCGTTTTTTACTTCATCAATATAAAAAAGAAGAAACAAAAATATGCCTTCGAATAAAAAAAATTGATAATTTTTAATTTCGAACCACAAAAAAGAACGTATGTCAAAAATCTATAATAGATGTTGGATAGTTTCAAAAATTCAAAAGATTTCAATAGACGTTGCACAGGTGAAATAGATGCCACAGAGGAAAAATTTTTTTATCTCAATGTGCGGATAGAATCAACAAATTTTTACACATCGATATAAGGCATAGATTTATTTTGATGTCAATGCCATCTGCAATGGCTTTATGGAATCCAGCTGCAGATCATCTTAATATTTTTTTAATATTGCGAAATCGTTTAACTAGTATTTGATATTTAGCGTGTTAGAAATTGATATTTTTGAACGACTTTAAATAAGAAGCACATGTATTTTATAATTGAGAACATATATTTTATAACTGAATCACAAACTGAATACCCAGGTTCATATATCAAAAACTCTTCAAAAGGCAAGTCGTTTGACAAAATATTAGAATCTAATCTACTACATGTTCTCCCTGAAATAAATAGGACAGGAAGATTATATGCTGCGTTCATTTTTAGATGGACTAGACGGAACCACTCCAACATTATACATTTAGATAGAAAATATTTTCGTTGAAATTTAGTGACGGTATTGATTTCAAAATGCGATGCATAAATATAAGCGTTTTTAGCATTTGGTGGATTTTTCATGTAGAAAAAATTGGTGGATTTTTCAAATAGACGGTAATGTGTTACCATCTATATTTTGATTTTTCACACTTCCGGCGACTACATAGAAGACCAAAAGATAAGTGGTGCAGTGGTTAGAGCACCTGCCTTCCAATCGGAAGGTCCCACGTTCGAATCCAGTCAAAGCCTTATAAACTTTTCTGTGAATTTTGAAAAAAGCCGACTTAGCTACCATTCGTCATTGGGATAAAATTAATTAAAAAACTTTCCTATCTTAAAATTTCCCAAATTATAAAATTACCTATGCCTCCCCATAGCCAAATACTGTGTATTTGGCTATGGGAAGGCATAGGTAAAATTTAAGGGAAAATTTTCTGAATATTTGGCTACGAATAAAAGTAAAAATAAAAGAAGATAGATTAAGATAAATAACTAAAGTTTGGAAGATAGTCGAAAATTTATGTAAATCTACAAATATTTTCGTTTTGGTATGAACACCATAGGCTCCTATGCCCACTAATTAGCTAGTTTTGGAGTCATCAGTGTACCAAATCTGCGAGTTTGAGTCGCATTTTGAAGATAGTTTTATCCATTTTAGTCTCCCTAGCAAGGATTTTCTTAAAATTGCATTTGACTAGTATGTTGTCCTATCATATGTTTAGAGTAGAGTCTTCCCTTAATGTTAACTCAAGCATTGTATGCGCTAGCTTACCATCAGTATAAGAATAAAACCGAATTTGTCATCGCCCGGAAGGAGTTTCTAAGTCATGAGTCTTGCTTCTCTTTGTATTAAAAGATGTAGTGTTGGGAGATCTAAAAGCACCTCTAGCGCTGCTGTAGGAATAATTTGCATTGCATCTGTAATTCCTACACATTCCATTTTTTCAATTCCTACTTTGTTTATTTACATATACAACATATATACATATTTATAAATAAATGATACTTGTAAAATATAAAACGTTTGTCTAATAGCTCTTTTTAAAATCCCTTCTTTGATTATATTTTTCATAATCCCCCGTATCAATATTAGATGATTTCTTTTTAATTTTAAAACTTGTGTTTTTTACAGTGAGTACATTTAGAAAAAAATTAATTTCTTGCAAATATAAAAAAAAATGATTAGTCTTGTTGGTGGGTGATGCTCGATTGCTTTGTGGGTGCTGATGGTCGTTGGGGACTGATCCGGGTGATCCGGGTGTTAATGGTGTGTATGACGCTGTTGGGGTTTGGTGATGACGAGTGGTTAGTGTTGGTGAATGTGGGTGGTGGTTATGGTTTGACTGTGGGTGGTGATGGTGTGGTTTTATTACGATTTGTTGATGGTGGATAGTCGGTGTTGGTAGTCATAGTGATGGCGGGGAATGTGGGTGATGATGATGTGTTATAATGGATGTGGATGGTGTAGATGGTGGCTGTATATTGTGAGTGATGATCGTGGGTGATGATAACCCAGGTGGTAACAGTGGGTGATGATGATAGTTACTGCTGGTGGGTGGTGATGTGTTGAAGTATATAAAAATATATATATATAACAATGATAGTTACTGATGGTAGCTGGTGATAGGTTTTGCAGGTTGCTGTATAAATATTATTATATTAATATAATAATACTATGATGATATGCAAATTATATAAATATAATACGCAGAACTTAATTTGAATTTTACTGCTAATTAATAAGAACTTCTATGTTTCACTTAAAATTCCCTTTATTAAGCGAGACAAATATAATTATATTTAAATAAAAACAACTTATTTAATTTAGCGTCAGAATTAGTCTACCGCGAATTACCAAAATCGAACCCCTTTTATACGTAATATATGCCCTTTCAGCATATATTGATTTCCAATCAATATGTTGTATAATAAATAATACGTATTATAGGTGAAAAACCCAAATTACTATTAGCACATAACGGTTAATGCTAAATTAGCATAACAGTATTTAATGTGTTATTCTTTTAGTAATCCTTAATTCACATTATTTTACATTTCCAAATGTATTTAGTAAACAATATCGTATTCTTACTTTTTGTTTATCTACTTATGGAATTTGCGGCTGACATTATAAATGATATTTTCATTGTTGTTAATAATAATTATTAGTACACAACCCTCCCTTCCCCAAGTAAAAAAATAGGTACTTTTTTTTTTATTCATGCAGGTGGTTCGTAATTTTGGTTTTTCGGAGCTTCCCATTTTAGTTTATTTTATATATTTAAAAAAAAAACGTTACAAAAACTACATTGTTTTCTTAAACCTAATAAATATTAAGTTCTTACTTCTAAAACAATTAAAAGTCTCTTAACAAATTAAAAAACATAATTTACATATACATTAAAAATGTTTTAAAAGATTAAATATAAAATTCAAATTCCACTTAAAATAAAACTTTCTTCTTCTTCTTGCTCGGCACTACAGCTCTAGCGAGCCACGGCCGAGGAAAGTTGGTTCTTCCACAGGACTCTGTCCTGCGCAGCAGTTTTCTAGCTTCCGGTAACGTCTGCTTCAACACCGCCCTTCCACCGGAGATTTGGTCTCCCTCTCTTGCGCCTACCCTCAGGTTTGGAGTCGCTAGCTTTGGCTGGAGCTGTATCATCCATTCGCACCACATGACCTAGCCAGCGTAATCTTTCGATGCGGCATTTTTTGACTAGGTCAGCCTCCTGATACAACTCATAAAGCTCGTGGTTATAGCGAATTCTCCAAACCCCCATTAACGTTAACGGGACCGTAGATACAACGAAGAATTTTTTTCTCGAAAGACCCTAAGAACTGCTCATCAGTACTGGATATTGTCCATGACTCTACCTCGTACAACAGCACTGGAACGATGAGCGTCTTATATAATGTTGTCTTGGTCTTTCGACAAAGCGATTTTGATCTCATTAGCTTACTCAGGCCAAAATACCGGCGCTTGGCGAGGACAATTCTTCATTTTATCTCTAGGCTGGTGTTATTGCCTTCTGCGGTCACCATACAACCGAGGTAAATAAATTCTTTGACCAACTCAACGTTGTATTCCCTAATGGTTATGTTTTGACCTATACGGTGACCGAGGGGGTTGTTTCATGAAGCCACCATGTACTTGGTCTTGGCCCCATTTACTTGCAGGCCTAACCTGCTTGCACATTCTTCCACAACTGCGAAGGCTTCACTGACGCTTCCCTCGCTTCTTCCGATAATATCTAGGTCGTCAGCATACGCAAGGATCTGGGTTGACTTGTTGTATATTGTGCCGCTTGTTTCAATCCCAGACTGACGCACTACCTTTTCAAGTGCGATGTTAAATAGGTCACATGATAGTGCGTCACCTTGCTTGAAGCCTCTGTGGTGTTTCGAAGATTCTGGAGGTGTTGTTGTCGCATCGGACTGCGCATAACGTACATGCCATCGTCATCCTGCAGAGATTGATAAGTTTTGCAGGGAAGCCGAATTCGGTCATGACATGTAGGAGCTTGTCTCTCCCTATCGAGTCATACGCAGCCTTGAAATCAACGAAGAGATGGTGAGTGTTTACGTTGAATCCTTACACTGCTCCAGAATCTGACGCAGCGTGAAGACCTGGTCTGTTGTTGATTTACCAGGTATGAAACCACATTGGTACCGGACGATATTTTGCTCCATATATGGTTTGATGCGCAAGCAGATAATAGATCACAGGATTTTGTACGCTACATTCAAGATGCTGATGCCTCGATAGTTGGAGCAGTAAAATCTATCACCTTTCTTGAAGATAGGACAAATTAGACCCATATGCCACTCAGTGGGCATTCTTTCTTCGGTCCAAATTTTAACCATGACTTGGTGAATGCAGCCTACCAAATCATCACCTGCCGATTTGAAGAGTTCAGCAGGAATGCCATCTTGATCACGTGATATGTTGTTCTTTAGTCTCTTGATGTCATTTTGGACCTCCTCCAGGGTTGGGGTTGGTTCGCTCTGGCTGTTGAGTGGACTATGGGGATGGCCTGTATGCACTTCTGTAGCCTCTGTTTCTGTTATATTCTCACTACATAAAAGCTCCGAGAAGTGGTCCGCCCATCGCTCTAGAATATCTTTGGAATCGGTTATAAGTTTCCCATGCGAGCTCAGAGCATACGTTGTGTTCGTGAGCCATACGGGATATTTTTTCGGTGTATTGGCGGACACTACCTTGTGATTTTAGCGCTTCGACATTTATCTTGAGCGCTGTTCTATTGCGAGCGCTGTTCTATTGCGTTGGACGGATACCCGCGCTCGGAATTTTGTGATGACCAGATAGTGGTCCGAGTCGATGTTCGCGCCTCTACGGGTGACCACATCCAAGATGCTAGAAGCGTGTCGATTATCAATCACAAAGTGATCAATCTGATTTGATGTTCTTTGTGCTGGTGACCGCCAAGTAAGCTTATGAATATTACGATGACGGAACTTGGTACTGCCTATAACCATATTTTTCATTGCTGCCAGGGATATCAAGCGTAAGCCGTTATCGCTGGTGATATCGTGAGCACTATGTTGGCCAATAGTTTCCGGGTGTGTCATTAATAAGTCCTCCATTTTTTCCTTCTTTCCTTTTCCTAATATTTATTTTTTACGGGTTCGGTTATTAGCCGCACGCCAACCTCCATTTGCGGTCTGCGCTGGTATCGGAAACTGGATTATAGTGCCCGAATATTTCTCAGTCTTCAGCACTCGCACTTATCTTTTGGCAGGTCATGGACCAGTAACCAGGGCCACCACGAGGAGGTAAGATAAGTACTTGATGGGTTTACATAGTTGCGGCATTGGGCTATACCAGGTATAACCAGTCAATGCTTTCCCTATTGCCACCACATCCACAGGCCCAATAAAACATATATAAAAAAAATATCTTAATAGAGTACAAAATGAATAATGAATTAGAATCATATTTAAAAAACTTTATTTTATCATTGTTATTATTATTGTTATTAAGAGCTCATAACTCCCTTTTTAAATAAAAAACATTTTGCTTAAGTATAACAATTTCAACTACCATTATCTAGCAAACATTACTAATTTCATGTATATTTTTATAACATTACGTTATATGTAATTCATTTTAAATGCTAGTTATTTAGTTTATAATGTAAATCTTATTATTCCTTCCTTTACAATGTTTTTATCATCTTATTATTCCTTCCTTTACAATGTTTTTATCAATATTCAATCTAACTTAAAATTTATTGTAAAGCTTATTATCAAATAATACATTCTTTTCTTCTTCCTCAATATAATTTTAATTTTCTTTGTCCTCTTCAATTTTTTCCTTACATTCAACGCCCTCCTTAAGTTTGTTATATACTTCAATAGCTTTTATTACTTCATCATTCTGTACTACTTCATAATTATATTCTAATTCTTTATTACCTACATCTACCTTCTGATTTACTTCATCAATAACTTCTACTTTAACGCTATAATCAACGTCAACTTTAATAATATTAGCTATTTCTGCTACAACATTCTTAATTTCAAAACTACTCTCCACTAACTCTTCTAACTTTATCTCTCTATCCTCATTATAATAAGCTCCAATAGAATTATCTGTTAATATTTCATTCTCAACACTAAAATAATACACATTATCTATAATGTGTATTATTTTAATGTGTATTATTTTACTATCAATACAATTTAC
Organism: Empis livida; assembly: GCA_963932195.1. NCBI lineage: Eukaryota > Metazoa > Arthropoda > Insecta > Diptera > Empididae > Empis > Empis livida. The sequence goes on from OZ010647.1 coordinate 19,407,137, forward strand.
CAATTTAATATCTGAAATATTAACTTCTTCATTACCTTTTTCAATATTTTCTATCTCAATTTCAGTATCTTCATAACTATCACTTTTAATCTCATTTATGTAACTCTTTTCTTTTACACTATTTCGATTACTTATTATTTTCTTAGTTTTTAAATCTGTCCTACTTTTTAGTTTTTTTAATTTCTTTTTTTTATCCTTTTCTTACTAAACTGTTCATATGTAAATTTCTTAAATATGTTTTTGAATCTTTGTTTTTTCTTCGGTAGTCTAGTACCTATACTTTTGCTTTCGGTATTATTACCCCTTTCTCTATCCATTCTAAAAACTTCCTCTTTTTTTATCTTCTACTATTGTATTTTTAAATGCTTTCCGTGTAGTTTGTGTAGCTTTTACGAGCTTTGCTAAGTCTAACTTGCTTTATTTAAACCCGCGGCAACTTTCGAATCGACTATACGCCCTTGTCTTCATTCCTTCTTCGTTTCCCGATTGTAATATACTTACGGCTTCAAAATTCTGCCTATATAGACATGTTAATATTTTATGTTCGTCTCGTCTTAACCATTCGCATAGCATACCAATAATGTTATCATCCTTTTTATAATTGTTAGTTTCTTTTCCAATTGCATGGACTGTTTCGGAGCCTTGCTCTCCGCTTGCAACTTGCGAACGTCTACATTGCGTATACTCATGTCTTCTCATTCCACAGATTGAGCAACTTCTTACACTGTTACTATTACTCTCATTTGTCCTGTTACGGTAATCCCGACTAATGTGGCCAACTTTTCCACATTTAAAACATTTAATATTCGAGTTCCGATTTGTCCTGCTATTTTTAAAAGCCGTACTGTTATAATTAGATGTGTTAGTATTATAATTATTATTATTATTTTTAAACAAATTATTACTTCAATTGCCAAACCCTATAAACATAAGGTCTCTCTTATATACTGTCTTGCAGCTCCTATAGCAAATCTTAAATAGATATTGCTTAACTTGTTCTGAGCATAATCCCCCTAAAAGTACGCGTTTCGCAGTAATTTCCATTTCATTTATCAGCGCTTTACCTTCATGCTGATATTGCTCATTTACTCTGGTTTTATACGCTGCCAACTTCTCCGCTACTCTTTCACCGAATAATTCTATAATTTCATCTTAGCTTCTGAAATTTTAAATACGTATTTAAAATTTCAATGTAGCAATATCTTTACTTTCTAAGAAACGATTGAGTAGAATCCCCCTAAATTTTTCGAAAGAATCAACCGAAATGTGTCTGAATAACGTATTAGCTCGGCCTATTAACTTACTCTTAATTATTATTTTTATTAGTATGTCACTCTGGTCTTCTTTCGTCATGTCATAAGCTTGTTTGGCTAATTCCAGGAAATTAATTAAATCATTTTCGATATTTACCCCGGCACCAGAAAATAACGGTATCTGTGTCAAAAATGTCTTCAAAATTTTCTCTATCGGTAGCAACATTGTATCAAAGTCGTACGATTCATCCTAGCTAACATGATTTTCAACTGCTGGAACATGTCGTACTTGTGGCGCTTGTCGTAAATTGGAAACTGGATTCGTGGTAGTAAAGTTAAGTGGATTTGGTTGACTATGTTGATTTGGTGTTGAGTTTAATTTGTCATTATTATTGAGACCAGATGGTCCAGCATGTTGGCAATTAAAAGATGGTCGCTTAAGTGATGGAAGCATTGTCGTATTTGCTTTTAGTGATCGAGATTGTTTGACTTTTCGTCTCCTTGTCTTAGTCGGTCCTACCCTTAAATGTGTGCCACCCTCACGTAAAGTTCTTAAACCTACTACTAATTTTTTTGAAATTTCTTCTACTTGTATTTGGTGTAGAAAGTCCGAAAAATTATTTTTATTTAAAACTTCTAAACCATTCAAAGTTTGCCTATTTTCAAATTTATTTTGATTTTTTTCTACAACGTCTTTCCGTGAACTATCCCCAGCTGTACTTGTATTAAGGATTGAAAAACTACCTTTTTTTTGAAATTTTGTGTAAAGATTTGGTAGATTGGTTGGTTTGAGAAGGGGGACCGGAGCGGCCGGTCCGCGTACCTAGACCTACTAGTCCGTTGTGCCCCCTTACAAAACGTTTACACTCCGTTCCACACGAATCGTGCCACCCCACTTCTTTTATGAATTTCAGCAACTTGGCAGGATTTTGCCTGCTTATTTCATCTAAATTTTCTGTGGAGTAGAAACCAAAGCATTTTCTTCTTTTATTAAAAAGGGCTGGACAATGACAGAGCAGATGCTCCATGGTTTCATCATCCTCTGCACAGCCTCTACAAAGGGTTTCCGCTGTTAATCCTAACCTAGAAGCATGTTTACGTAGAAGATCGTGGGGTGATCATCAAGTCTAATAGTGACCATCAGATCAAGATGTTCGGAGAAAATTCACGGGACACAACCTGTTTCCATCTTGGATTCATCCGTATTGAGGACGATGCTATTTCTTGGAATGGGTGAAATATTCTCCCATTCTCTCTTAGACGGTATTCTTGTAACGATACTTCCGAGAATACTGTGATTTGGGGAAGGTAGTCATTTATCATGTTCGGATTGTGACACGCTGCTTCGATCACATGAGTGATTGTTACGTGGGGTGTGGGTGACCCTGAAGTTAGCGTATTTTTATTCAGCAGCCGAACTTTTAACAAAAAGGTTAATTCTCGATATACCTAACACAATCTCTAACGCACGAGTAGGTGCACTAGTACTGGAACCAGTAATATCTAAACAACATTGCCGCTGGATTTTTTCTAGAATCTTTAAGTTTGATCCGATTTCTAAGGATTTCCACCAGACTAATGATCCGTAGATGATTGTAGATCTTATTACACCGGTGTAAAACCAGTGTATAATCTTAGGTGACAATCCCTATTTATTGCCAATGGCACCCCTACATGCCCAAAAAGCCCTAGTGGCTTTCTCAGCCTTACTTTCGAGGTGGTATTTCCAATTCAGTTTTCCATCCAATTTGTGGTAGTATAAAGCTGGGTTTACTACGTTTGTTCGTAAAGAGGCAACTCTCTGTTTTCTTCGGGTTTACCTTGAGTCCGTTTTTTGTAGCCCAGCTGCATACAATGTTTAACGCACTCTGCATAATCTCGGCGAGAGTTGACTCAAATGTACCTGTAATCAGTATAGCTAGATCATCTGCATAACAGATGATAAAGTGACCGGCATTTGAAAGATCCTGCAAAAGCTCGTCCATCATTAGCAACCACAGCAACGGTAAAAATATTCCCACTTGTGGTGTACCGTTACGTGCTCGGCCTCTTTGTGACGAGCCCCCAAATTCTGCAATCAATGTTCTATTCCTAGCTATACTGATTACAGGTACATTTGAGTCAACTCTCGCCGAGATTATGCGTTCTTAGAAATCGATGTTCTGTAGTAAACAAAATTGAAGTTCCAGAAAATCTCATTAGCCCAATAATATTTTCATTAGCCCAATAATAATAATTTCATTAGTCCAGCTCATTAGCCCTGAAATTCCTACCGCAGGTATTTTAGAAATCAGGTTGCCTGAAATTCCTACCGCAGGTATTTTAGAAATTTTACCTCATTCTTAGCGCAGGTATTTTTTTGAAATTTTTATTTAAATTTGACATAATTTTAATCCCTATTTACTCAATTGTTTTATGTCTTTGGTTCTAGCATGATTGTAAGAATAATACCAGATGTCTTTTTTATATATACGTTTTTTGTACATTAAATATTTTGGCATGACTTAGTTGTATTGTGTATCATCATACAATTCATATTCATATATATTATGATTGTATCGTGAATAATATATTTTATATCTATTTTTTTTATTTTTTCCTTTCATATATACCCGAGTAGTGTTTTTAATTTATCGAGAAAAGAACACAGACATTTTTTTTCTCGAGATTTCTTGAGAAAATAACTTATTAAAATAAAAATCTAATGCACTCTATAATATAAACTGAAATTCATATTTTTATTATACAGCAAAATAAAAAATAGTAACGTAAAAATAAATTCTTCAAGTATTACAAAAATATATAAAAAGGTTTATAAAAATATAATAAATTTAATCATTTTTGTGATTTAAAATAATGTTTTAAGAAACACAGAGCATCCAAAGTTGAATCTCCCATCCTTGTTCTTTTTTTGGCAATATAATCTGTTGAAATAAAAAAATTGCCTGTTGCAATATTAAAATATTTTTACATACAAAAATCTTTCACAACGCAATTAGTTATAGCAATTGCTGATAATTGAAGATTTATTTATTATATAAATATACTATCGGGAATTCCCCGAATTGTTAAGTATAAAACAACTACAACCACTGAAGTTTGAGACAATTATGAATAACAAAATAGAAAACTAACGGTGTTTTTAAAAAAATTGTATGACAGTGATGAATAAGAAAATGAACATAACGGCAAATTATTAAAGGTTTAAGAATTTCCCAAAATAACAAAATTTTATTCAAAAAATTCACTTAATTATAATTTTTGCATATTTTTCGAGAAATATCTAAATTTCTCGAAAATTGTAACTTTATAATTTTAGAATTTTCCCGAGAATAAAAAAATTTTTTTTTTAAAAAGCTTTTTGAAAACAAAACTAGCCCCCTAAAAAGTAGAAAATAAAATTGGTGGTAGAACTTGAGCATCTAGAACTGTTATAAATGAAAATTGCTATATTGTTAATGGAAATATTGAGGCTTAACAAAATGACAAACATTAAAAGAACCACACTAAGCAATTGATGTTCTTTTAATTCTTCAAATATTCTAATTATATATAAAAAGCAAATGCTCTAAATATATATAAACATCAAATATTCTAAGTATATATAAATATGAAATTTGTATGTGCGGAATTCACTGCTATTATAGTATACTCCTTCTTAAATTTCCTGATTTAGAATTACACTCTCAGTATCAACTTCTAATTTTACGGCTCGTATTTGTTGCATTCGTGCTGGTATTGTTATATTTTCAAAATTTGGTAATTTTGTAATCACATATTGCTAACGACAAATGTCTCACAAATAAAAGCCATTAGCTTGTTGCAATTAGAAATTTTCTTCACTATAAAGAAATTTATGGTTCAGAATCCATATATAATTAAATTAGTAGGTCCGAATTGCAATTGAATGTTTAGAAACCCTTAATGGGAGGCCTAGACCCGATTTGGGCTGTTGCGCCATGGAAGAAGAAGAATATTGAAATTGTAAAAGTTTCACAATCTATTTTGCATAAATATTTTGTTAGAAAATTTCTACCTAATATTCCGTACCTAATATTCCGTGGACTTTTCAAAAATGCCGCAAAAATGAAAAAATCATTTGCCTTAAATAATCCGTTTCCACACCACCCATGAGGAAGAATATATATTTCGTTTTTTTTTAACATTTTGTCGCTCGTAGGTAGAGTCCTTTAAAAAATAAATAAACAGATTAAAACTTGCTATCCTACAAATTCAGCGTATGAATTTCTATAACAAAAAATAAGTCAAAATCTATTCAACAAAAAATATTTGTATAAAAAGAACTAAAATTAATAAAATAAATCTTTTGCAAAACATATTATTTATTTAACATTACCTTCCGTGCTTTAAGTTTTTCAATGTTGTCTAACAAGTCAGTACAATCTAAGTTGCTTAGAAAATCACTTTCTATAGATATTCTAGTCAAATCTACCAGTACTACGTATATAAGATTTAATAATTTAGGAAAGCTATTTTAAAACCATAACACAAAGCCGAATATACAACACAATCTATACATAAGTTTGTATATTTTGTTCTACTGCATGGCTGAAAATTTTTTCGCTGTATAATTTTGCGGTTTTGTTTTACTGCATACGAAAATATTGTGGTTGCACCGAATAAAAAGATTGTGTTTTCGAAGGGTTTTTCATATACGAAACGGAAGGGGTTTTGATTGCTTTTTTTTCTTTTCTTATGAACTATGAACAGTGTTGAAATTTTGTGCTACAGTGCAAGGACAATTTTTTTTATATAAGTCTCATATATATATTTTCATATTTTATTTTCATATGTATACACAAAAATATTTTTCTGGTTAGACTGTTGCACAGAATAAAAAGATTGTGGATGCGAAATAATTTTTTTTTTTTTTTTTTTTAATCCCAATATTTTAGCGCCCCGGCAAGCTGTTCATACTGCTCTATGGGAGGGTCGTCCCTGCCTCTTGTTAAAATTGGAAAGTCATTATTACTATATGAAATTCTTAAGAATTGATATGACTGGCCCGGTGTCTATTAAATATGTTTTATCGCTTTGCGGGTCTATTAAATATCTTTTAGCGCCTTGCGCTAAAATTTTTACTAAAATTTTAACGCCCCGGCAAACGGGTGTTTTAATTGAAGATTCTTTTTTAACAATATATCGAAGTTATTTTGTTTTTTGGGTTTATTTTTGTTACGACATTCATTTTGTAGTTGATTCTTAATCTCCGCAATTTGTTTTAGAAATATTTTCTTTTCTGGTTTAGTGACTACTAATGCTGCAAGTATATATAAATTTTTGATTTGTTTTCTTTGTTGTACAGCTTTACCACCTCTTGTTTTGTTTGGTCGTAAATTTTTTCATGTTGGTGATGATGAATCGTTTCATTTTCTGCAATCGTCCAAACTTAAAGGTTTTGGTCCTGCGGTTTTATTCTTTCCTGGTTCCTTCTGCCGTTCGGTGGCAGGATCGCCATGTGAAGACTCAGGATTTATTATATTGATTCTATAGATCTACTTCCATTGAGTGGTTACTACTAGTCGGTGGCAGCAATGCCACGTAGAAAACAACAGTTTTTTCTTGGATATTTTTACAGATTTAATGCATTTCGTTGATGAATTATCACCATTTCAGATTTAATGCATTTCGTTGATGATAAATATCGGAATTCGGTAGCATTGCAATATTGTTTTTGTTTTCCGCTAGCTATTTAATATTCAAGGACTTATGTTCATTACGATCATTCTTCGGTTTAAGAGAAATAGTAATCTGGATACTATTGTCCAAAACAATTTTATTAGTATCAGTTATGCTGTCTTTGTTCAATAAACTGACCTGCGCATCGGTCACAACCAATTTTTACTTCTTTTTTCTGCTTATTTCTAGCTGTAGCAATTGAGACTAATGACCGTAGCCCGATCTTAAATTCACTCGAGTCTGCCCTACATGTTTGATTTAGGAATTTGAGGAATTTTTGAGTCCTTTCTGTTTTGTTTCCCGATTCCATACATAAACCTTACAGTATATAAAATCAGAAGATGCCATAGTGATTAAAAACAATCCTATGTTAAGAGCGGTAAGGAAAGAGATCTTTTTGAAAGTGACGGCTTAAGAGAACAACCCCAAAAGCTTTTTTTAATTAAAAAAACGTTCTAAAAGATTTAAACTCCAAATAACTAAAATATAAGAAGGATATTTATTTTTTGATAATATTTAATTTATATTTTTATATTTTCATAAATAATATATAAATCAAAATATAAATTGTAATTTTATTTAGAATAGGATTCCCATTTAATATATATTTTGAATTGTATTTCTATTTAACTGATCTTTCGACGTTTAAACGCATTTCCTAAATATAGAAAATATATATATATATATATATATATATATATATATATATATATATATATATATATATATATATATATATATATATATATATATATATATATATATATATATATATATATATATATATATATATATATATATATATAATTATATATTAACGTAATATATTCTATATTTATTATTATTGTTTGTACACAAACCAGCGTTAATATACATTTCATTTCAACAATATGTTTACAGTAACAATAAACGAATTAGTAAAAAATAAAAGAATACAAATTTGTTTTTTATTAAAAATAATTCTAGAAAATATAATTACTAAGCCTCATTATAAAATATCCTGACTACAACACTATCTATTTTGATTGTTTGACATTTCAAAAAAATCCTTGAAATTTCAAACGAGTGTCTGACAGCTCACAAAAATGTTTGACGTTAGGATTGAGTTTGTACGAGCAAAATTATACTATAGCATCTCCTGGTTTTATATACTCTATCTGAACCATAAAAATGCTCGATACAATTATCAATCTTGACAACTTAATTCATTCGCTTGGTCCCAGCATTAGCAAACTTCTTGTACTATTCTGCTACCTGCTGCTGACGGTAGTCTTTTTGCATTACAGTTCGCAACATAATGCAAATTTGGATTTAATTACTTTCTCCGTATTTGCATTACAATTTCTACTAATGTGTGCTTGTTGTCCGCATTTACATATAGCAAACTATATTGTCATATTTGTCAATGCACCAGTAAACGGAGTGTTTGGATTAGTTTGAGGATTGAGAAAATGCTTTCTCTGTTATTGAAATGCAAATACCTGTTATTATTGTTAAAATGATTTCTATGATTAAGAATTGGATTAGTGGGAAAATATCCTATAGGTTTATAGCGTCATTCTAGACGTCGTCGTTCGGTCGTAGTAAGAAATTTTCTGAACAACTTTGTTCTAAATTCGTACTAATTTCTTATTGTTATTACTAAATCTTTCTGGTCTTCAAAACTAGCATAATTTTGCCTTAGTAAAAACTTTGAAAAAAATCCTGTTTTGAAAAAAAAAAATTGTACCAAAAAATCTAAGTTAAATCGAGATTGTACCAAGATATTAAAAAGACATATTACATATCTAATTTCACCATACTATACATATCTAATTTCTTTATGTTAATAATTATTATAAGAAAATTGTGGCAGAGGGACATGCAGACACGATCAAGTTAAATAAAAAGTATTTAATTAAAAGATATTTTTTCCAATTTCTATGATTAGTTTTGGTATAGATTTGTGCTTTTTATATAAACTCGTTAAATAACAATTACTAAAAATTACTATTTGAAAACTGGTTGTTTTTTATCAAGGTTGTTATTAACAAAATATAAATTCTGAAGAGGAACTTTAAAACTCAGAGGTGAATTTTTCCCATATGTCATATTCTATAATAAAATAACGATTACAATGCCACTTACAAGTCTTTCAATAGCTATTAACAATTTTGTCGACAATGACAATCTCTTAATACCATTTCCACAGATTGCTTGTTAAGTAACGCTTTAACAGTATACTAAGTGGTATAGGCCTATTAGTATCAGCAGTGTTCATATTTCAAAAAAGGAATAGTCATTTTATTTTTAGCACAATAAACATTTCTTTAGAATTATTTTCCGCAGTTTACCACATATTTCACTTCTTTATAACATTTGTGACTAGATTTGTATTCAATATTTAATATCCCATTAATACATTTGTGAATTATTCGCTTTATATTAAACGGGCTTTAAACTGATTTTTTACAAATTCTTTTTAACATGGATGTTTTTAAAGGTTTTTTGGATTGTTTTTGAAATTATTTAATTTATTCATAATGACAGTAGTATAATATTAAAATTATAATCTTTATTCAGTGACAGAATAATAAATGTTCGTTTAGTATCTTTGATATTTTATACAATCTTCTATTTTTTTAATTACTATAATTTTTATTCCATGTGAATATAAATACGCTACATAAGAATATTTGTATTTATTATGCATGTCTCTTTAGTTTCAATTATGGTATCTCAAGTTTTAATGACACCATACAGTTAGATTTGTATTCAATAGCAATGGAAATGCAATTAAAGAAAGTTATTAAATTGTGTATTATTATTTTACAATTTTAAGCCTATTTTGCATATTAACTAAAACAATACATATTAGTTATACAAAATAACAAAATGAAGATAGCGGTAAAATTTGGTTGTGTGCATTAGGAGTAATTTATTTTTAATTTTGGTTATTTTTGCTTGGAAATATAATAACAGACAATTTTAGTTTTTTGATCAATAGTGAAGTATTTAGTCGTGTTTTAATAGGATTGTTTATGTAACCGGAACATTAATGTTTAAGAAATAAATTAAGTTAAATTTAATAGAACAAGAACAAATTCGAATTTTAAGGCACGAAGGTCTTTCTAATCGATCTATTACTAAACAAAATCAATCGTTCTGCTGTTGGTAACTTTTTAAAGCAAGGCGAAAAATATGGTGTGAAAAAACGTCCGGACATCCAAAAAAAGTTAACTTCAAAGTAAGAAAGACAGAACAATTCGCAAAGATGTGAAACCTAGTTCACGGCCAGCAAAACTTAAATTTATCTGACACTTCGGCAATAGTAAGACAGTTAATTTATCCGTCTTGTAAGTTGAAATTGGGGAATAAACGGCATATTAACTGAACAGCACAAAAGGCCACGCCAAGAATTTGCTAATAATTTGCTAAGATAACTTGGAAATTGCCAACATGTGTTGAAAAAAAAAATATTTAGCGGGTCCATATGAAATAAACTGATATTAGTACGTAATCTTTCGTTAGCGAGAGGGTAACTGTTTGGTGTACTTTTTCTTTTTATGGAACAGCTCCAATTTGTGGGATATCGACACGCATGAAGTTTGCTGCTTTTTATTATATCAAGTCTTTGGAGATCATAATTGCACTTTCCAGCAAAACAATGCATCGATCCATTGTTCACGTGGCACTAAAAGGTTTTTTGCATCTAAAAATATTAAAGTATTAAACTGGCCACCAACAATCCTCATTTGAATCCGAAAACATTTGGAGCCTATTGGTTATAAATTCAGTTAATGATTTGAAAACAAATATTCTTAAAATTTGGCAAAATTTATCCGAACCATAACTGCTTATCAAATCTATAGCAAAGCGAATGTATGAACTTATTAAAAATAGGAGATACTCAGTATTAGAATGTTAATATTAATAGATGTAAGAGTCTTGACTTTCCATGTTAATTACATGAAAAATCCAAAACAAATTAAATTTATATTTCATTTTATTAAATAACAGAACATTTTAGTGAACATTTACAACATTAAGATAAATATATATATATATATATATATATATATATATATATATATATATATATATATATATATATATATATATATATATATATATATATATAGATGTTTAAAAAGAAGAATAGAAATGCTGATTTTTTCAAGAATTTGTAAAAAATCAGTTTAAATATTTATAATGAGTTCTTTAAAGATGCTGTATTTGTTTAGTCTCTTTAATTGCATTTCCAGGGCTCTATATTTATGTTGTATCTGGGGATTCATTTAGAAGTACTTTTTCGTGTATTTATGATAAATAACAAGTGAGTTGTGTCCAACTATCATGGTATTTTTTTGCAGTATTGTTTACATTTCATTATGGAAAGACGCCCGGCACAGTGTCTACAAATTATTCAACTATATCCGAAAATCAACATTCTACGAAGAAAGTGTTTTGTGCGCTTAGAATATTTATGGTCCACATAATCGGCCTATAAAACGTACCTAATTTTCTATATTTGATAATACACGACCGCATCCAGCACGTAGTGAACAAAATATAGCTGGGGTGGCTGAAAGTGTGCGCGATGACAGTGGAGAATCGATTAGGCGACGTTATCAACAGCTTAGGTTGTCGTATGCAACAACATGGCATAGTTTACGTAAGGATCTTGATTTAAAAGCATACAAAACTCAACTCGTACAAGAATTGAAGCCGACCGGACCTTTTAAATTGTCACTGTTTTAATGTTTGTGTTCTAGAAAAACTTGAATAATACCCACTGTTTTCGACTAAAAATTTCATTTAGTGATATCTGGCTTAATGGATACGTCAATAAACAAAATTGCCGTATTTGTTCTGCAGAGCAACCCGAAAAGGTTCAAAAGCTCTATACGCGCAGTTACGGCCAACATTTGAAAGAAAAAATCTTTAAAAAATAAATGTAAAGAATGGTTCTGTTTATGATAATAAAGATAATCTGATAAAATTAAATTTGTTTATTGTTTTTTCTTTTTGAAATAAGTACCTCTAAATGAATCACTCCATATGTTCACAATTTTATGAGCTACTCTTGTAAATACGTTAGGGACATGCGAGTCTACTTGGAAATTCCTAAATCAGAAATGGTAAAAAACCAGGAAGTACGAAAAATGATATTATAAAATAATTAAAATATCAAAGATTTAAGTAAGGTATTAATCGTAAGGTTACATTTTTTTGATATATTTTATACCCTACATTTTAAATTTATATTTTAATCACAAAAATTTTACAACTTCCTAAATTATATTATTCAACAAGTCATTAGTATGAACCAATGTGTGAAAATCATTTTTCCAGCGCCTTCCAGCAGTTCTTAGCAGGATTGGAGTTATTCTTGCAAGTCCTTTGGTAAGCCATTAACCGTACCTTAATTTTAATACCAATTTACATTGAACTTAGTGGATATAGATAAATATATAAATAAATTTGTTAAACATGACTTAATTTGAATTATTACTTCAACATTCAGTATAATTTTATTCTGCATGTTAGTAGTTTTGTGCATATATACTTCAAATTTTGCTTAAATCACACTAAGATTGCAGAATTTTCAAAGTATATGACATCACAACTCATGCGAGACGATTATATTCTGCTTGCAAGCAGCTTAAAATTATTATATTTTTAATACAGCTTGAAATGCTTAAGTAACTATTTTACCTTACGTATCTAAATTAGTAAATAACTCACATTTGCACATTTATTAAGACTTATTTATTTATTTTTGCTATATTTAAGAGAAGAATTAAAGTTCAAATAATTTCTTTAATTCCAGGCATTTGTTGAATTCAAATACAGTGATATTTAATTATTTTGTTAATAATAATAATATTTGTTTAACCAACACCTGTCATTTTCATATATTATATAGGTTTAATGATTATATTTGACATCACCGCGCATACATTTAGAATGCTGTGTGCAGATTTGATAATAATCCATAAAATCAATAGTCAAATATACTCAATAGTCAAATAATAAGGGTCCCATTACACTAATAATAATAATTAATTATCATATATATATTGTCTGAAAGTATTAAAAAATTATTTCGATATATAAATATTTATTAGGAAATTATTGAAAGGGAATTTGTGACAGCACTCTCATCAGAAAAAGGACCAGATACACGAACTCCTTCTTTTATTCCCGGTACTAGCACGTCTGATAGTGTATCTCACAGCGTAGCCCCTCAATCAATTAGTACAGTCACAGCAGCAACTGAATTAACTGAACCGGTCGAATTTAATAAAACATGTTCATATACATCACACACGAATTTGCCAATTAATGAAGATATGGATGATTGCCCCGTTAGGCCGCCTAGGAAGAAAATTACCTCGCGTATGCAAACAAATGATCACTCACTTTCACCGGAAGACTTTACTACAGTTTTTCGTTTTGAAGCTGATAGAGTAAGTTAAGAATTGTATAGTATATTTCTTTACAAATTTGTTTTATAAAAACACGGTGATAATCAGAAATCTGTTAATAATAAATCGCCGTAAAACTTACTTGTTTTACAAAAGAATCATCAATACCAGTTTAATTAAGGAGTATTAATAAATTTGAATCCTAAAACATTTTAGCAAAAAATATATTTATTGACTAGTATTGATTTAATTAGTTTTGACAGATATTTACGGGTTTTGGGTACTTTATACACACACACACACACACACACACACACACACTCACACGAGCGCGCACACACAAACATACACACACACACACACAAACACACACCCATATACATATATATATATATATACATATATACATATATATATATATATATATATATATATATATATATATCTATATATATATATATATATATATATATATATATATATATATATATATATATATAATTTATATATATCAATTTCCAGTTATTAGAATAAGAGTGTAATATTAACATTTTAAATTTATATTTTAATCACAACAAACTTTACCACATTCTAAATTATATTATTCAACAAATAATGTTATACCATTTACATGTATATGAGTAGCTTTGATTCCATAAGAAGGGGTCTCCAATCTCCACTGTCCATAAACGTTGACATATGGCAACGTTTTTCAATGGATACAGGCTAAAAAAAAGCTTCTCCTAAAGAAGTAAATAAAAAGCAATTTTCTTAAACTAATTAAGAAAAATATTTTGCGAAACGACTATTATTACAGTTTTAATATATCATTTAATATCAATGTAAGAAGCGGATAGATTTATAACAAGTAGGTTTCTGTTGTCGATCTGACTTGTAGTAAGGATGGATTCGAATTTTTTTTTTATGTATATACTGCGAGAATAAACCCTGTGAATATAGTTTGGTTTACAATTTTGCATTATTGTACACATTTGTAATTTTTGTTTATTTGTTATAACATTAGTGATTTTGATTGTCATTCATAATTGTGGTTTTTTCTATACACTTTATCTATTGTATTGTGCATGCATGCATACGATAAATGAATTTTACAGACACATGGATATACGAATATAAATTTTATGAAAAAAAAGTTATTTCCCGTTGAATAGTCAAATGATCTTATAGTTATAACGTGATTTTTTCCCAATTTTCTATTTTGCGAAACGACTATATTATATATAAATCGACAAACGAACGAATAAATATCAGGCAATTGAACAAATACATAATCGAGGTAAAACTACTTTCAAAATAAAGTTAAAAATATTTCCACAACCTCTTAAATTTAAAAAGAAACATAGTTGTGTAAAAACGGAGTTTGTGTAAAATTTATTTTACACAAACTCTAACATAACTTTTTTTATATATATATTAGCAGACCCGTCCGCGTTGCTGCGATCTTAGAAGAAAGAAAATTCTTCTAAAATCTTGGTCCAGGTCGCCGTCCCGTTCCTCATCCTGGTCCTGGTATTGGTCCAGGTCCCAGGCCTTTTTTAGGTCCCAGTTCCGGTCCTGGTGCTAGTCCCGGTTCTGGTGTCAAAACCATCTCAGGAGTGGACTCAACAATTTCCCAAAGTTTCATAGCGATCGGATGAATGGTGTAGTAATGCTTAAGGGACAAACACACATACATATATATTCATTTTTATATATATGTATAGGTTGATAAAAAACCATAAATTTTAAAATTCTCCTATAAATATTATACTATCACAAATTTTAAATCACTTAAAGAAAGAAATAATTTTCTTCATTTCATATATAAAAAAAAAACAAATTTCGCCTTAACTCCATTCAACAAAATTTTTTGTAAACTTGTATTTTATCTCACTAAAATCTTGTATGAAACCACATCATTTTCCAAAAATCGAAAATTGAAAAACTCACACCGACTGAACTTTAAAATTTTTAAAGATTTTAAACTCTAAATAGCATTATCCAATTTTAAGTATCTAATACTTTCTTAAGTCAATGAGTTGACTCTATTTTAAGAAAGTATTGGATGATTCATTTAGAGGTACTTTTTCCTGCACGGATTTGGTGATAAACAACACGTTTATCACCAAATCCGTGCAACACGTGTAAAATGTCATGGTATTTTTGTTCATTCTTGTTTTGCATCATGGAAAGACTTAGCTCGACACAGAGTCTATAAATTACTCAACTGTATTACGAAGAATGTGTTTCGTGCGCTTAGTCCACATAATCGGCCTACCAAAAGTACAATTTGCTATACAGTCGAAAAATTTGAAAATCAATTTTCATTATTGGATAATACACGACCAAATAGACCACATCCAGTACGTTGTGAACAAAATACAGCTGCGGTAGCAGAGAGTGAAGAATCGATTAGGCGACGTTCTCAGCAACGACAACCCGTTCAACAAGTTGGCGTATTTTACGTAAGGATCTTGATTTAAAAGCATATAAAATTCAACTCGTACAAGAATTGAAGCCGAAATACCTTTCGAATCCTTAAATACCTTTAAGGATCTTGATTTAAAAGCATATAAAATTCAACTCGTACAAGAATTGAAGCCGAAATACCTTTCGAATCGTCACCATTTCAGGTTTGGGCTCTTGAAAAACTTAAACGTGATCCACTGTTTTCGACCATAATTTTGTTTAGCGTTGAGGTTCATTCTGGCTTAATGGATACGTCAATAAACAAAATTACCGGCAGGGCAACCCTCAGAGCTTCAAGAGGTGTAATTACATCCCGACAAAACAACGATTTGGTGTGGCTAATGGACTGGTGCAATAATCGATCCAAATTTTTGTTTAAGTGAGATTGGTCAGAACCCGAATGACACCTCGAACGCGTCGTACAGAATTGGAACTGCTGAATGGACTGCGGATGTTATGCGCAATTACGGCCAACATTTGAAAGAAATAATCTTTAGAAAATAAATGTAAAGAATAGTTCTGTTTATGTTAATAAAGATTATAAAATTAAATTAGTTTATTTTTTTTTATTTTTGATATAAGTATCTCTAAATGAATCATCCATTATATTCAGGAAAATACTCAGTTCTGATAACTGAAATGCATCATAAAATCAATTCAAATTATATTATTTTTCCATAAATTTAAAAAATATTAACAATTTTTTTACAAAAGTTATATATGATAATTTCTATAAATATCATTTAATTAAAATGTAAAAAAAAACAATCCGGAAAGTTTTTTTACAAACAAGCGCTTTTTCTAGTTCCTAATATTTTTTTTAGGAGCTCTTTTATATTATAAACAATATTTTCACTTTCTCCAGCCTTAACCAACTATTTTGTTATATGATAATAAATTTTTTTTTCATTAAAATTTGTAATAAAAAAGTGTAGAAATCTAATTAAATTCACAACATAAATAAATTCATAGAAAAATATCATAGAAAATTGCAAATAAAAATGTTTTTTCATCATATTGAAAAAAAGGTTGTATATTGTATAACTCTTTTTTTTGTCGTATAACTCTTTTTTTTCCTTTTTTTATTTGTTTTGTAAATGAAATGAAGAAAATAACTTTTTTAATGACCGTATGCTCATCTCACCTTTTAAATTCCTTCAGACTACAGTAAAATTTAGGATGGAAAATACTCAAGTAATATGAAATATATAAAAATGGACGTGGAGAAAAACTGGTTTTTTAAATATTAAAATTAGTGCAAAAAAGGTACATTTTGTCAAATTTTTGGTAATTTTCTAAATTCAAAATTTGGATATATATATTTTTTTTTCTATTTTCAGTTTAGCTATTTTAGATTTTTATAAGAATTTATGGGTATGATATTTCTTTTACGAATTTGCTATTTTTTTGTCGCGTCGGTCATACGATGTTTGCAGAAAAATTATATGACAAATTTAAACTGAGTTTTTACGTACAAATTTAACATGAATTTGTACACTAATTAAGTCTGGTAATTAGTTATAAATTAAATAGTTTTATTTGAGATTTTGCTATAACCAACAGCGCACCAGAATTATCATACGTATAAATTGTTATAATAATCTAAAATACATAGGTAAAATGAAAGAAGAAAAAAATATATACAGTACTTATTTCTAAACTTTGAATCCAGAAAATTATTCAAGAAAAATTTAAGTAGAGAAAATAGTATACAAAAACAGTACACATAATATAAATGATCTTGCAGTATAGACCTAAAAGGTAAAAAGATTGTTATTCTCTTTTCGGGTATGCAAAGAAAAAAAGGAAATATATAGTATTAAATAATTTGTTTTTATATTTTCCGCAAATAGAATCATACAATTCAATAGTATGATGACAAAATAAAATAAAATCGAGCTAATATATGTATTTAATTTTGGAAAAAAAAGAAAGTATAAAACAAAGGTTATAGAAACAACTACCTGCTCTTAAGTTTGAAACTTATCAGTTTAGACCAGAGGTCGCCAACGTACGGCCCGCGGGCCAAATCCGGCCCGTTATAGCAATCCATCCGGCCCCCGAGTAAAAATCGGAAAGTAATACAAATATTTAAAAAAAAATTGTTAAAGCATTACTAAATCCAAATTTAATTTTTTGTAATATTATTATTAAATTTTCTAATATTAAAAATTTTTATACTTCCATATTACATATTTCGACTCTCTATAAAAAATTTAAATTGTAAATCCTGCATATGTATATAACGACACTAAAAACCTTATTAAAACTCATCCTATCAGAAAAAATATAAAATACCATTATTCGTGAAAATCTCATAGTAATTTAAGTAGGCCATGAAGTTAATTACTATGAACTATGTTTAGTTTTTTTTCGTATGTTAGCCTTTGTTAAATCGTAAATAGTGAAGTTTGTTTTTGCGTAGAGGTGAATACTGTTGAAGAAAATATCCAACTAGAATTGATTGATTTGCCGAGTAACGACATTCTGAAGGATGTACATAAGGAAGGAAATTTGACTGAATTCTACCAAAATTTAGATGCCACTATATTTCCAAATATTAAAAAATTTGCAAGTGAACAGATATCAATATTTGGAAGCACTTATATTTGCGAACAAACATTTTCTCGTATGAAATATATTAAAAATCAATTTCGTGAAAGATTGACTGATTATCATTTGGCGGAAATTCTGAGGATATCAGTTTCTCAAGAAAATATAAACATTAATGATATTGTAAATGCAACTAAATCCCAGTTGCATAATTCTCATTAATGCCTTTTTTAAATTACTTTTTCAATAAAAATTAAAAAATATATAACTTATTAGTGTTATAAATTTATTTAAAAAATCTTGCATACAAAAACTTTTTTTCTTCTATATTAGTGCTTTTATTTTTGGCCCAGTTCATATTTTTTAAAACTCTATTTGGCCCTTCGTTCAAAAACTTTGGCGACCACTGGTTTAGACTAATATTTAAAGAAAGAGAGTAGTTTCAAGAATAAGAATTTTTTATATTTTTCATATATAAAAATATGATATTATGGAGAATAAAAAAGAGCGGTATGAAACAGCTTTTTGAAACAAAAAAGCTTTTTAAATTAATATTTTTTCGAAAAATTGGTTTCATACTACACGGGTTTGTTCTAGCGTTCGTCATATAAAAGTAGTTATGAGCTAAACTAGTAATATTGCAATGCTGCTGCATTGCAATATTAAATGTACGGAAAAAAATATACAAAGTTTATTCTAATCGGAGGCGGCTGAATAATGGATGCACTTAGCGTGGCAAGCAAAAAAAGTTTTATAATATGACATATTTGGCGTGTAAAAACTAACTAAGATATTTCTAAAGAATATTTGGAGTAATTAAAACAATGTTCTTCACGATTTTTTCACCTATAAAGGTTTTTTAAATACCAGTTTCAAATATATTGTATAAATACCAGTTTTAATTATAATGAATTTATCAAATACTCTGTAACATTCCAAGAAGCTGTAAGTTTTTACTGTATTTATCTTTCTTGGTACAGTGTATACTAGCGTTGCCACTGCTTATTAGTTTATGCTTGAAAATCTAGAAATATTATTGAAAAACAATATTGAACAATATACTTCTAGAAGTACTATTAAAAAACAATATTGAATATTGTTACATATTATTTGTGTAATGATAATAAAAATTTTCAAAAATTTAATTAATTAAGTTTTAATGCTGAAGAAACCTCCAAAAAATGTAATTATGAACATTTTTTTTTTGATAACAATCATATTGAAAATTATGTTTTATTTTTTTTTGTAATATGTATAGTAAATAAATGAATGTTCAACCCAAATTCAATGAGTGTCAACAATATTTATTGAGATTATTTCAAAGCTAATTTTAATTAATAATTTTCAATATATATTAATTATTAAAATTTATTTTAGATAATGGTTATGGTTTGTTTTACAATACCCAGAGTGAAGTACAATACCCAGAGTGAATGATACAATTTAAAAATGAAAAAAAAGACATAAATTATTCAGTGAGACACAAATTTTTTTTTCTGAAATTGCTCAATTGGTGGATTGACTTGTGACTTAAGATATCCCCAAAGAAAGAAATCACAAGGTTAAATCATACGACCATTTCTTGAGATAATTTCATCACCAAATTTTGTTTTCAATAAATCGATTGTTAAGGTGGCTGTGTGGCAGGATTGTTAAGGTGGCTGTCTTGTTGAAATCACATATCTTCCAGATTATTTTCAACAACAGAAAAACAATTCATTTAACATTGTTCTGTATCGTTCTCTGTTAACTGTTACTCTTCGACCATTTTCTTCAAAGAAATATGGAGCAATCACTCCACCAGCATGAATTGCATCCCACACAGTGACTTTATGTGCATCTAATGGTGTCTGAACAGTTTCGTGTAGATTTCCAAATTCTGCAATTCTGTTTGTTTACATAACCATTTGACCAAAAATGAGCTTCATCACTTAATAAAATATTTCGACAAAGTGTTCATCATTTTCAATTTGTTCAAGATCAAAATCAGAAAATAAACGACTTTTCTAGTGGTTTCAGTTGTTGAACCAGTGACTTCAGTTGTTGAACCAGTCTAATGGCTTCAGTTGTTGAACCAGTTGAATTTTGGAAGGATGTAAAGCC
This sequence comes from Empis livida, assembly GCA_963932195.1. Taxonomy (NCBI): domain Eukaryota; kingdom Metazoa; phylum Arthropoda; class Insecta; order Diptera; family Empididae; genus Empis; species Empis livida. The sequence continues at coordinate 19,427,625 of OZ010647.1, forward strand.
AAATCTTTTCTTAAAATTCTCCATGTTGTTGTTTGAGAAAGATTTAATTCATGAGAACAACGTGGAACCGATAAATTTGGATTTTCTTTTACACTTGCTGGTACCTAATCAATATTCTCTTGTGTGCGTGCATTTCTTTGTCGTACTGGTGCTCTTGTATCATATAAAGAAAATTCACTCTCAAATAGGGTTTCTGGACTCGACTCGGACTCGTCCAGTATTTGGGTAGTTACGCGGACTCGGGACTCGACTCTAATACTCGACGAGTCCCGAGTCCAAATTTATAAAATCAAACAAAAAAAAATTCAATCGATTTATTAAATTTCATTGTCGCTTACGCGACGCGTATATTAATATTCATTCTACAATGTTGGTTTAGCGACAAATTTCTTTCTACGAATTCGCAGAACAACGGCACTTTTATTTTTCAACGGAAAAACAACGATCAGAAGACTTTAAAACTCAATATTGAATGAAAATAAAATTCAAATTTATTTCATACGTGGTATGAGTGTAGTTAGTGTAGGTTATTAAGTCAGTAAAAATAAAATTAATTTCAAAAAATAATTCAATAATATTTTGTTTTTGTGTTGTGTCAATTATTATAATTGAAGAATCTGTTTTATGTATGAAAAAAAGGTAATTACTAATTATTGAAATAAATTTATTATAAATTTTTAATTTATTTTTCTTCTCAACTTAGAAACGATGTCACAAAACAAGTTTTGAAAATAAATGAATTAATTAATAAATTTGAGTACATTTTCTTTTTAATTTCTTGGCACGACCATTAAATCACAAATTTCAGTTGAATTGAAAATTATATAATATTATTTTATCAGATTCTTGTAATATTTTTTGTTAAAGACAACGGACTCGCACTTGACTCGGACTCGACGAGTTTTTTAAATTTTGGACTCGGACTAGTCGAGTCTTAAAAACCCGAGTTTTCAGAAACCCTACTGTCAAATTTGTCTACAATAACACGAATAGGGAGCCGATTAACTGAATAATGTCATCCATGAATTCTCTCAGTATTCACAAATGAGCACTGATTTTGATAAAACAATTTAACAATTTCTAAACTTTTTTGAAGCGTGTATATTTTCATGATTAAATGGCATGTCCTACTGAACACAAATGAAAAATAATACGCAATTTTACTATTATAACCATTTTAAATTGTATCATTCCTATTTGAAACCCCTTTACATATGTGTGTATTATACAATATACACCATAGTATATGGTTTTAAAAAAACCGGGGTTTCCTGGAAACAGGTTTTCGGTTTTGTAAAAATCTAAAAATCGGTTTAAAGCGGTTTTCGGTTTTTCTCTTTTTGCCAAAAAAAGAATAAAGCAAACTGGTTTTTAAACACTTTTTTATTTTAAATTTCTTAAATAATAATAATGAAATTTCGAAACCCGATTTTTTTTTTCTTTTTTTAAAACTCGGAGGTGGAGCTGTTCTTGGACATAACGTAAATGGGTTCTGGAAATCTTTAAATAATAATTTTTTAAAACAAGAAATTATAAGCAACAGTAAGTTTTTTTTACCAGTTTAAAACAATAAACATAAACAACAAATTAATTAAACTTAAACGTCAAAAGGACAAAAGTCAAAACAAAATTGAGACAGTAAACAGTAATAAACAATTTTGCGAACTCGCTTTGGATCATCGCACACACAGAGCAATAAATTCACAATAATAAAATTGCCATATGGAAAAGTCCAAATTTTTCTGTATTTATAAACCGGTTTTTACAGTAAAAACCGGCGGTTCCGTTTCTTGAGGAAATAAACCGACAGAGAAACCCTACACCATAGTGCATAGTCTTAAACTATATTGAGAAGATTAGTTTCAGCAAAATTGTGAGATGTATTGGGAAGTGTATTGGGAGGAATTGTACCACTATAACCGTGCAAGAAGAATTTTACGAAAAGAATCAGCCTACAACTATTTTTTTGTATCAGAAAAGTAGTTTTTTTTAGCTACAAAATATAGTAAAATAATTTTTTTAACAAAAAATTTACTTTTAATTATACAAAAATACATATCTTTTTATAATAACATTTTGATACAAAAATTCAAAAACAAGTGCTAAATATTAATTACAGAAAAGCAAATTGGCCTATAAATTTTTGGTAAAAACTTCGGCCAATTTAATTTTCTGTTATTAAAGTGGTTTTAATTTTTCGCGAAAATGTGCCCGCATACATTTTTTTAGTTTGATTTTAAAAAAGTTACCTTTAAAGTTTAAATAGTAGAATATTCTACACCGTATTTTTCGACGGTGCAAGAATTCTGCACTATAATGTTTGACAAGAAGGGATTATAAAAACAACAAAAATTTTAAAATGTTTGTTTACATGTAAAAACGAAATTAATGCCAATTAATGCAAAGAAAGAAATATGAAAAAATAACGAAAGTACGATTTTGTTTTTCAATTTAAAATTTGTAGAATTTTTTAATTTCTTAGTTTTCATTAAGTTGGTAAAAGCTTCAGCCAATTTGTTCTGTAATTAATATTTACCATTTTTTTTTTTGAGATTTTAAATCAAAATATAATAATAATATTTATTTTTACATTTTAGTACGTTTCTGTCTAAATACATAAAGAATACTAATTAAATACATAAAGAATACTAATTAAATATACTAATTAATACTAATTAAAAACTTTAGGAGGGATGTATTAGATTAGCAATAAAAAAATTTTCGGTAATTTTTTTCTTGAAATTGGGGAATATTTTACATCTAATTACTACCTCTCAGGTACGTGTTTGTTCTTTGTATCTAATTAGAAAGTAGTGATCTAAGCTATAAATGCGGTGTACAAATTTTAGTAGCATTGCAGTAATCGTAGGGTAAACATGTCAAGTGAAGAAGTTAATTTACGAAGCTGTATTTTGTATGAGTTCCAGTTTAGACACTTCCTGAAAAAGGTAACGGAAAATTTACCAGGATTCAGTATTTGGCCAGGATTCAGGATCAATGTAAAGATGGTTCTATAAATTTGGAACCAATAATTTTGATTTACACAATAAACCCCGTTCCGGTAGATCTGAAATCGTTTACAACGATATTCTGAGCATCAAATTTGAATTAACCTAGCGGAATTTATCCGAGAGGATAAGAATTTGTTCATCACTACTTCTTCAGCAACGAAGACAACTTTTTTTCGAGCAATTGGTAACAAGAGATTACTACCTTTTATTGGATAGATTGTTAACAGAGTGAAGTCGAGTGTAATCTTTCAAAAAGACATTGCTTGCCCACACACAGGGTTGAGGACTAAACTAAAATTGAATGGCTTTGAGTGGGAAATTCACCAATAGCCAGCATATTCTTCAAACCTTGTGCCGTTCGATTATCATTGTTTCGGTCCCTGCAGACCTTTTTGGAAAAATTTGATTCGACTTTCAAATCAACGTGCTTTCATTATTAAAACTTATTTTAAATATGGTGAAAGTTATTCAAAAACGTGGACAACGTGCTTTCATTATTAAAACTTATTTTAAATATGGTGAAAGTTATTCAAAAATTGGTAGAAAATTTCGTTCAAACTACGGAATAGAAAATGCTCCGACAAACCGTGCTGTTAAACTTATCATTGATAAATTTGAAGAAAATGTTTTAGTTTAAGTTCAGAGAAGCAGAATTTATCATCATAGTGGTAGTTCAATTGAAAATATTACAGCTGTTAGCACAAGTGTTGCTGATAGGTCAAGGACATGAATTCGTCGTCGTTCACAGCAATTAAACCGCAAACCAACAACTTTGTTCAATATTTTACATAATGATTTTCATATAAAGGCTTACAAAATACAGTTAATACAAGAGTTAAAGCCAACTGGCCACGGATTACGTCGGCCATTGGTTAATGTGGTCATAGAAAAATAGGAAAAATTTTGATACAAGATGGACATCCTGCCCAGCTAGCAGAAGAGGGTACTTGCACGAAATTTTTTTTCAATATTAACCGGAACCAATGTACTTTAATTTCCAGTAAAAATAAATAAACATTCCACACAATTTATGTCTTTTATTAAAAATTTAAAAAGATGCGTACCTCAAATTTGAACAGAATTCGATTTGAATAGTGCTATTATTATTATTTAGAAGCAATTATTTCATATATATATATGATTATATGTATATTACAAAATATTTCCTGTCCGTATTCACATAATTTCCTTTAAATCTAGTTATTCAAAAAAGAGGCTTCTTTCAAAAATAAATCTGTCCTTTTAAAACATATTACATAGAATATAAAATTTTATGTAAATTAAATAATAAAATTACTTGAAATAAATGAATTTCATCAAAACAGAATTATGTATATGCGAATTTTACGACTTCATTAGCTATTGAGAAATATATATATGTATATGGTACAACTACGCAGGATGTTCGGTCGGGTTAATAGAACATATATATTTTACCTGTCGATATCTTGGTTTGTTTACTGAAAAAAATCACATGGATAAGGAGCGCTATCTTCAATACCCACTAAGCTACTAAGTCTTTTACAAAGTTATTACAGCGTGGGAGCTTCGAACACTTGTTAAATTAGAACTTCAAAAATAATTTTAAAAAATCTTTTGATAGCAAACTCGTTATTCCGCTAAGTTTTCATAATACTTTTGTCGTTTTTATGGTTGTAAAAAAATTAAATTTATCGGTTTTCCCATTAATACTATAATAGTGCAACTTCAACCACAATAATTAAAATGATATGATCTATTAATATCTGTTTTTACTAAAAAATTTATTTACATTAGTCCTCTGCCTCTCTTAAAAAAGAATTGCATTTTATAATTTTAACCGAGGTTTTATGTTATCGTTTAAGAAATATATTCTTCATTCAAAAATTTTAATTTCAAATATTGTTATCTTATTAACTTAATTATTATTTATAAGAATATGAAATTGAAATAATGCATTCCGATTCATATTTTCGAAAGGATGTTTTCAAATGCGTCAAATAAAATTTTCAAAAGCATGAAATAAAAATTTTTACTTTTTGAAGTTTACTATAATAACATTGCAAGAGAAGCGGAAGATGCTGCAGAAAGAAATGACTTACGCTCATTACATCAGAAAATAAACTCATTAACAAATAAATTCAATAGTCGTAATCAACCAATCAGAAATAATAATGGCCAACTACTGTGCACGGCTGATGAACAATTGAAAAGATGGAAAGAATACTTCAGCACCCAATGCAGACCAAATCTAAGCGTTGATGACATAGATACATCGACCGTCTCTAGAGTAAATAGAAGTTTTAACTGCAATCCACCAACGCTCAGAGAAGTAACGGATGCCATCACTAATCTTAAAAATAACAAAGCAGCTGGGTCTGATGGAATTCCGGCAGAACTACTCAAAGCCAGCACCTCAGTAACAGCAAGTGCGATTCTTCCGATTATTCAACAGATATGGAATGAAGAACAAGTTCCTCACTCTTGGAAAAAAGGAATTATCATTAAAATTCCGAAGAAAGGCGATCTTAAGGATTGCAAAAATTGGAGAGGTATTACAATACTGAACACAGTCAACAAATCGTATTACAATACTGAACACAGTCATCAAATCCTGGCACTCATCATCCTCTCGAGAATTTAAGATCAAATAGAAATGGAACTAAGAGAAGAACAAGCGGGTTTTAGAAGAAATCGATCCTGTGTTGACCAATCAAATACACTGCGACTTATAGTGGAACAATCAATTGAGTGGAACTCACCTCTATATATGCTCTTCGTTGAGTTTTAAAGAGCATTCGACACAGTAAGACGTAACGCAATATGGAATGCTCTAAGAAACAAAGGAGTTCCAAATAAAATAATCTCAGTAATCAAAGCGTTATATCAAGATGCAGAATATGTGGTACTACACAACGGAGTAACCAGCGAACCATTCAAGATTGACACTGGAGTTAGACAAGGATGCGCTCTGTCTCCATTGCTATTCATAATAGTACTCGATGATGTACTACAAAAAGTAAATAGCAACGCTAGAGGGATTAATTGGATGCTTAATAATCGCCTTGAAGATCTTGACTATGCGGATGACATAGTAATGCTTGCCCACACCTACAATGATATACAAAATAAAGTTAATGATCTAGTTGTAAATGCAGAAAAAGTTGGCCTAAAAATTAACATCAACAAGACAAAGTGCATACGGATCAATGCATCACATACTAGACATATCAACATACAAGGTGTAGACGTAGAAGACGTAGAAGACTTCTGCTACCTGGGCAGCATCATAGGAAAAACCGGTGGAACCAAAGCGGACATAAACAACAGAATAATGAAGGCAAGAATAGCATTTGGCAGACTTGGAAGATTATGGAGATCCTCACAACTCACCAGGAAAACCAAGCTAAGAATTTTCAACTCCTGTGTCAAATCAGTGCTCCTATTTGGCAGTGAAACGTGGTTGATAAACAAAAAAGAAATCGATAAAATCCAAGTATTCATCAACAAATCGCTACGTATCATATGCAGGGTGTTCTGGCTACAAATAATATCAAATGCAGAACTTTGGCAATTAACCCATCAAGACCCAATCGTTAAACAAATTAGAAAACGACGATGGAGATGGATTGGGCATACACTCCGGAAACCCTCAGAATCTATAACTAGACAAGCACTGGAATGGAATCCGCAAGGAAGAAGAAATGTTGGACGACCAAAGAATACTTCAAGAACATTGACATGACATGGTCGCAAATAAAATTGACAGCTCAGAACAGAGTACGCTGGAAAAGTTGCATTGAGGCCCTGTGTTCCATAATGGAATAAATAAATAAGGGAAAAAAAAAAAAAAAACTTTTTGAAGTTTGGTAAATTTGCGGATCGCTGCTTAGATTTAATTTTTTACAAGTCACAAATTTTTGTCTCCACAGTTGAATTCTTCAACCGGGCCTAAAAATATTAAAAAGCAAAAATTACGTTATTTCAGAAATTAGATGAAGTAGTAATTAATACAATATTTTTTCTCAAAAGTCAACAATGGTAAACCAGTATTTCTAAAGATTACTCGCAGCGATTTCAGCACTTGATGCTTCCTCTACTTTATTTACTAGCTTAGGTGCACTGATATAATTTTTTAATTTTCTTACTATAAAGCCTATAATACTTTCCTGGCTTATTTTTGATAGTACTTGGCTTTATATACCATGCTTATTATATACTGAACAGTAGATCTAGATTTGTTCATAATATTCACGATTACTTTATCATACTTTCCATTTTTAATGATTATTTTTCGAACTACCTTACTAGTTTATTTTCTTTTTTCAGCCATTTAAACTGCTCAAAACTCAATTAGCTTGAAATTTATCAATTGAAAATAACATAACTAAAGAAAACGAATGCTGAAGAGTAAAATATTCCTCTTAAAAAAGAAACTTTTTGCGCCTTAAAAAGGGACGAAGACTTTTGCGCATCAAATTGAATGAATATACTTTATTATTGCTAATTTATTATTTTGTATAGTAAGAATAATTTTACAATATACTAATTAATTATTTGATAAACTTGAACTTAATTAAAACTACTAAATGTAGAAACCAAAACTATTTTTCTTCAAAAAGAACTATATTTGAATCTGGTATCCGAAGAATTAATTTTATTTTACACTGACTGTATGTGAATAGTGAATCTGGTATCCGAAGAATTAATTTTATCTTAAGTTTAATCCGCCAAATAAAATAATTTAGAACACATTATTTTGGACAAAATGAATAATTTTTGCTTTTTTAACACTTTCAATTCAAATAAACTGTAAACACAAAACTCGCATTCTAATAACGACAGTATTTAAAAATATGATAATCAATTACCTATCAATTCTATCAGCATACTTCCGCTGGTGTGGTTTATATTTTAAAAGTACTGATAAAATTTCTAACTAAAACTCACTTTAGTGGATAGAGTTAAATTCTTAGGTGTAATTCTGGAACGTAAGCTTATCTGGATATACCACCAAAAAGTAAGCTTATCTGGATATATCGCCAAAAATTATTCACTGGCATAGGGTGAGATCAGTTCTTACCTAAGGATCGGATGTCTGGTTGAAATCCGTAAAAATTGGATCTAATTTAAAGATCCTGAAATGTTGGCAATTTTGTATGGGTATCACTGGTGCTACTACCAGTACAGTTACACTAGAAACTATCTTGGGTATACTAAGCATACACGGTGGCAAATGCTGGTTTGCAGCTAAAGTTGAATAATCTCTTGTTAATTTCACGTTTACAGACCACCCATACTACAATAACTTGCTGCCGACTATAACCCGAACATGAGCGATGATTACCTTCCTCATACAATGATCTTTGACGAAGGTTATACAGCAAGAGGGGAATGGAAGAAATGTAGTATTAGCCTAAGGCAGGTGATAGCAAATAGTAACACTTTGCAAATTATTTGGTGCTGGGGACACCGGGATATAGTATGTAATGAAAAGGCAGATGAACTGGCCAGGAATGGTGAGATAGACATCAACCTTCCTATTCGTCAAATCGGTTATCCACTAAGATTCGTCAAATCGGTTATCCAATAAAATAACCGATTTGATTCAAAGGGAGCTAGAACTGGCTCGAAGAACAAAAAAGGCGAGAATAGGTAGTGCTGGACAGCTGTCTTCACATAAAGGTGTTGTGGGATAGCCCAAATCCTAAACAATCTAGGCAGGTTTTGTACATAACTAAACCCATGCTCAGACTATACTCGGAAATTATTACGGGTCATGTCGCTACTCTCAGTATAGCGGCATGTCTATTACGTAGACATGCCGCTACACTAAGAGTAGCGACGGAAACTCGTTGTTGAGGCTGCGCAGAAGATGATGAGATGATTGAACATCTGTTTTGTCACTGTCCCATTCTGCGTAGTACATGATTTAAAGATTTTGGTTTTTATATTACAGATGACTTATCAAAAGTAAGTAGGGAAAAACCTGATAAAAAGTATTAATTTTGTGAAAGAAGTGGGATGGCACGATTCGTGGTGAACAAAGTAAATTAAACCTTTCGTAAGGGGGTACAACGGACCCTATGGTCTAAGTATAAGGAATGTCCGCTCTATTCCCCTTGTTCTAAGCCACCTCTACTAATTATTACTAACGTTTTTGTTTGCAACATTACAGAATTTCTATAACTACATGTAATAATTGATTTTGTATATCATATGCTGAAGTTAAGTATTATAATAACTTATGCATTCTAAATTTATTTTATCTAAATATGCTTCTTTAAAATATATACAGGCATATAATACTGCTCGAGCACTTTTAATCTTAAAGTTGAAAATTTCTTTATATACATTTTAGTTAAGTAGAAATACAAACACAAGAGTTTATTTTGTAACAAATGATATAAGCTTGCATGCATTTTGAACAATCAATTTTGTCATCTTATTATTTAGCTAAATATTATGTAGCTGAAATATTTAAATTATTATAAACAATAAATATGATAGAATATTTTATAAAGGCAGATTTAAACAGGATTAGTTTTAAAATATATTAACTTGAGATAAATATTTTCTTTTCTGGCTACATGGACAATAGCCGGTAAGTATATTGAAATTTAATTTTAATATCTTAACATGTTACTTTTTTGAAATTATTCTTTTAAAAAAGTAATTTTTTTCTATTCGTTAGTTTTTTCAGTATATTTATAGCTGCAAATTGACAATTAATTTGTGTTATGGTTCCAAACAAAATTTATTCGAGTAAAATAGAATTTATTGATTTTTATGAAAATAATTTCCGTTTAATTTCAGGCCCAAAATATAATATTTTACGGATTTAATCGGTAAAATATTAATTTTCGTACGGTGAATTTAATTTTCGTACTGGGAAAAAGGGTAACGTTTGATGTCATAGTTTAACTATAAATATTCTCAGTAAAAAGGCATTGTATTTCAAAGTTTTTTCGGTATACCCAAAATATCAGTAGTCTTCTCGGAATTAAGTGGTTTATTCTTACTTACCTACAATTCAGAAAACAGCCAATGCAATTTGCTTGAATTTTGGTTTCCTTACTGCATATCTACTTTTGCCAAAATAAAACAAAATTAATATATAGTCTAAATAGTACTTCTGTAAAATAGTTTATATCCTGTTTCAACATCATAATGACGATTTATTTAACTAATATTTTTGTTTAAAAAAAAATATACTTCCAGTTATCTTTTCATTAATAACAAGTTATGATTTGTGCATCTTCTAAAATCTAAATAATGCATTTCGCGTGCGAATAATTTAAATCATCTTTAAGTAGATGATGAGTTTCCAAGAAAATTTAATTTCAATTCATATTACATATATTCATTCTCAATATCAGAGTAAAAGGAGTATTGCTGAATATTACAAAAATAACTCTTTATAATTTATATCTTGGATGAATCTAGATTTGGATATTATGCCAATCTACTAATTGTTCTCCAGAGCTTCAATTTTTTTTCACCTTGGCTCGTCAAAGATATTCTTGGTTATAGAATAAAGGTTTTTGTTTGGTCATACAAGCATAATCAAAATAATAGAAGATTTCGGACTTTCCAAGGAAAAATTATAATATTGAATTCGATACTATAAGATTTCTATTAAAAAAAGTTTACTATGTAATTGAAATAAGCCGTTATTTTGTAAGCAAAATACATAATTTCAAGAAAAGACTGAAATCTTTGATTAATCAAAATGAACAATAAAATATTGAAGGTCATATAATATATTGCTTTTATTTATTCTAAAAATAATTTAAAAGTGAACAGTTTCTTCTTTTAACTCAATCCATTTATTTCTTACCTACTTAAAAAATTTGGAAATGTATGTAAATGTATTCTTTATGTAAATTTATGGGTTATAGGCCAAGTGATGGATTGATGATTCTTACTGGCTAACTAACTATAATTTAAGAAAAAATAACTGTATAAATACCTTTCTACAATGTTGCGGTAAAACTAAAGCTGTTATAGCTGTAAATATACGTCGGCTAAAATGGCCAGCCATTCTCCAATGTCAGCTTGGGCTAAAGGTAAAAAATCACAAATAGTATTATATACAAGAACCTACATACAACAATATACAAGAACCTACATAAGCATGTGCATCTGGCATCGAGGGCTGCATTTTACCAAGAAAATCGACATTTTTCTCGTCTATAAAATTTAATAACTTATATTTATTGCTGGTCATGGTATCGTCAATAGTATGATCAAAATGTCTTATTTTGGTTGTTTAAATATATTTAATAAACAAATAATATATATTTAATAAAAAGAATATTAAATTAGTTCATTGGTATCAAGAGCAGCACACAACACAAAAATATTACGATTGGCAGTTGCGTAACTGAAACTATATTCAACGCCAGCATCAGAGATTGTTATACTCTTTTCCATAAGTTCAACTCATAACTATAAAATAGTTTTAGTTCTACGCCAACATTGTAGACAGGCTTTAAACATGAATTATAGTTTTATGAGAAAGGTAGTTTACAACACACGGATTGAATTAAAAAACAGATTATAGCTTATTTCTTTATTGTTTTACATTCGAGTAAGTCGTCCATTTTCTGGTTATTGGTGACTACTTTTGAATCTATTTGCAATATCCACTCAGATGTATCGTGTTTAAAAAATTTCCTTCAGTATTTAACCACAAACAAATCAGAACTTCTTAAATAATTAAATTTGACTCGTTTGTTAGATATTTGATTACGATTATTCTCTTTTCCTGCATTACTATTATCGGCAATATCATTTTATGGTCAATGTTGTGGGGTTCAAAAAGGTTTTTATTTTTTCAGCAAATGTCATTTTGCTAAGTTTTGTTTTTATAATGAAACATGAAAAATTTAAATTAATTTAAAAAATAAAATAAAAACTTAAAAAAGTTTTGAAAGACAAAATTAAATCGTGAAATGCAGTACCTTGAAAAAAGTTATGATAATTATTACTTTCCAAAATTTTTATAGAAATAATAATAAAGTATTATTAGTTTTTTTTTTTAGTTTAAATTTTAAATAATATCGCCATAATATACCAATAAAAACTTATCTGAATGCTGTATATTGGAAAATTGGACAAGAAAATTCAATAAAGTTATTCAGAAATATTAAATGGAATTAAAATCAGCTAAAGTATCTTTACTTGGACGAATTTGTCTAGTTAAAATATACGACATCCACTTAAATTAACATTTAATAGAATTGAAAAAGCAATAGTGTGGACTATTAATAGTGCGGAATATATAATTTCGATATAAACCCAAGTATTTTCTAAAAATAATAAATACTCATTGTTAGTGCAAAAATATAGGTGTTAAAATATTCATGAGGATATTGTTTAACTGTTATAACATTTATAATTTTTCTGTTTAAATCTGAATTTTCAGCAATGATTTGCCATTTACTTAATTTTTATTTTAGGGTGAAAAGCGACGAGATATAGCAGGACCAAATGAAATTGTTGCATGTACAAGTTGTGGTGATAGATCAAGTCCTTGCACACATTCGGCAAATAATGGTTGTGCAACTGAGGTAAAGTAATGTTTTATTAAAAGTAATCTCAATACAGTTATTTTTTAATTATTATTTAGACATGTTTTGTGCAAGTCAGGAAAAAAGAACCGCCACATCCAATACGTGTAGCCAAAACTATTGATGTAATCGCAAGAATAACATTTCCAACGGCTTATGCAATTTTTCTTATATTTTTCTTTGTACACTACAAAGGATTTACCTAAGAAATATCACAATGGTACAAATTATACTCATATCTCGACGATTATATGATCAAGCAATAATATTATTACATACTCCTAGCAAATATAAATGTTGTATATTTTATATTATTACAGAGCTGAACTAAGGTCCAATAGACTATGGTGCGATATATTTATTTTTGGCGGCCTTCATTATCATTATCCAAAATATTTTTTTTTTTAATAATGTAGTTAAAGATAATCAATAAACACTATTCCAGGTGCCAGCACATGGTTTATGTTATTTGTTATTAACTAATAATTTGGTAATTAATTTTAAAGCCGTTTTAGGTATATATGTATAATAAATAAGTAGATAAAAATTCACATAATCAACCATGAAAAATTATAATATCTAAAGATTTTGCAAGTTATTTGATTGACCATAAAATGTTATAGCTACAGCACAGCTATCTTTTTCAATGTTGGATGAGCTATTACATATAATTAAAACAGAATTTGAAGTACTATCTCCAATAGTCGTTTTTAATAGTGGTTATGATTTTTTTAGCAAGAAAGATGCAATATATGTAGTAAAAAATTTCCAAGTATTTTCTAAAAATAATAAATACTCATTGTTAGTGCGATAATAACCCCAACCACACCATCATAACAAACCATTACCACCACCCACATTTACTAACTTAACCACAAAGATGCACCAAACGCCCTCACCAATCCCAACAACCTCATCCATACCATGAACACCCTCACAACTCACTATCACCAAACCCCAACAACGCTATACATAACATCAATATCCATTATCATCACAGATCACCACTATCCACAATTACTTTCATCATCGGACACTATCACCACCCGCTATCAACACCCACCATCACCAACCACCACCAGTGCCCACCATATCAGTACTCAACATAACCGCACCATATGTGCGTACTATCAGGACCCAAACAAAGCACCCACCCACCGATCTATCCAGCTTCACCACCCACTATCATATCCATTATAACAATCAACACCCACCAACACCACCCATCATCAACACCCACAATCACCAACCACCAGCAAGCATCAGTCGCAATCACCCCTTACCACCCCCAACCATTATCACCCAATACCACCCACATTTAGCGCTATCATCAGCCACCCTCAGCATACACTACACTCACCATATATACCCACCATAAACGTTTACAACCACAACCCACCATCACAACCCACTATCACCGCCTATTATCAGCACCCAACCTCACCAGCAAAAAACACCACTCACCAACACCAACCATTCACACTTATTATCAACCGAAATTCAGGTGTGTGTTTGTGATGATGGTTGATAATAAGGGTGAACCAACATTCTATGGAAATTATTAATTAAGTGTTCATAATTAATTATAAATTAAGTAGTTCTATTTGAGATTGCTCTATAAAAAAAAACGAAATCAAAATAATTCAATTACTTTATGCAAACAATTAACGGAATAAAAAAGATGAGTATTTTTTTTATCAGAAAAAGGATAAAGAAATTTATTAAGCTTGGAAGTAAAAATATAACACGTTTTTAAATTTGAATTCCATTTTTAATTTTTCAAGAATTCCCCAAATTTGAATTATTAATAAATTGCTGGTTTACAATCATTCTTTGAATAAAATTTTTAATACAATATTTGGTTTTTACCTCATTGGTCCTATCATTCAAAATTAATTTACCTCTGTGATTCATTAATATATTACTATAGCGTACACAAAAGTAATACCTAGTAATAGCGACCGTGGACACGCTGTATAAAATTCTACCATATTGCACTCATTGGTAATTAAACTGCGCGAAATTTAAGAAATTTTATTATGTTCCCACAATTTCTATTATGATAGAAATTATATATACTGATGTACAGGGCCTTGCAGAGCTGAGAGGGGGGGGCCCGGGCCAATAAAAAAATATGAGGCCTCTTGTTTGAGTAAAAAGACAAATTTCAATAGTTTTATTATTATATTTCATTTATTAATTATTACAAGCTCTTTTCGAGCTTTAGTGTTGGCAAAATCTTTTACTATAATTGAAAAGTCAATATGTAACATTGATACCCCGTTCAATCGTTCTTGGCTCATTACAGATCCTTTTCAACACACTGAAACTGCGTTCCGCTGAAGCAACGGAGGCGGGTAGACTTAAAAATATTCTTAATACTGTTGATATATTGGGAAACACTCCAATTAGGTTTTTTCCCAAAATGTTTAGCAGCAACTTCGTTAGAGATGACGATGATTCTTTATCAAAGTTTATTTCAAAAATATTTTTTAAAAATATAATTTCATCAGATATTTCATTTGAAATTTCCTTTGGATATTTTAAGTGCATATTTTTTGCTGTCGATTTTATTTCGTCGTCTGGCAAATTTTGCGTAAAGACTCAAAGCGACGTATCAAGCCTGAAATAACCAAATCAATAATGTATATAAAAACATTAACTCTATAATGTTTTTCAGCATCAAACTGTGACCTAATATGACGAGTTAATTGAAAATCAGTTGATATTTTGGAGAGTACGGCAATCTCTTTTGAACTTAAGAGTATTCTGTCCCACTCTTGACGTTTTATCTTCATCCTTGCAATAAGAGATAACTGAAAAAGAGAAACTCGTTTTCAGTTATCAGATACTCTTATCAAATTTAATTTCGGGTCAACAAAAAAACCTCTTCTCGACACCTCATACAAAGTAGCATACTCAATTGCTAGAAACAAAAAGCGTATATAATCACTGAAACTTTAATAAAGCCGTGTGCTCTTGAAATGGTCGAAACTGTTCTCGGAAAAGACAAACCAAAACAAATAGCCGAAATACCCATGTCAAATGACATCATTCATTCTAGAATTCAAGATATATCTGGGATGTACTGGATCAACTCATGGATGCAGTGAAGAATGTTTTTCCCCTTTTGTACTTCAGTTGAATGAAAATACTGAAGTCGCTCGTAGTATTTGTAAGATACGCTGCCAATTATTGCATCAAAGAAGAATTTTTATTTTGTGAAACGATGCAGACCATTGGAGAAAAAATTCGTTTGGAGGCAAAATTAAATTATATCTGCACTGGCCAGCTATAACTTAATTTTTGCAACTGCACCCTGCAATCTTGGGAAAAGAATCTAGCTTTGCAACCTTCGTAAAAGAGCATGTCCCACATGTACAGATAATTCACTTTTTTTTACATCGTCATGAACTCTTTCTCCAAAATTAAAATCGATTATGGATATTGCAGTAAATTTTCTCCGGTTTCGTGCGTTAAACCACAGACTCAATGAGTTTGACGAATGGCAACTTTTCCTACATTGAAAAACATTATTTTTAATAAAGAAACTCCAGACCCACAATATAAGTGGATTGAAAGCGAAATTAATAGTCATTTGGACAGCACGTCAAAAAATAATTTATGGATTCGAAATATTTCTCGTTTGACCTAGATTTGATGAATGATGTGGACATCACCCATCCATTGATGTGGAAGATTATCTCATTGATATACAAAGTAAAGCTTTGTTAAAGCAAGATTTTTTAAACCAGAATATTGATCAATTTTAGTCTGGTCATTAAACCAGAATATTGATCAATTTTAGTCTGGTCAAAAGTTTCCCTACCCAGTTTTGACACCAACCGCTGTTTCCGCCTTAATTCCGTTTACTACGGCTTATCTTTGTGAATCGGGTTTCTAGTCATTGGTCAACATGAAAATTAAAGCAAGGAACTGGTTGGACATAAAACATGATATGCGTTTAGCTTTGTCTAAAACTGCCCCCAGAATTTCATGTATAATAGTCAAAAAGCAGCAGCAATCTTGTTATTAAATTTAATATAAATTTGAAAAGTTTCTTTGTTTTATTTAAAAAACTTGTAATTTACTTGAATAAATTTTATATTTTGTGTTCTTTATATGGCGTTTTTCACACGGTATGCTGGAGAGGTATAGGTACTACTGCCATTATCAATTAAGGGGACTGGTAAAAAGCTTAAGAATCCCTGCTCTAAAAAACATCCTTTAAAATTTTTTTTTACAGAATGCACCCTGTTTAAAAAATTTTTTATAGGGTTCACCCAGGATCAGATGTTTGTACATTTTTTAAAGAAAAATATATGAAACTGACAAAGGTAAAATAGCAAAGGTAATAATATAATACAATTTTTTATTACTCTTTATATTTTAAATTAATTTTAGTATGAACAATTTCTATTTTCACTGGCATGATCTTCCGAAAAAAAATATGTAATTCTATTTACAACACAATTAAGAAATTTTTGTTGTAAAGTACATTTTGTATTTACATAATTTTTCTTGCTGGGTCGTGAAAAACTGAATTCTCGACACTTTTTTAAATAGAAACATTTGTCAACTGACTACCGTAGTTTGGTTTATATAAGGAAAAGCAAACAAAACTAAATTGAACTTTAACAAAAAAAAATAATCTTTTATAAATGAAAATGCAGAGGAAGTTGTGAATGAAAGATTTTATCAATTTTGCCATCTAGATTCTAGATGATACATTCCCATTTCTTATTCCCACATACTTGTAAATTTATTAATCAAAAATCGAACAGTATGATGCGCTAAAAATAGATAACCTGGAAATGGAAACATCTAAGTTTCAACAAAGTGTGAAACAAAGTGTGAAATTTATTAATCAAAAATCGAACAGTTTGATGCGCTAAAAATAGATAACCTGGAAATGGAAACATCTAAGTTTCAACAAAGCATGAAATATGTAAAATTAATGGTGAGGAATCGACTTGGACATGAAACGACTGACGCATGTGTCAGTTGAAATCTTCGATTTATTTTCCAGGAATACAAAATCTATCTGCTGAAAAACAAAAGTTACACCCTTAGTAATAACATTTTAATAAGCATAAAGTTTTAAATTACATATAATTTTAATATTTCACAATTTCCTACATTATTATAAAAAATAATAAATATATAAAATTTGAAATACTCAAAAAACTATGGCACGTTTAGCTTTTTTGATTTTTGATATTTTTCAATTTTGACACGGCATACGAGAAAGTTTCGCCATCCCTGGTGCGCTGGTCGGAGGAATCAAACTCAGGTTCAAATCCTGACGTATCCTTACTTTTTTTTAAAATTATTATATTGATTGACTTTTAATTTAATTTTATAAATTATCTAAAAAATTATTAAGTAAATTTTATTGCTATTTCTTTTCCGTCGCCGATCTATCTAATTATTTTTTTATTGCTCTCATATCAACCAAAAGGGCATGCAAAGATAAAAAACTCTCTCTCGACACAGAACAAACGACAAAAAAATATACTCAAAGACAATAGCAAGAAAGAATAATTGTTATGCAATCCAAATGATGATTAGCCAATACTTTTAAGAAAAATTTCTCTATCTTATTTTATATCATAATAATTATTAAGATAGATAAATTATATGTGAGTTATAGTGTATGTAACGAGCTTAAAAATTATTCAACTCAGGTTCAAATCCTGATGTAATAATAATTTTTTTTTGATTTGTGATAACACGTAATAAAACCATTTCTTCATTTTGAATTATTTAGTAATTTCTCACAAAATTTATAAAATTTATTTAAAATGTTAGCCTATTGATTGATATAAAAAAAAATTATATAAAAAAGTTTTATAATTTATATAAGAAAAAATATTACTGACACCATCAAAATTTGAATCACAGTTAAGTAATTTTGAAGCTGGCAAGCTAACCACTGCACGATACAATATAGTGAATTTGTGTCTGTTAATAATTATTATAACAACATTTTCTTAATTTGTTTACTTTGAGTATACTTTTTTTTTATATATTTTCATTATATAAAAAATATACTCAGAGTTTTTATATTTTTATTTTCATTACCTCTGATATGAGAACAATAAAAAAATTGAACAATTCTAGGCAGAAAGAACGCGGAAAACAAATAACTAAAAAAATTTTCACAGTGAGAAAAAAAAATTTATGTCTTTTGTAACTTCCAAAAAAAATTGGAAAAACTAATAGATTCAGGTAAAATTAAATGAAAATATAAATTACGTAAACTTACCAAAAGAAAAATTGATAAAAATAATAATTAGCCATTTATTAGGTAAATTTACCTAGAAAAAAAATTGGGTTTTTTTATACGAGCAACATAAAAAATTAGGTAATTTACTCAAACAACTAAAATGAATGCGCAAACAAATTTTTATGTCTTATTAAATTAGTTTTCACAAGTTTAATGGAGCTTAGAACTGAGGTTGTCTTGTTTATTCGAGGAAATGATGATAAACTCTATGAAAAATATGAATCGCAAGACTTTGTTGTAGGATTAGCTTAGTTCGTATCAATCTGAAGTTAATGTTTTGGAAGCGAATGAGAAAATAGAGACGTCAAAGTAAAATTGATGGCAACTATGCAAATTTCCTACATTGAAAAACATTATTTTTAATAAAGAAACTCCAAAGCCATAAAATAAGTGGACTGAAAGCAAAATTATTAGTCATTTTGATAGTCTCAAGAAGCATTTCGATGATTACATACTTTATTGAACACAACACGTCAAAAAATATTTTCTGGATTTGACGTTTGACCTAGATTCGATGTATGATGCGGACATCATGCATCGATTGATGCGGAGACCGATGATCTCATAGAGTTTATCATCATTGATATGCAAAGCAAAGCTTTGTTAAAGCAAAAATGTTTAAACCAGAATATTGATCAATTTTGGTTTGGTCAAAAGTTTTCCTACCCAGTTTAGTTTTGGTACCAACAGCTATTTCCCCCTGAATTCCGTTTGCTACGACTTATCTTTGTTAATCGGGTTTCTAATCATTGGCCAACATAAAAACTAAAGCAAGGAACTGGTTGGACGTTATCAACATAAAAACTAAAGCAAGAAAGAAATTTTTATAAGTCTTATTAAATTAAGAAAAAATGTATTTGTAAATAAAAAAAATATTACATATCTTTGAAATTGAAATTGTATGTGTTTCACTTAACATTTAAAACTAAAAAGTATAACATAAAAAAATAGGTAAAGAAAAATATTTTTTCAAACATGCTTTTTTAGAAACAAAACTAGCCCCGTAAAAAGTATATAAAATCTGTGGTAGATCTTGAGCATGTAGAACTGGTATAAGATAAATGAAAATTGCTAGAATATTGTTAATGCAAATCTGGAATATTTGAGGCTAAAAAATGAGAAACATTAAAGAACCACACTAATCATTGGATGTTCTTTTAATTCTCCAAATATCGTAAATGTCAACAAAACTCTATAGTTTCATACTCTTTGAGTAAATATATTTTATTTACTATAGCTTGTAAAGTTTACTCTGTGCTACATGCTGTTGTTTCATGCGAAAATAATTTAATTGTAAAGTTTACTCTGTGCTACATGCTGTTGTTTCATGCGAAAATAATAAAATAATATTTCATTATTAAATTAGCGACGACCGCTACATTACCTCCCTTCAAGTATTTACGACCTTTCAACAAAAGCTGGCTTCAGACGGTCTAAGGAAATCGATGTATGTTTATTATTAATGTCGATTATGTAATTTTTCCTTAGACGTCGAATGACTTTGTGTGGGCCAGTGTATGGGTTTGTCAGGCTCGATCTAATAGTGTCATTTCTGACAAACACAAATTCACAAGTTTTGAGGTCCGACGGAAAGAAAATAGATTTGTGATTCGGCCTGGTTGGTTGTTCATGGTTTGCTTGAGTCTGAGGATCAGAGTGTCGTGGTCTGTTTCCGTCGCGTTTTTCTTATCGACGAAAAATTCGCCCGGCAGTTTCAGACACTGCCCGTAAACCATTTCGGCAGGTGAGGTTTTTAGATCTTCCTTAATTGCCGCTCTCATTCCTAACAGTACTATGGGGAGTTCGTTGGTCCAGTTGCTATGATTGCAACGTGTTCGTAATGAAGATTTTAATTGCCTGTGGAGACGTTCGACTAACCCATTGGACTGTGGATGATATGGGGAAGTGCGTATCCTATGCGTGCCAAGTAGCTTGTTTAGTTCCGTGAATAGTTTCGATTCGAACTGTCTGCCTTGATCCGTGGTGATCGCGGCAGGAAGTCCAAAACGTGAGATGTAGTTTTCAACGAAAGTTTTGGCTACAGAAGTGGCTGTCATATCTTTCATAGGATACGCTTCCGGCCAACGTGTGAAACGATCAATAATGGTGAGCA
Organism: Empis livida; assembly: GCA_963932195.1. Classification (NCBI taxonomy): domain Eukaryota; kingdom Metazoa; phylum Arthropoda; class Insecta; order Diptera; family Empididae; genus Empis; species Empis livida. The sequence continues at coordinate 19,448,592 of OZ010647.1, forward strand.
AATAAATAAAACCTTCGGACTGTGGAAAAGGACCAACGATGTCCATGTGAATGTTTTCGAAACGACAATTAGGAAGAGAAAATGTACCTAGCGGGCTTTGTGTGTGCCGATGTATTTTCGATTTTTGACATTCGATGCAACTTCTGGACCATTTTGCGATGTCATTGTTCAGGTTGGGCCAGAAGTATCGTGAAGCAACTAATTTACGAGAGGTTCGAATTCCTGGATGGGAAAGGTTGTGCAAGGCTTTGAAAACAGGTCTGAGCAATCGTTCTGGTACGTATGGTCGATTGCTTCCAGTGGAAATGTCGCACTAAATTTTGGTATTAGGGAATTCGAAAAGCTGTAATTTGAATTTCGTTGAAGGGGTTTTTTTTTGTGTTAAGAGTCGTTGTAATTCGGGGTCTATCTTTTCTAGATTGAAATTATCTTTAGAGGAAATCTCATAAATACGTGAAAGGCTGTCCGCGACTGAATTGTCTGTGCCTTTTAAGTGTATTATGTCTGTGGTGAACTGAGCGATGAAATCTAGGTGTCGTGTTTGACGTGGGCTGCGTTCTGTTTTAGATTTGATAGCAAAAGTTAGAGGTTTGTGATCTGTGAAGATTTGAAATTGTCTTCCTTCAACGAAATACCGAAAATATTTTATAGCTAAATAAATTGCTAAAAGTTCGCGGTCAAATGCAGAGTATTTGCGTTCTGCCGGAGAAAGTTTTTTTGAAAAAAATGAGATAGGCTCCCAGTGGTCTGTATTGAACTGTTGTAGGACTGCTCCTACGGCGATGTCAGATGCATCAGTCGCTATGCTGTAATGCCCGTCGGTTGCCGGGTGTGCCAAAATGGTAGCGTTTGCCAGAGCTTCCTTGACTTTATCGAAATGTGGGTCTAGCTCTGGGGGCCAGCTAAAATTGTTTGGAGTTTTTGGCTTTTGAAGTAACAGCGTTAAGTGGGAGTGGATCGGTGCTAAGAGTTCAGCAAGTTTTGGTAAAAACCGATGATAATAGTTAATCATCCCTATGAAACGTTGAATTGCCTTGACGGAATCAGGTTTAGGAAATTCCCTGATTACCTTAATTCGATCATGTGCGGGATAAATGCCTGAAGAATTGATGTTGTGGCTGAGGAAATCGATAGAGTCGACTCCGAACACACATTTTGATGCATTAATTGTAATGCCGAATTCAGAAAAGCGTTGAAAAAGTTTTTCTAGATGCTGCAGGTGTTCGTTTTCCGATTTGCTAGCGATGAGTATATCGTCGATATAAGCGAAAACGAACTCCAGATCATTGCAGACTTCGTTGATAAAACGCTGGAATGTTTGAGCAGCGTTTCGTAAGCCGAAAGGCATCCGCAAAAACTCAAACAATCCAAAAGAAGTAGTTATCGCTGTTTTATGGATGTCATCCAGTGCCACCGGTATAAGGTGGTAAGCCCTGACTAAATCTACCTTTGAGAAAATTGTGCAACCCTGTAAATTCATTGAAAAATTTTGTATATGTGGTATTGGGTACCTATCCGGAACAGTGATGTCGTTTAACCGTCTATAATCATCAGAATTGTTTTTCTTTTTGACCATGTGGAGTGGGGATGTAACTGAAGAGTCGGACTGTTTGCAAACACCGATATCAACCATGTGTTGAAATTCGTTTTGGGCAATTTTGTGACGCGTTGCATCGAGACGTCGAGGTCTGGCGAACGGCAATTGACCTTTCGTTTCAGTCTGGTGCACAACACTGTGTTTGACGGGAAGAAAATAGTTGGTGGGTTGTGTTAGTGTGGCATATTTTGTTAGTAGATTAGTAAATTTATTGGGGCAGGAATATTGTTTAATAGAGAGAGACATTTTAGTATGTATTAGTGACATGTTAGTTTTTGTTATTGTGGATACGTGGAGTTGGGTTTTAGGATCGACCAATCGTTTATGCTTCACGTCGATGAGCAGACCAAATTTATTTAGAAAATCTGCACCAATTATAGGATGTTGAACATCAGCAACTATAAATGGGTGAGTGAAATTTCGTCGTAGACCTAGATTTAGAGATAATAATTTGGAACCAAAGGTGTTTATTAGTGAACCGTTTGCTGCCGTTAATATTAAATCGGTCTTTGGCTGCTGAGAATGTTTACCTCTTGGGATTACGGACAGGTCTGCGCCGGTGTCGATAAGAAAACGGAGTTTGGAGTTGACGTCCTGGATGAATAATCGGCTGGATCGACCTGTGCCGTTTCAGTCACAGGGTGTTCTAGTTTGGGGAACTAGAAGTGGGTTGTTTGTTGTTCGGGCTGTTTATTGTTTTGGTGCAAGCACACTTTTGTGCTTTGTCCCCAAATTTCCTGTGGAAATAACACAATTTATCTTTCTGTCTCTGTCGTCCGTTCAATCGCGATCTCGCTCTGTCTCTTGCAAACTGTCGCCTATGATTGTTGTTGTCAAGGTGTAAGTTTGCAAGCATGTTTTCAATTTTAGTCAGTCGTGATTCTAGATTGTGTTCTGCTCCGATTTTGCGGCTTGAAAACTATTTGAAAGGGTTTGTATTGAATCTAAAGACGATTGTGTCGCTTCGAAGATTTTGTCAGCGATCGTCAACAGATCGTCTGTAGGTTTGTCACCCACAGAAACCAAAGCAATGTTTAAAGCCTGCGGCAAGCACCCTGCAGACCATGAACTGGGCTTCCGCTTGTATAAACCACGTTGTAGGGTTATTAGGCCAGAATGACGGTAAACGAACTTTTGCAAAATCTATTGAGCTTGTATTTGCACTGCTGTTCTGTTCAGCTTCTTCTTTTTCTGTCAGCATCTCAAAACCTGCGAACTCGTGCTGTAAGGACTGAGCGAAAAAGGCACACCAATAGAAGGGCTGATGACAAAAAAATAATAGTAGCGATTATTTACAATGAATCTATATAATACAATTGTTCTGTTTTTATGTATGTTTTTTTGAATATAAATTTTGTAAAAAAAAAATATTTTGTTGTAGCAAAAAAAAAATATTTTGGTTTAAAAAAAAATTTTAAATTTGAATTGAATAATTTGGAAAAGAAATTTTATTATGAAAATTTTAATTTTTTATTTTCCTCAAATTTTAACTTTGAACACCAGAAATTTTCATGTAGTTAAATGAGAAAAAAAAATTTTAAAAGAGTCTAATAATTATTGACTTTACTGTAAAAATTATATTTTTGTTTAATACTTTCTGATTCTACTGTACCCAAATTTTTTTTTTTTTTTTTTGTGTATTTGTGTTCAAGGTTAAAATTTTATGTTACAAAAAAAAAAAAATATTATATGGTAATTAATGTAAACAACAAAAGAAATGTTAAAAAAAATTTTAAATTGGAATTTAGTTTATTTTACAAGAAAATTTTAAATACTGAAATTTAATTTTATGATAATTTAGAAACCTTTGATGATCTATTCGCTGGATTTTCAGTAGTTTTCTCGCAGGTTTGTGATGACTGTACTTTGTTGAATCGAAAAAAAATGTATGTAGACTGTTGAAGTTAGCTTTTTATGATGAAAAAGTTGTCAAACAAAATACAAACTGCTGCCGAAGTACCGGAACTATTGGAAACTACTGAAAATTGAAGAATGTTGATGAAGATCTGTTGATGTTGAACGTTTTTGAGATGTGTTGTTTCCTTTGTTGAATATTGTGTTGATTGATGGATATTTTTTTAAAATGTTATAGGTTTTATTAAAAATTTAGTACGTTTAATGTTTGAAAAGTTTTGAAACGTTTTTTATAATTAATTTGTTAAATTGTTTAGTTATAAGTTGTTTTTGTAAACTGTTTGTTATATTAATGTTTTATGTTTATATTTAACACTATTTTTTTTTTAAAAATACTTTTTTTAAAAAATTTTACACACTCTATATTATTGTTTTATTTTCATTTTTATTCACCGGGGTCACCATTTTATAGCGTATGTGTGATGTTATTTTAAAGAATGTATATAAAAAAAAAAACTATGTTTTTTATCTTAGCGTACAATATTTATTATTTATTAAAATTACTAACTACAATATTTATTATTAATTTAATTTATTAACTACTATATTTATTATTAATTTAATTTACCAACTACTATATTTATTTAATTTAATTCTTCAAATTACTAATTATTATCACTACTATTATTTTTGCGGACACGACTGTACTTATTAATTTTTTACTTTTAATTAAGACCTTTAGGTTTGACTGGCTTTTTTAGAATGATTTTATATTTTTGTTGCGCATGCAATTTCTCAATAAGAATTCCGGTAATGGAAATTTACCAAAATTCTCATTGGGAGATTGCATGCGCGCGTTAGTGTGCGTAAACAGAATATACGAAGAATAATAATAATCGGATGATTTTATTGTAGGGTTGCCGCAACTAACAAATGTTAATTGCGACGACCGCTACAGATATAATAATAATTTTGTTTTGTTTGCTGTTTTTCCTGCAGTTTGCAGATTTTTGTTTTTATATGATAGTATTTATTTAAATTTAAAAAAAATATTTTCATTATATTTATTTTGTACTATAAATTAAAAATTATATATATTTTAAATAGTTGATGCTCTAAAAAATAATGATAATGTATATGATTACTTATTGGAGCATCCATTTAAGTGTTCAGCTTTAGTTGATAAGATTCATATTAAGACATTAGGACCCACATCAGTCGCTCGATTTTGTACTGACGATTAATAAAAAGAATCGTAATAAAAAATTACAGCATGGTTAACGAAGAAACCATGACTAACCGTGAGCACTATTAAAAATTCATTATTTTGTTTTTATTGCATTTTATTTGGAAATGAAAATTTTTGGACTCATGATGGTTAAAGAGATTTAAAGCACCTGTCTAAGGCAATAAAAAAACATGAGTCCAGTAGTCAACATTTAAAATCCATGATATAGTTTAAAACTTATAATACAACAAACATAATGAGTGCTATTGATAGTGGCCATGCCGCTTCAATTCGTAAGCATATTGAAACTGTACAAAAAAATCGTATGGTCCTGAATAGCATTATTGATATTTTAAAATTTTGTGGTGGTCATAATTTGGCTCTACGAGTATATCATGAAAAAGCAGATTTCATGACTTGTGGAATTTTTAGTTCATTATACTAGACAACTTGACTCAGTTTTTAATGACTTTTTTAAAAATGCTACAGTTGTTCAAAATTTATCGAAAATAATTCAAAACGAGCTTTTGGATTGCATAAAATTAAGTATATTTAACTTTAATAGAAACCGATGTTAAAGAAACTAACTTTGTAGCTCTTCAAACCAACGCAACTTCTGATATATCTTATAAATTGCAATTTGTTTTAATTTTACGGTACATAAAAGATACATCAAAGATTTTTCAATTTTTTCGATGTTCATGATTTGTCTGCAAAAGGGAAGGCTTATGTGATCAACAGTGCAATAGAAGTATATAATTTAAAAAACAAACTGGTTGCACAAACCTAAAACAAGGAACCAATGAACATGTCATGTTCATGCTAGCGTTCACTGTTGAAGAAAAAATGATAAAAATAAATTAAATAAACTACATTTTGAGTTGTAGAGTTCAAATAGAACCGCTTAGAAAAACCACAATGCAAAATATGTCAAGCATTCGGGCATACACAAAAATTGTGGAAAAGCGCGGAGGTGTCTAAAATGTATGGGTAAGCATCATACAAATGATTGCCAGAAACCCTCAACTGAACCACCAACATACATTCACTATGGAGAGCCATAACCAACAAGTTACAGAGGGTGTTTAATTGCCAAAAAAATGCAACAGATAAAGATTAAAAAGAGAATTTAACAAGCACTAATATACAGAAAAAAAAAATCTGTTTCTAAGTTAAATAAATAATCAATAAGTACAAGATATTATGGAATGCTAACAAAAACTAGAACTACGAGGGGTACTAGATAAAAATACAATTGACATATGAGAAACGCATTTCACGAAAGAATCTTTAACAAAATTTAGAGGCTACAAGGTGTACAATTCGATTCACCCAGATAATACTGCCAGAGGCGTTAGAACTGTAATAATAAAAGAAAGTTTAGAACATCATGAAGTATATAAATTTGAAACAAAGAAATACAAGCAGTTGCAGTAACTATAAAACGAAACATAATACGACTGTAGTTGCAAGCATATGTTTATCACTAAAGAAGGAACAGTTCATTGAACTATTTGAAAAAAATGGAAATAAATTCATCTTAGCTGGTGACTATAATGCAAAAAACATCAACTGGGGATCAAGAATAACAACTACCAGAGGAGGACACTTATATATTGCAATAAAAGATCAGAACTGCAAAGACGTAACAACAACTATTGATGAAAGAAAAATTCAACAGTTAGAAGAAAAATTGCAGAGTTTATAGATTTCTTTATAACCAAAAATGTAAGCACAATTACACATGTAAGTATTGAGTTCATTCACTATTACTACTGACGTTGATGAAATCCATTTTGCAGAAAGAGAGTAACCCGCATCTTATCAATAAATGGAAGAATTGGAAAAGATTTAAAATGACACTAGAACGAAAACTTTAACATGAAGATATAAATAACGAGGAACAAGTAGATTTTGAGGTTAAAAATTTATTAAAAACATACAGCAAGCTGCTTCAGTGATTAACAGTAGATTAAGAGAAAAAACATCTCCCTATGAAATAGTTTAGCTGATAGCAGAAAAAAGAAGAGTAAGAAAAAAGTAGCAACGTTCAAGAGCACCGCAGGTGCAAACAGTACTAAACAATATCATTACGCAACTGAAGAGAGTAATCAAGCAATATAACAATAACTCAATCTCATGGAATTGATAAATGACAAATATATTGACTATTCCCTAAGGAAAGGGACTAACAACATAAAAAGACCACATCCCACCAATTAGAGGTAGTGATAGTAAGTGGGCCAGGAGCAATGAAGACAAAGCACTAAGGTATGCGGAGTATCTAGAAGCAATCTTTCTACCACACCGAGGATATGATAATGAAATTTTACGCATGAATTTGAAGTCAAGAAATCGAACCAACAAATATAAGAAAACTTGAAGAGGTAATTAAGCAGTTAGATGTAAAAATCAAATTAAAGTACCTGCCAAAACTGGGGATAGTTTCCGAAGTTATCATGATACCAAAACTAGAAAAACAACCTAATGAAGTATCGTTTACCAGCCTATATCGCTTCTATTGAAAAAATTTGAAAAAATTCTGTTAAAGAGACTGAACCTGATTATTGATGAAAATGCACTGATCCCGAACCATCAATTTGGATTAAGTTTACAGAATAGCAAATATTATAGACAAAACCCTAGAAGAAGAAAAATTTTGTGCACAATTTTCATCGATATGGTGCAAGCTTTCGATAAAGTAGGGCACAAGGTTTGATATACAAGCTGAAAACAATACTTCCAAAACAATTCTCAGAAATCATTCATATCTGATAGATAATATAGAATAAAACAAGATGAGAATTACTCAGAGAGGAAAAAAAGATAGAAGCAATAAATCTAAAATATAATACAAGAAAATATACTGGTTAATGGGAAGAAATGCTAAGCCCGCTATGCACATACGGCATCCAACTTTGAGATTGTGCCAAACAAACCAATATTGAAATAATCCAGAAGTTTCAAAACAACATGCTTCGAAATATAGTAGGAACGCCATCGTATGTAAAAAATTATGACCTCCACAAAGATCTAAAAATCGAAAACGTTGTCGACGAAATCAATAAACACGCACAAAGGCACGAACAAAGGCACAACCAACATGTGAATGTTGACACAGCACAGCTTGTAAACAACACAAACATACTAAGAAGGGGCAAAAGATTTAAACTTTTTCAACCAGCATAATAAGATTAAGAGTATAATAAGATTAAGAGTATTTAGTTAGATTTTATAGTATAATAAGATTAAGAGTATTTAGTTAGATTTTATAGTAACATAAAGTTTTCTTTAAAAACCTCATTGGTCTTGACCTTAAGACAAGATCGTAATGTTATAAACGGGAGGTCTTTTTACTGGGTTGAGGTCACACACTACCAGGGTTCGGGTGTGTTTCGAGATTTTCACCTACCCGGGTGAAAAAAAACATGTTTAGGTACAAATATGTTTATTAAACTTAACATATACAATAAAAAATGTATACACATTTTTCAGATAGGTTTTTGTTAGAATTTTTAGAATTTATGTGTGTATAATTTTTACTTCAAATGTTTATTAGTATAGCAGGTATATCGAATAAAAAACTTTTTTGTATATTTAGATTTATTTGTTTTTTGATGTAGAATTAGGAAAATATTTTGGTTTCTTGTTTATGGGGTTTGATAATTTTGTAAATTTAAATTTTTTTTTTTTAAAACTCTAACGATTATAAATTTGAGGGTATGATTTTTTAATTCCAATACCGAAATAGTAGCTTAGAAAATAATAAATTTGAATTTTAATTATTTTATAATAAACTTATGTAATTTTAGATAATACATTTTTTTAAAGGTTGCAAGTTGGTTTCTTAATTAATTCTATTTTTATTTCAATTTTGATTATAGAATTTTTTGTTTTGAGTAAAAAAGATGCAAACTTAGGATAATTTGTTGTTAATAGTAATATTAAAAAAACAAGGTTTGTATATGACATAAATTATTTTGTCGTATATGGAACGTAGTATTAGAAAGTTTAGAGAAAAAACAGATAGTTTCATTTCGATATCGTTAGCCTTTCATTCGATAAAACAAATTCTCCCGTTACTAATACTCGACACAAATTATGTTCATGTGTACACCAATATTAGGCGCTGTAGTGCTGCCTCTAGAAACTCAAAATGGTGTTCCAAATTTTAGAGTTCGCTGATTTAAAAAAACTTATCCACGCAGTGTCTCAGATAACGAAGTTGATCGCAAAGTAGATGCATTAGGGCAAAACATGAATGATTTTAATGACCTAAAATTAGAAAATTTGGAAATAAGACTGTCAAATGTAAATCAACGGGTTATTTTTGATTAATTTACTTTGCGACAAACACCACCAATTCATACGAACCTTTTTAAGAAACCACGATTTTATGATTTTCCCGAACCTAACTATGATGGGCTGGTATCTGTCACGAAAACTTTTAAAACCTTTTTGGTACACGTGCCACCATTTCAGGGTCAGGAGACAACCCTAGACTTGCAAAATTTTTTGGCTTTAGCTGATGAGGCATATTATATGACAGAAGAGACAGGAAGAATGTTTATTTTAACAAACCTTGTTAGAAGTAAATTACGGATTAAGACGAATTCTATGTTCGAAAACAAGCAAATAACAGATTTTGATGATTTGGGATGCTATGTCAGCTCTCAGACTTGCACGAAGTAGGAAATGTTGTGTTCCTGTCCTTTGATTTGGTATGTCCGGCGTTCTCATTGACTTCTTGGCCTCGGTGATCGACTAGGGTTTTTATTAAATATTATTTAAATAAAACCAACTTTCCTTGTTGCGATACAACTGCTTCGAGGTATCAAATCGAATGCTTCGGTTGTTCGAATGCCGTTATTCGAATACCGTTGTTCGAATACCGTTGTTCGAATGCCGTTATTCGAATGCCTTGAACCACCGAATTACTAAGTCTTTTATAGAAAAATGTTCCTTTAGCATTTTTAGTCATCCGGCACGTGTTGTATGATCACCAAATTTAACAGTGAACGAACTCAATGAACTCTAGAACCCTTAGTAATAATATCATATGCTTTTTATTATTATAATATTTTATATGCAATTGTTGTTGTCATATGACGATTTATTAATTGTTGTTGTTGTATATTTTGTCATACAAGTCATACTGTTTACTGACCTAGTTATGAAATGTAATACATATAAATATATTGTTATAATTAAAATATTAAACATAATTTAAAAATTTCGATAATGCATATTCAGCATATGAAGTTATTTTGGTTCAAAGTAAGTAAACATATTTGAGTTCAATGTAATTAAATTACACAACAGAAAGGATGAGGTTCCTAAACTGAACAAGGTTTAGAGATCCCTAGGAAGTAATTAAGTTCATAAACATCTTGAATAAGAAGTTGAACTTGAGCACACAATCCTAGACACTAACCATAGGGAAATAAAGAAGGAAGGGCATCTCCTGATTTTGGCAATCCCAGACGAGTCTCTGATGACTCTGAAATATATTTCTGGTTGGGCTTATTACCTAGAAAAATTCAGATTACATTCCCAAAATCCCGAAGGAAATGGAGACGCAAACCCGAAGGAAATGGAGACCAAACCTGACAAGGAAGATGAAGTTCTTGACTTCTTGTTAGGGGTGGCGAACGAACTTTGAATGGTCGAATCGGCGGTGTGTACGGACCTGGACAGTTATACTGAGGAGGAAACCTTAATCGAAGATTTAAATAATACGATTATTTTTATAGATAAAGAAGAGGTACCAGAGAGGAGAGAAGTAGTATAAGCCCAGCAGCATGACGGTTATACAAGCAAACCTTTATCGTAGGGGGGTTGCTACATAAAAGCTGAAGAAACACCTACTTAGGGGAGATGTGGAGATAGAGCTAGGACAAGCAACTATGACTAAGGAATTTCAGGTATTTTACCATAAAGGTGAAGGTAGGCCAAGAATTTGTATAATTTCAAAGAAAAATATTAAATTGATTATTATTCCACAGATAACTAGTAGAGACTGTATCGCAGTTCTAGGGAATCTCAGGAATGAGATAAAATCCTCAGACTCGATACTGCCATCATGCTACTTACCTTATGACTCATAATATCCACCACCAACACAGGATATGAGAAAAATAGGGGATTATTCCAGGAAAAATAAAAACAAAATAATAATAGGCTGCGACTACAAGCTCACCATGTGGTGTATATACCTCACCCTCACGGACTCAATGATAGGAGCCTTCGAGGTAGCTTGTCCGCAAAAAAAGAAGGTGTAAAACGGTATACAACCTTGGGTGAATAGTCTAATTCTAGTTTATTCATCAGAGTTGCTCATGGACATATTCTTCTGAGAAAACTGTAGTTTATTCATCAGAGTTGCTCCTGGACATATTCTTCTGAGAAAACATGCTTCACGGCTCAATTTATCAGAAGAGTCCATCTGAAAAGGCTGTGGTGATGAGGATGAAGCGGTGGACCTGCTATGTAGGTGTTCAGCGGTTAGATGTAGGAGATTAAGATACATAGGTAACCAGTTCTTGACAGATCTTTCGTAGGCTGGTACTTTGCAGTCGGCAATGACGATCTCTTTCGTGAAGGATGTAGAGTGGGCGGACACGCTATATTGGAATCAACCGCCGGTGGGGGTGTACAACGGGCCTTTTTAGGTCTTGGTGTGCTGTGGGCTCGATCCTCCCCCCTTTTCAAACCAACCAATTTGCTCAAGTTTGTATTTTATGGTAAAATACCAAAGACTTGTATACATTTCAGAAGTATACTTTCTTTCTCCTCTCCTGGTCGCTACAGCTCTTAAAGAGCATGGGCGTCCCTTAAAGGGCTTCCTAACATTTTACCATTATATTGTAAGTTAACTAAGTTAAAGAAATAAAGTAGATTTTAATAGAAAAAATTGATCACCGTAATTTTGAAGGAAAAAGTCATGGCGATTTGAATAATGTAGACAGCAAAGTAATGGTTGATAAGAACCAATTTTATCTCAAGAGTACAAGTTTACAGAGAAAATAATTATATAACAAAAAAAAATTATAAAACAAAGAAAAATTATGATAAGTAGAGAGTAATCAGGACAAACTATTGAGAAAGAGATTTAGTAGGCGCGGATGGGGATAAAACCGCCTTAATAGGTTACTCCCGTAGGTTAGAGAGATTACGGATTTGTGGACTATTACCAAATTATTATATAACTATGAATCGAATAATCAAATTATCTAAAACAATCCTAACTAAATACAAAGAGTGTTTAGTTACGATTGTTTTAGATAAAATAGTTAATGATTTATTTGGATATATCTAATGAAGGATTTCGGATATTAAAATTTATTGTTTTAAAAATATCTTTATTGTTTTTATAATACTAGGATAGATAATTGTGTGCATATGACCAAATACGATATGTATAAAAATTGTTTTTGTAGTACGGAAATTTGATGTATGAAATAAACATTTTCAGGTTACTTATCCTTAGGTTTTTAATTGGTTATTTATTGATTACTATAATAAATGATGTTAAATTGATTACAAGATTAGATTCTTTAATGATGGTAAAGTTAATGCAAATGTATTGAGTAATATTACGTTATACTCATCACAATGTCTGGGGAATCCATGAATAGCTTCACTATACATTTAAATTAAATCATTAAATTTTTAATTCCGAGTTTTCAATGTGGAAGAAAAATTAAGATGATATAAAAAAAAATTATGTTATTATCAATTTCAAAAATAAAGAGTGCAAGAAGATGATAGTTAAAACTTAATTTGAATTTTTGTTTATATTGGTCAAGAAAATTGTTTGTAAAATAATTAAGTATGTAAAATTAATGATTTCTTTTTATATTAAGACAACATAAAATATTAAGTCAATAAAACATTAAAAAATGAGAATGGAAAGGATCTAGGCAGTCTATAGAATCTATAGAATAAAACAGAAAGTCTAAAGAATCTAAAAAATTAAATCAATATTGAAGTTAAATTGAAAAATCAAATCAATTAAAAAATGTACTAGAATCGGTAAAATCTACTATATATTTCATACCAATCTGAAAATTAAAAAAATAAGCGGTATTAAAAAAGAAGAAAATATAATCTATATGACTTAAAAAAAAATAGAATAAAATACATCATTTTAAAATAGATTGAAATTTTTTTTAGAACAAATTTTTGAATTATTACAAATATGATGTTAAAAAAAAAATTGTATCTAGATTAACCAAATTTAATTTTGTAAAATATGTGTAAGTTTTATAACCTTTTTTTAATATAATAAAGAAATTCGTATCGGAGGTACCTATTTGAACACTCCGCAACACCAATTTGTAACAAATAAGTCTATTTTTTAACTGAGCAGCTTGCCGGGCGTTAAAATTTTACGGCGCCAAAAGAGCAAAAAACAAAAACAAAATTTAATTGAATTATTTGAACAAAATTTATTTCCCATTTTTCAATTACATAATAGTATACTGCATACTGTAACTCTATTCCAGAGTAACTTTCAATAAGAAACCCCTTCGGTTTCTTATCTAAAACCAGAAACTCACATATGCACAGAATTTTTATTTTCTGCAACAGTTGAAGTAGAAAATATCTAATATGCAACGATATTAGTAACTAGGTAATGACAACAAAAACTATTTATTATCAGCAACATTAAATGTCTTTTTCGCGCCCTCCGGGGTTAAAAACTATTAATTATTAGCAACATTAAATTACTGTTTCGCGCCATCCGATGTTAAGGATTGTATCTGAGCTGATATTGCCAAATTTGTGGTTGTCAAAATTTAGAATAAGTTGAAATAAATTGTTGTGAATAAAACAGGTCACCCTGTTTATTTTTTTTCTTTTATATTTTTTATTTTATTCACAACGGAAATTGCAAAATGCAATTCCTAATTTTTTTTATTTAAATTAAATTAAAATATGATTATTAAGCTTAAGCGAAAAAAATTATTTTTTAAATTCAAAGTCATTACCTGCGGTGTCCGATTACGGATACTTTCAGGGACACGCAGAGACACTCAAGGTAAGTAATTAAATATTACTTATGTTGATGTGTTAAATAAAAATAATTTTGATCGCTGATTGGTTTTCCCAAATATCGCATGCCATAGGCATATAATTAATTAATTCATTAAAACAATTTGAGTTGAAGTTTAAAGGAAGAACATCGGTTCGGGAAGTTCTTCTGAAAGTCAAGTAAATATAATAAGAGTCGGTAAATTATTAAGTAAAAATAATTATAATTTGTTTAAGTATAAAATATAATATTCTTAAATTTTAAAAGTTAAATAGTTTAAATAATAGTTTAAATTAAAATAACGATTTTAAATTAATAAATAATAACAAAAATCTTAAAAAGTGCGTTTATTTTATTCACGGTAAATTTTATATAATTAATAAGATAATTATAGAAGATACACCAAATGAACAATTTGTATAATTCGATATAATTATACAACAAATGGCGCTGCGGAGTGCGGACTAACCCAAAATTACGCTTTTGGGACGAACTTTTCGAGTAAAACAGGTAAGTTAAATTTGAAAATATAAAAAATACAAAATTATTGAAAAACACAAAAAATTTGTGAAAAGTGAAAAAAAAAACACAAAAAATTTGTGAAAAACACAAAAAATTTGTGAAAAGTGAGAAAAAAAACCATACAAAATTCATAGTAAATGAACAACAGTGATTAAAAAATAATAAAAAGTGTAAATAATAATATAAAGTTTAGAAAAAATGTAAATTAAAACATTTTAAAAATCGAATTAGTGAAAATAGTGATAGAATAAACTCAAAATACTTTAAAGACAATTTTATAATAAAATAAAATACAGTAAAGACATCATTTTTTTATATGCAGTGAGGAAAATTTATAAACAGTGAAATAATTACAGTTGTTTGGAGAAAACATTAAATATTGAAATTGTAGACAAATTTAAAAATTACATACTACAATAAAATTTTTAAGCAAAGTAAAAAAAAAAATTTGCAATTAAATTAATTTTTTGAGAAATAAATATAAATCTATATACACATAGTATACATACTATCTATATACACATAGTATACAAAATATCAAATATCACAAGAATTGTTTTATAACAACATAAATAGAAATATTTAAAGTTAAAACATTTTTATACATTTATCTAAAAAAAAAAATAATAAATAAAAATATCAAATATCACAAGAATTGTTTTGTAACAACATAAATAGAAATAACAATTATTGTGTTTGTTGTAAAAACATAATAATAATAAAAATACAAAACAGAGAACGAGAAAAGCAGTGGCAGACCTAAAAAGGGAGCAGCAGTGTAGCAGTAGAAGGGATTTGTAGGAAGATATACTATTGAACAATACGAAATTTGTATAGCAGCCAGTAGCGGCACATTTTTTTTTTTTATTGAAAAAAAAAATACTTTTGGTGAGTCGTATGTTTTGAAATAAAAAAAAAAAAATTATAGTAAAGTAAGAAATAAATTTTTTATTTTAAAATTGTTAATTTTTACAATGGTTTAATTTTTTTTGTATGAACAAATTAAAAAAAATAAAAGGAAAAGGCAATTTTTTTTTAAATTAAAAAATAAAAATAAATATATTTGTTTTTTTAAATTATAAAATATAAAAGTAAATATTTCTAAAATAAATAATTTTTTTTAAAAAAAATATTAAAATAAATTAAGAAGTGGAATTTTTTTTTTTAATAAATTTAAATAAATATATTTTAATAAAATTATAGAGATTAGGCAGAATTATTTGTTTTTGTATTTTTAATTATTTATATTTATGTAAAAAAAAAGAGAAAAAGAAATAAAAAACCCGATATATTCTTATAAAGTTACTTTTTTTTATAAGATACGAGAAAAAAAACGAAATTAATAGTTTTTTTTTGGAAAATACGAATAAAAAAATTTTTTTTTGACAAACTTAAAGGAATCAATAAATCAAATGGTTTTTCCCTTTATCGTTACGAATTTTTTATTACATTTTTTTTAAAGAAGGATATTAAAAAAGAAATTTTTAATATTTTGATTTATTTTGGTACAATTATAAAAAAAATAAATTAGAATTTTTTTTATATAAAAATCGATGAATTTTATTGTAATTTGTGGTTTATTTTAGTTTTTCTAATTTTTAATTACTGACTCTTATAATTAACCCCTCTTTTATTCACTTGACTTTGTTTATTTGAAGTTTGATTTTTGTATTTGAATTCGTTAATACTTTAATGTCGGAGTATAAATCTAGACCATCGACATTAGGGATTGCCCAATCTTTTAACAAATTTGCCAAGAAAATAGGTACATTTTCATTCATAAATACTAGTCCAGATTTAGGGGATTCTACTACAAATTTTTTTTTTTTTTTCTACTACAAATAGTATATTACCAACGAACAGGGACAGTGAGAGTGGGGAAAAATTTAATTTAGGGGTTTTAGATAGGAATAATTTTGCCGATTTCTAACATCAACTTCAAGGCGAGGAAGAACCGACCGACTCAGCCAGAAGTTTTCGTACATTAAAATCAGGGAACAGGATAGGACAAGTAAAAACAAAGAGTTGTAGGAAGTTCAAATCTAAAGAAAGAAAAAACAAATCGTTCAGGATAATGGAGCCATCAACCAGTTCAAAATTATTCAATTTTCCTACTACAAAGTTAAGGTAGTAGGTTATACCAGCTCGTACGGAGAAATTTATTACATTGAAAACACAAAAACGCGGAGAATATCTGTGTAAAGCATAGGAACTACAACAAGAGGTTTTTTTAAGCAACAGCATTGTAAAACCGACGAACAATAGTGTTACAGCCAGTATAGTTAATATTAATTGTGTAAATGTGCAGTTGGGGGTTGTGGAACTAAAATTGGTGCCTTTGGAAGAATTCACGTTAATTCCAATGAAGGATCGAGATAAATTTGAAAGTAATTTAATAAAAATTCAAATAAATAAAATGAATAGGTTAGGTGGAAACGGATTAGGTACTGATGGGGTTAAAACCTTGTTAATAGGTTACTCCCGAAGGAGAAGACGGTTACGGACTGGACAGTAAATGAAAACCAAAAGAAAAACATTTATGTAAAAAATGGAACGAAAATGGTCTAATGATTTATTCCCCATGTTAAATACTAATTTTATACTAATAATATTTATTCTATATTTACTAATTTTCAGTTGTATTTCCCATACTAACAATTTTTTTTCGTTCGGCCTGGAACATTAAAGAAAGAAAAAGAGATGAAAATTCTATAGAAAAAGAGATGAATTGTTATTTCAAATTAATTTTTTTTAGTTTTATAAAAATAGTTTAGTTTTAATATGATTTGTTTTAATATAATATTTTACAAAAAATTGCCAAAAAATATATAATTGGTATCAAAAAAAAAAAAAAACACAATAGTTTTTTGCTTTCGTATTCGGAATCGTTATAAAATTTATAAAAAATAATTTCATTTTTTTTAGTAAAGAAAGATTTATTTTTTTTATATATAGGATAAGATTTTATATGTTCATAAATTATGAGTTTTTATATATATAACAATTGCAATACCGGCACTTATTATTCGAAATAATTTTTTAACGTAAATTTGTTTTAAACGTAGATATTTTTTTCACGTACATTTTTTTTAAAAGTAAATATACAAACCTGTGTAGAAAAGAGTTACGAGAACCAAAATTATTTGTGCTTTGTAACTCTTTCTTCGAAAAGGGGAAATGTTGTGAATAAAACAGGTCACCCTGTTTATTTTTTTTTTCTTTTATATTATTTATTTTATTCACAACGGAAATTGCAAAATGCAATTCCTAATTTTTTTTTATTTAAATTAAATTAAAATATGATTATTAAGCTTATGCGACCAAAATTATTTTTTAAATTCAAAGTCATTACCTGCGGTGTCCGATTACGGATACTTTCAGAGACACGCAGAGACACTCAAGGTAAGTAATTAAATATTACTTATGTTGATGTGTTAAATAAAAATAATTTTGATGGCTGATTGGTTTTTCCAAATATCGCATGAAAAGTGCGTTTTCTTTATTTATTTCTTAAGACACTATTGTATAATTCAATATAATTATACAATATCTATACGGATGGTTCAAAGATGGAAACAGGTTGTGGCATGGGAATTTTCTCCGAACTTCTTGATCTGATGGTCAGTATTAGACTTGATGATCACGCCACGATCTTCATCTAAGTTTTCTGTAGATTTTACACTACAGAAAACTTGGTGTAATTCATAAAAGAAGTGGGATGGCACGATTCGTGGGGAACAGAGTAGTAAACGTTTCGTAAGGGGGTACAACGGACCAGTAGGTCTAGGTACGCGGACCGGCCGCTCCGGTCCCTTCTGAGATCAACCAACCAACCAATAAGTTAAGCAAATTCTCATATAATTTTCAGAAATTATTGATTATCATTCCTACTGTGGAACATTTAGCGTTAATTTTATAAGCAAATACTTTGCCCCGATATTTAAAGTTGTACTATAGTTTTGGTTTTCCAATAATTTTAATTGATTGTCGTTACAATTTTAATTCAATAACTTTAATTTAAGTTAATAATTTATTTATTTCGATATTTTTAATTAATAATTCAAATAATTTTAGTTAAATTTGATTTGAAAATTTATGTTTAATTTTAAAAAAAATGCTTATTATATTACATTGGTACTGTGAGGGTAAACAGTTTTAGATTATAATTCTATATATATACAAAAAATTAGATATGATTGTATTTAATGCGATGAATTATAAATTTGAACCAATCAGAAATTGTTTTATATTAATTTGAAAATAATTTGTTCTCATTAATTTGATTTAACTACTTCCTTAATTGTGTTAGTGTTATAAAATGAAAATAGTTTTATATGTATGCAAAAATAAAAAAATGTACAGTGTTTCGGATGATTTTGTGATTGATATTTTTCGACTTTTATAATTATAGTACTAATGTAATATATTAAAAAATATTTTGTAATCTTTTAAAAATATTTTGTAATCTTTTTTATTTTTAAATTTTGTTATTTATTTTAAATTTGAAAATATTTTATTAAACTTGTATGTTTTATTTTAATATCAAATAGAAAATGAAAAATATAGGTAGAATATAATTTTATGAAATAATAATTTATTATTTTATAAAATTATATTTTTTTTATACTACGTTTTCGCACGTGCATATGTTTAGTCGTAACGGTGGTTAAAATATACATATAAATGTTTTTAGGCTATATATATTTTTTTAGGCTATATGTAGGCTTTAAATAAGAAGCAATTTATTTTTCTTTGTTTTATCACAGAAACTTTTATTTAATAAAGTCCACTTTTACTTTAATAATAATTTCTAAATATGTGCGATTCTTAATTAATTATATTTGTTTTAGTTACGGGAATTACAATATTTGATTAATTTCGCTTAGGTTAACAACTGGTAACTAACTGCATGCACTTTGAGCAACTCTCGATTTATATTCATTTTTTTCTACGATGAGTAATTATAATTAATATCAGTAATTATTAACTTAAGTAATGAATAATTATAATTGACATTAGTTATTTTAATAGTATTCTCTTATCAGTCAATAATTAACATTAAATATTTGAGATGCTAATTATTTCATTTTAATTGTTCATATTTAAATAGGATGTTCCCTACAACTACTACAGCATAGTTCACAATGATCTTAAGACCTACCATAAGGGAGGTAGCACGGTGCGATGATGATGTTGTAATCAGAGATGTGATACCGAACCGGAACCCAGAACCGAAACCCATGGAACCGCCACATAAGTTAAGAACCGGAACCGAACCGGAACCTAGAATGAAGCCGGCTAAGGAACCGCAGAACCGGTTCGTTTCTTTAGGGTTCCGTAGGGTTCCATTTAAAATTTTATACTAAAATATTTAGCTTAAAAAAAGCCTCAAAATTCAAATCAATCCAGTTTACCTTTAAAGAATCGTAAACCCGATATAGCTTTAAAAAGACACTAAAATTAAGTATTAAACTATTGGTGCGCCAACTCCAACTACACGCAATCAAACTGAAGTGTCATAATTCAATATTTTTAAAAGTGTTTTTGATGCTGGAAAGATTAAAATCGCTTAAAGATTTTTGTAATCTCATGGAGGAAAAAGAATTCCATCTGTCAGTTAATGAGTGGGACAAAATTGATAGCATTTTGGCAGTTCTACTACCTGCTCACGTCGCCAATAAAATGTTTCAGATGAAGCAATTTACTTTAAGTGATATTTATTACACTTGGACAAAATGTAAGACTGAATTAAAAAAACTAAAATTCTTTAGTTTTTTTAATTCAAAACACGTTTTTTAATTGTGATAATATTAATAGATTACCAATAAAAAAAAATTCGGCAAAAAATCCGGAGTTATATAAAATTTCACAAATGGTTTTTGTTACACCTGGAACTCAGGTGTCAGTGGAGAGAGTTTTCTCGGCGTTTAATTTTATGTTTTCGGATAGGAGAAATAGAATTGATAAACATTTTATTAATGATGGACATTTTATTAATAAAGTTAAATAAATAATTTCGTATTCCTACATTATATTTATAAATTATAATACTATTATTATTTAGTTAAAAAAGTCTGAATTTTGTTTTGTTTTTAATAATTTTTTTTTTTTATGGTTATTTTTATTTTAATAAATGTAAAATATAACGAAAATGGAATAATAATAAATAACATTATTACATTTTAAACAAATTAAAGTTTTTTAATATAAAGCAGAATATGAAGCTTTGTAATTTTATAACAATAAAAACACGTTTTTTTATTGTTATAAATCAATAGGCCTAATTAACCCTTTCGGAACCAGAACATGAAACCGAACCCAGGTTTTCAATGAAGAACCGAACCGGAACCGTACCGCAGTTGAAAAAAAACGCAAGAACCGGAACAGGAACCGAAAATCAAGGGGTTTCACATCTCTGGTTGTGATCACACCCATTATTCTTCCTATCCCACAGTAAGCCGAGATTATCTTTGTCACTAAGCTGAGGGATATAAGCCATATTATCAATTTTTTTGTGATGCAAGATCAAGGCCTACCGTTATGTGCATCATAAAAAACCTGAATTTCCTATCCATTCCAACCTTGTCACTATTTGTACATTGTTCTTGAATGAGTGCCACAAAAAAGCCACCTTGTAGAAGATGTGCCCTTAGCTTGGGAGTGATTGCCACATAACGTTGGCTTGCGTGTCTTTATCAGGTAAACTGGCCAAGTCAAGTTGTGTGGTATAGATTCCTCTTCATCTGGTTTCGGGAGATTAAGAGTGACTCTTTGACTATAGACTGTCCAGGCGGACTAAAGCAAAACCACAAAATTGTGCAACGACAAAATTTTCAGCCATGCAGTAGAACAAAATATACAAGTTGAAAATCCCAATTTATATGCATACAGTTTGTGTTTTATATTCTTAAAATTTAATACATTTATGAGTTACATTTATGAGTTATGTTCCATTCGCGCATTTTTTGTTTGCATATTCTTCTATATGCTCGGCATTGCTCACAGCCAACTCGACTATTTATTTGTGATAAATAAATACAAATGAAGAGTAAACAAAATGTGTACATACAAGAGTTTTTATTTAGATTTGTGAAATTTAGGATGTGAATTAAATATAGTAAGTAAGTAAACTTATGAATTTTCTTTTAAGATGGCCACCGTTTAAAAGGTTCCTAGCATGAAAACAAATTAAATTATAATGTCAAACCAATTAAATCATAGTGCAAATTTAACTCTTATCATTTTACCCCACCCTAACCGAGATGTGGAACCAACAACGTGAAGAGGGTCCTCTTTTTGGGGTTCTTAGATTTTTCAAAAAAAAAATTAAGAATTGCATTTTTGATGCAAGTTGTAAATTAAGTTTGGAAGTTAAGTTTTTGGTTTTATAATCTTCTAATTAAAAAGTTAAAAAATTGTAATTAGAAAGTTCAGTCTAAATCTGTACAAACAACTAAATTTTTCCGAAAAGCTTAAAGAGTCATTTTTCCGAAAAGCTTAAAGATTTTTTTAGGTTTTGTCGTGGACGGTTGTTACCGGAAACCAAAGTAACAACCTTCCACGACAAAAGCTAAAAAAAAATCTATTATTGAAATATATATTTTTAAAAAAATAAGAAGAAAACGGAAAATTATAATTATAAATTGAATTAAAAATTAAAGGTGCAACTGTTAAGTAAGTTAATTTTTGACAAAAATAGTAGCAGACCTAGAGCTGCAATTCTTCTATCATCCAAAATTAACTATCTAAAGATTCCAATTTTCAGCCGAACAGATCTCGTAGCTGTACTGGTAAAACTACTAACCCCAAGAGGTTTTCAAGAGGTCATTATCGCCTCGGCTTACTTCCATGGAGAGGAGCTAGAAGCTCCACCCAATGACATCATAGAGTTAGTGGAATACAGCAAAAGCCATAAACTACCAGTCATCCTGGACTGGTAGTTTATGGCTTTTGCTGTATTCCACTAACTCTATTGTAGAAGATGTGCCCTTAGCTTGGGAGTGATTGCCACATAACGTTGGCTTGCGTGTCTTTATCAGGTAAACTGGCCAAGTCAAGTTGTGTGGTATAGATTCCTCTTCATCTGGTTTCGGGAGATTAAGAGTGACTCTTTGACTATAGACTGTCCAGGCGGACTAAAGCAAAACCACAAAATTGTGCAACGACAAAATTTTCAGCCATGCAGTAGAACAAAATATACAAGTTGAAAATCCCAATTTATATGCATACAGTTTGTGTTTTATATTCTTAAAATTTAAAATATTTATGAGTTACATTTATGAGTTATGTTCCATTCGCGCATTTTTTGTTTGCATATTCTTCTATATGCTCGGCATTGCTCACAGCCAACTCGGCTATTTATTTGTGATAAATAAATACAAATGAAGAGTAAACAAAATGTGTACATACAAGAGTTTTTATTTAGATTTGTGAAATTTACGATGTGAATTAAATATAGTAAGTAAGTAAACTTATGAATTTTCTTTTAAGATGGCCACCGTTTAAAAGGTTCCTAGCATGAAAACAAATTAAATTATAATGTCAAACCAATTAAATCATAGTGCAAATTTAACTCTTATCATTTTACCCCACCCTAACCGAGATGTGGAACCAACAACGTGAAGAGGGTCCTCTTTTTGGGGTTCTTAGATTTTTCAAAAAAAAAATTAAGAATTGCATTTTTGATGCAAGTTGTAAATTAAGTTTGGAAGTTAAGTTTTTGGTTTTATAATCTTCTAATTAAAAAGTTAAAAAATTGTAATTAGAAAGTTCAGTCTAAATCTGTACAAACAACTAAATTTTTCCGAAAAGCTTAAAGAGTCATTTTTCCGAAAAGCTTAAAGATTTTTTTAGGTTTTGTCGTGGACGGTTGTTACCGGAAACCAAAGTAACAACCTTCCACGACAAAAGCTAAAAAAAAATCTATTATTGAAATATATATTTTTAAAAAAATAAGAAGAAAACGGAAAATTATAATTATAAATTGAATTAAAAATTAAAGGTGCAACTGTTAAGTAAGTTAATTTTTGACAAAAATAGTAGCAGACCTAGAGCTGCAATTCTTCTATCATCCAAAATTAACTATCTAAAGATTCCAATTTTCAGCCGAACAGATCTCGTAGCTGTACTGGTAAAACTACTAACCCCAAGAGGTTTTCAAGAGGTCATTATCGCCTCGGCTTACTTCCATGGAGAGGAGCTAGAAGCTCCACCCAATGACATCATAGAGTTAGTGGAATACAGCAAAAGCCATAAACTACCAGTCATCATTGGGTGTGATGTCAATGCCCACCATATAGTATGGGGTAGCAGAGATATAAATAAAATAGGTGAGTCACTTTTAGAATATATTACTACTAACAATCTAGACATATTAAATATGGGTAATTCCCCCTTTTCGAAAATATCATTAGGCAGGAAGTACTTGACCTAACAATTGCATGCCCCTGTCTCTTCCATAAATGTGCAAACTGGCATGTATCAAAGGTAGCTTCCTTATCTGACCATAAGCACATTTGTTTTGAACTGCGTACTTCTCACGCTGTGAGCTGTACAACGTTCAGAAATCCCAAGCGTAACAACTGGACCCAGTACTAGGAAACTCTTAAGTAGGAAATAAACTGTTCAGAGCCGACAATCAACCGCGCAGACTGCATTGACCTCCACGCCAACCAACTTGTCACAAGCATCATCAATGCTTATGAACTAAGTTGTCCTTTAAACACAAGGCTTATTCTAAAGATGTACCATGGTGGAATAAGGAAATAGCGGAAAAACGCAAGGAAACAAGGAAGATGTTCTACAGAGCAAAAACCTTCGTTAGCTGGGAAGAGTACAAAACCACCCTTACCGAATACAATTACGAGCTGTGTAAAGAGATCACAGGAAGCTGTGTGAAGAGATCACAGATCTCCCAGCGGCCTCCCGTTTACAAATGGTACTAGCAAAAGATATTCCCATAGATATCGGTTTGCTAGAGAGACAAGACGGTTTTCTAACAACAAGCAGCTCTGAAACACTAGAAGTCTTACTAGCTACCCACTTTTCGGGCTGCACACTCATCAATAACCCAAAAGGTGAAGAGACAGTGGAAGTAGGACTGCGTCCTGCACTTCTACAAGAGAGATTTTAGATTCTCATGCCCAATATGCTAAAAATCTTCAAAGCCAGTTATGGGGATATATCCCACCTTAGCTTTCCTCCACCTTAGCTTTCTTCCAACTTTGAAGTTGGAGGAAAGCTAAGGTGGTTTTCATACCAAAGGCAGGGAACCATGACATTGAAACCCATAAATCGTACCGCCCCATAAGTCTTACCTCCTTCTTCATTAAAACAATGGAGAAAATAAGGAATGGAAACCGGTTTCGAACCGAACCAAAAAACCATGCGAACCAGCAACATTTTTAGGAACCGAAACCAAAATCACAAACCATTATTAATTTCTTTTAAGAACCGAAACCAAAACCAGAACCATTTTTTTTTTTTTCGAAACCCAACCCAAAACCAGAACTATTAATATTTTTAAAACTATTATTATTAAACCGAATCATTCTAAAATTTTCCACCAGATCTAGTTCAACTGATCAATAACTTCGAACTTCAACTACATGCAACATTAAAAGTATAGTCATATTCAAACTTGAACTACATGTGTTCTGATATAAATGCACCTAAGGTTTAAATAATTAAAATTAATTTACTTTAAATTATTAAAAAGTAGATTTTATTTTATTTATTTTTTAAATTTGTATCCTTTAGCTTTAAACTTATGAAAATGTTCTTCAAATGTTTGAAGAAAATGTTCTTCAAAATGGACAATAGAAGAAATACAGTATTTACCAAATTTTCGTACAAATTTTCATTCAGTTTTTTAAGAAAATAAAGAATTATGTTGAAATAATTTTGATTCCTTGCTTTCATGACAAGAAAAAGGTTTTGTTTCAGTTTTAGGAAATTCTGTTATCTGAACCACCAAAAATGAACCAAAACCGGTTTTTGAAATACTAGAAACCAGAATCAAACCGCAACCATTTTCAATAACCAAAACCAGAACCAAAAACCATCCTGAATTTTTTGGAAAACCATTGAACCGAACCAACATGTTTTTTCAATGGTTTCCATCCCTGGAGAAAATAGTAGATCACCACATTAGGACTGGTGCAAACAAGGTTCGACTTCACTATAAGCAACACGCTTCTATTGTTAAGTCAATAGAAAAGGCAATTGATTACAAAGAAGTACTATGTGCATTCCTGGACATAGAGGGTGCTTTTGACAACACTCCTCATGAAGCAATTGTGGCAGTAGCCAGGAATAAAGGAATAGAACTGCCGACGACTAACTGGATTCATGCCATGTTGCAAAGTCGAACGACATCGGCGGAACTTGGTAATAACTCTTTAACAGCACAAACCTATAGGGGTTGCGCCCAAGGAAGAGTCTTATCGCCACTGTTA
Organism: Empis livida; assembly: GCA_963932195.1. Lineage (NCBI taxonomy): Eukaryota > Metazoa > Arthropoda > Insecta > Diptera > Empididae > Empis > Empis livida. The sequence goes on from OZ010647.1 coordinate 19,474,286, forward strand.
TGATCTAATATTGTTAATGAGCTACTTCACAACCTTGATGATTCTGGTTTCGAAGTAATAGGATATGCCGACGATCTAGTCAACATAATCAGGAGTGAATATGAAAATATCATATCTAGTAGACTCCAATTGGCTTTTAACAGGACAATGACCTGTTGCAAATCCAGAAACCTACAGATAAACCCAAACAAGACTATAATTATACCATTTACAAAAAAGAAAGTGATTAGCATTATTGCACCCTCATTAAGTGGTATAACCATACCCTGTTCCAATGAAGTAAAATACCTAGGTATCACACTAGACAGTAAACAGTAATTGGAACAATCACATCGAAAAGACTCATGCTAAGGCTTTATTGCCTCACATCGGAAAGACTCATGCTAAGGCTTTATTGGTAATGTGGGCCTGCAAATGTATGTTTGGCAGGAAATGGGGGATACATCCCAAAATGATCTACTGAAGCTATAGAACGATCATCCTACCTATTATAATATATGAATGCACAGTCTGGTGGTCTAAAACACTTCAACACAAAGTACAGGCGAAATTAGGAAAGATCCAAAGACTGGCCTACCTAGGTATAACAGGTGCCATTAAAACCTGTCCTACAGCACCAATGGAAATGTTCCTAAACCTCCCGCCTTGTTAAGAGAGAGGCAGCGAGAGGTCTGCTGTGCATTCAGACGGAGAAGAATTATTACTCAGGGGACCTGAGAGAACATCTTCAGCTCCTGAATAATCCCAAAATAAAGGCACTAGTCTCATTTGTATCGGATGAAATGCCGACTACTTATAACTTTGATATCCCTTTCAAAGTCTTAATCAGTGAACGCAGTGACTGGCAATCAAGGCTACCTGAATTAGAATCGGATGCGTCCGTCTAGTTCACAGACGGTTCCCGAACCACAGAGGGAACAGGTGCCAGGATTCAAGGTCCAAACTTCTCTGCATCCCTACCACTCGGCAAAGAAGCTACAATCTTTCAAGCTGAACTGATCGCAGTAGATCTGTGTGCAAGAAAATCTTAGGAAAGCGCAACGAAATAAAACAATTTACATTCTTTCAGACAGCCAAGCTATTGTTAAAGCTCTAATCTCCAACAAGCAGGAGGGCACATAGGAGTCGATGGGAATGAAGAGGCAGATCGCCTTGCCAAAAATGTTTCAAAACAAAACTAATTGGGCCAGAACTATTCTGCTGCAAACCAAGATTAGTACTGAACAGATGGATAGAGCAAAAGCATAGGCTCTACTGGGGCAAACTCCCTAAATTCACGTTATCCAAAAATTTTATCATACCAAATGGATAAACTATTACACCTCAGTAAAAAGGACATTCATACCTTAATAGGTCTCATGACTGGGCATAGCCCAGTACTCTATCACCTCAAGAAAATGGGACTGGCTGAAGAAGAGGACAGTTGTCGCCTCTGTCATAATGACAAAGAAACAACGGAAAACCTTCTATGCTACTGTGAAGCAGCTGCAAGAAGAAGACTCAATCATCTCGGAAAGGGAATTCTGACCACAGATGAACTCCCCAATGTGGCTCCCGATTCGATATTAAGGTTCTGTCGCTCTCTTAATATGGGCTAGGGAGAAAGGGGCAGCAATCGCACAATAGATCTCTAGGTCGCAGTGCTCTCTTGCGTTCCCAAAAAAAAAAAAAGTGAACGCCACCGGCAACGGCCAGCAGCAAAAACATGCAACACACACACCAGACTCAACGGTAGCTTTGACATCAACGTCCACTTCACTTATTCCACAGCCAATATTAACAACTCCAATACTATATTAACAACTCCAATACTCAATCCAGGGATAGGCCAGTGAAACAAACCGGCTTAGATAGATATATTACAGTCACAAAACGTAAACGAAGTTCGAAGTCGGCAAAAATAACTAACTCTTCATTGTCCTGTTTAAAGTTATAAAAAGTAAAGAAGAAAAAACTACATCGCAAAATCGTTTTGAATTACTGATGAAAAATCTACATCGCAAAATCGTTTTGAATTACTGATAAAAAACTACATCCCAAAATCATTTTGAATTACTGAGTGATGAGTTTTTGGAGACATTCCCAGTATTGACTCCTGCTTGTGGGAGATTAGAGCTTTAAGAATAGCTTGGCTGTCTGAAAGAATGTAAATTGTTTTATTGCGTTGCGCTTTCCTAAGATTTTCTTGGACACACAGATCTACCGCGATCAGTTCAGACAAGTTTGGACCTTTAATCCTGGCACCCGTTCCGTCTGTGGTTCGGGAGCCGTCTGTGAACTAGACGGACGCATCCGATTCTAATTCAGGTAGCCTTGATTGCCAGTCACTGCGTTCACTGATTACGACTTTGAAAGGGATATCAAAGTTATAAGTGGACGGCATTTCATCCGATACAAATGAGACTAGTGCCTTTATTTTAGGATTATTCAGGAGCTGAAGATGTTCTCTGACGTCCCCTGAGTAATAATTCTTCTCCGTCTGAATGCACAGCAGACCTCTCGCTGCCTCTCTCTTAACAAGGCGGAAGGTTTAGGAACATTTCCATTGCTGCTGTATGTAGGACAGGTTTTCATGGCACCTGTTATACCTAGGCAGGCCAGTCTTTGGATCTTTCCTAGTTTCGCCTTTACTTTGTGTTGAAATGTTTTAGACCACCAGACTCTGCACCCGTATGTTATAATTGTTCTATAGCTTCAGTAGATCATTTTGGGATGTAGCCCCATTTCCGGTCAAACATATATTTGCAGGCCCACATTGCCTTTATTGCCTTAGCATGAGTCTTTTCGATATCATTGTTCCAATTAAGTTTACTGTCTAGTGTGATACCTAGGTATTTTACTTTATTGGAACAGGGTATGGTTATACCACTTAATGATGGTGCAATAATGTTAATCACTTTCCTTTTGGTAAATGGTATAATTATAGTCTTGTTTGGGTTTATCTGTAGGTTTTTGGATTTGCAACAGTTCATTGTCCTGTTTAAAGCCAATTGGACTCTACTAAATATGATATTTTCAATAAAAAAGTATAATAGTGGTATAAAAAAAAAGCTTAAACGGTGAATGATAGTTTAAAGTTGAACTGTCAAAACCTACTATATCGGACATACTACAACTTTCAACTATCAAAACCTACTATATCGGAATGTGAATTCACATTCCGATATAGTAGGATTAGAACTATGAGACGAAATTATAATAATATCAAAGTCCAGTTTCAGGAACTTTTTAAGGCCTTGGAATCATTAGATTTTATATTTAAAAAAAAATTAGATTCGATATTACCCAATCTAGTTGTAGCACTTACAATTTTATTCACAATCCCAGTCACATTAGATTCTGGGGAACATAGCTTTTCCAAATTAATTATTATATATTTAATCAGTTTATTTATTTTTTATATATATATTTTTGAGGCCTCTAGTTACGAGAGACACAGCAAAACGAATTATATATCCTACATCAAATATTTTTAGGGCACCATTTTAAAAGTGCACGGAGCGAAAAAGGATTAAAGGCCGGCCAACCATGAAGAGTAATTTTAAATCCATGTCCTAGGTAGAAATGGCAAGTAATATGAAAAAAATGACAACACAAAATCTGAAGCTAAATCTTGATGTTGTGAGCAAGATGTTTCAACAACATAAAATCTGAAGCAGGATTAATAATGTGAGCAAGATGTTTCAATCTTCAAGTACCAACCTAAATGAATCAACAAAGAGTTTAAATAATGTAATTACTTTTTTGAAAGAATTTCGTTGAGATGAAAATTTTATAAATATTCTAGAAAAAGCTATAATTTTGGCAAATCATATTGACATAGCTATTCAATTTAAAGAAAATCTAATTTACCTTTATCACCCTAAACAACTTTAGAAACAGTTTCCCTCTAGTAAAACAGTGAGGGAAAGTGACGTATTGATTTAATTTATATCAAATGATCCAGTTTAGCCCAAAGTTATAAACGGCAAACTTCGGAAAATTATTATTGAACAAGGTTCATTTTTTGCACATTTGTTTAACTACGAATGTCAAGATGAAAGGCTGACAGACCCGGAAAAAAACTACAAAATTTCATTTTTTCAATTGTTGAGAGTGCAATTAACTCTATAATCGAAAGATTTGAAAAGTTTCAATTTCTCATCAATTTTAATGAAATTCATAATTTGGATAATACCAAGAAATAAATGTACAGATTTACAAATTGTGTTAACTGATGGTGAAGATATAGATAGAAGTGCTTCAGAATTATGTAACGAACTGTGTAGTTAAAGATACCATAACTACACTAAATAGTTTTGATCCATTAAATATATTACAGTATATTTATTCAAATGATATGTTTGATATATTTTCAAATATAGTTTTATCATTGAGGATACTATTAAGTCTACCAGTTACAGTAGCAAGTCCCGAAAGGTCATTTTCCACACTTAAACTAATTAAGAATTATTTACCATCAACCATTTCTCAGGAAAGATTAGTTGGTCTGTCCGTGATTGCTATTGAAAGCGATATCTGTGACAAAATCAAAATTAATGATGTATTGGATGAATTTGCTTCCATAAAAGCAAGAAAAATAAAATTTAAATTGTGATTTCTAATTTATATTTATATTTTTTTTTTATGAATTAATGTTTAATTTTTAATAATAATATACTGCGTAATTATAATGCTTTACTGTGAAATTTGAGTTTTCTTTCTGACATAATTTCCTATAAAGGGCTCTCAGGAAGTTGCATCCGGGCCTGGATATATGTCAATCTTATTTATGTCAAGAACTGTTTGTAGTTCTTATTGCAGCAATTTGCTAGCATTCCATTCTAGTATCTCCATCGGATTAATCATTTTTTTTTTTTTTTGTAGGCAGCTCTTTTTACACTGGTGGCGAGACGTACCGCAGGCTGGGCTACAATACCCCAATTCAGTCATTAATTTTTGAAAATATATTACACTTTGCTTAATGCAGAAGATGACAGAGTTAAACTTAAGTCCTGAAAATGTTATTTGTTATTGTGGCGATAATGCAAGCGTCAATTTTGGTATACATCACAGCATATACGTTGAATTAAAAAAGTTGAATAACAATTTGATGGATATGGGTTACCTTTGCCATGTTCTACATAATGCAACAAAGAAAGGATCGATTTGCTTAAAATTTGATATAGAGTACATTATATTGAAGACATGCAATGAATTTAGCTCACATAGCAAAAGACTTGAGGCCTTAAAAGAGTTCTAAGAATTTTGCGATGTTGAATATTCTGATTTATTGAGCCATTTACATACAAGGTGGCTATCTCTCCTTCCGGCAGTAGACAGATTATACAAAAATTATGAGCCAGTAAAAAGCTATTTTATGTCTTTAAAAAATTGCACACCAATTTTAAAGGATTTTTTTACAAATGAATTAGCTGAAGCCTATCTTGGTTTCTTTTCTAATGTACAAATACAATTTTAAAGTTAGAGCAAGATGGGCTCGTAATAGTCTAGTTATTTGATATAATGTCCGTTTAAAAAAATTCTTTGAAATGTACACTAAATGGCAATTATTATGGGCTTGTTGCGCAGCAAAAATTAATCGCCTGTGATAATGCTATTGAGACAAATTTATTTAAAAAAAAGAGCGCGTTCATTTTTAGAAACAATAATTCAATATATCGAAAACCGCTTTAATTTTGAAAATAATAAGTATGAAAATTTGAATTTATTTAAATTGAGGAAATAGCTCCTTTTGAAAATTTATTAAATGTTGTGCAGGAATTCAAAATCTCAAATATCGAGCAAGATGTACTTTACGAAGAATGTGTGTTATTACAAACATTTCATACAAATATACAACTTCAAGATTTTAAACATTTCCAAGATATTTGAATTAAATTTTTGAATTCGGTCTCTGCGCCAAATATTGAAAAAATTATAAATTTTATTTTCGCTTTACCTCACTCGAACGCAATGAATGAACGAGTATTTAGTCTCATGTTTAATGCTTGGAGAAAAGATAGAAATAGAATTGATTTAAAAACGGTTGAGGCCGAACTACTAGTCAAAATAAATTTTAAGCAATCCTGTAATGAATTTTATGGATTTATAATGAAAAATGAAAATTTGTTAAGAAAAATACGTAGCAATGATAAATACGTATAGTAAAAAGGATTCTCAATATATTTTTTTTTTCAATAATTTTACTTTTAATTTAGTTTTGCTATGCATTTCATTTTTATTTACGTGTATAAATATTATATAATATTGTTTTTTTTAATTTTTGTTAAGTTTTTATATTATATTATTATCATTAATGGATGGCGAACATCTTGAATTTATTTTGTTCACCTAATTTTTTTTTTCCTTGAATTAATAAAAACTAATATTGCATTCGAAAAAATAATTATAATTGTCATTTGTTTTATTTAAATTCGTCAAAAATTATCCATGAAATTTCGAAAAAATTGGTACCCCAATTCCAAACTTATGATCTGGCCACCTTATGTATGGTAACAGAGTTCTCAATATTTGTTATTTTTTTTTTTTTTTTTGGGGAACGCAAGAGAGCACTGCGACCTTCAGATCTATTGTGCGTTTACTGCCCCTTTCTCCCTATCCCATATTAAGAGAACGATAGAACCTTAATATGGATTCGGGAGCCATATTGGCGAGTTCATCTGTGGTGAGAATACCCTTTCCTAGATGATTGAGTCTTCTTCTTGCAGCTGCTTCGCAGTAGCATAGAAGGTGTTCCGTTGTTTCCCTGTCATTGTAACAGAGGCGACAACTGTCCTCCTCAGCCAGTCCCATTTTCTTGAGGTGGTAGAGTACAGAGCTATGCCCAGTCATGAGACCTATTAAGGTATGAATGTCCTTTTACTGAGGTTTAATAGTTTATCCACCTTGATCCTATTTGGTGTGATAAATTTCTTGGATATCGTGAGTTTAGGGAGGTTGCCCCAGTAGAGCCTATGCTCTTGCTCTATCCATCTGTTGAGTACTAATTTGGAGTGTCCTCTTGGTTTGCCGCAGAATGGTTCTGGCCCAATTAGTTTTGTTTTTGAACCATTTTTGGCAAGGCGGTCTGCCTCTTCATTTCCAGCGACTCCTATGTGCCCTTGCACCCACATTAAGGTAACACAGTTCCTCTTTGCCAGTGTAATGAGTTTTTGGAGACATTCCCAGACCAGTATTGACTCCTGCCTGTGGGAGACTAGAGCTTTGAGAACAGCTTGACTGTCTGAAAGAATGTAGATTGTTTTATTACGTTGCGCTATCCTAAGATACTCTTGGACACACAAATCTACCGCAATCAGTTCGGCTTGAAAGATTGTGGCTTCTTTGCCGAGTGGTAGGGATGCAGAGAAGTTTGGACCTTTGATCCCGGAACCCGTACCCTCTGTGGTTCGGGAACCTTCTGTGAACCAGACGGACGCATCCGATTCTAATTCAGGAAGCCTTGATTTCCCGTCACTGCGTTCACTGATAACGACTTTGAAAGGGAAGTCAAAGTTGTAAGTGGTGGATTATTCAGGAGCTGAAGATGTCCTCTGAGGTCTCCTGAGTAATAATTCTTTCCCTTCTGAATGCGCAGCAGACCTCTCGCTGCCTCTTTCTTAACAAGGAGGTGTATTGGCGGAAGGTTTAGAAGCATTTCCATTGCTGCTGTGGGACAGGTTTTCATAGCACCTGTTATACCTAGACAGGCCAGTCTTTGGATCTTTCCTAGTTTCGCCTGTGCTTTGTGTTGAAGTGTTTTAGTCCATCATACTGTGCATCCGTATGTTATAATAGGTAGGACGATCGTTCTGTAGCTCCAGTAGATCATTTTGGGATGTAGCCCCCATTTCCTACCAAACATACTTTTGCAGGCCCACATCGCCTTTATTGCCTTAGCATGAGTCTTTTCAATGTGGTTGGTCCAATTAAGTTTTCTGTCTAGTGTGATACCTAGGTATTTTACTTCATTGGAACAGGGTATGGTTATACCACTTATTGAGGGTGCAGTAATGTTGATCACTTTCCTTTTGGTAAATGGTATAATAATCGTTTTGTTTGGGTTTATCTGTAGGTTTTTGGATTAGCACCAGTTCATTGTCCTGTTTAAAGCCAATTGGAGTCTACTAGATATGATATTTTCATATTTACCCCTGATTATGATGACTAGGTCGTCGGCATATCCTATTACCTCGAAATCAGAATCATGAAGGTTCTGAAGTAGCTCATCAACAACAATAGACCATAACAGTGGAGATAGGACTCCTCCTTGGGGGCAACCCTTATAGGTTTGTGCTGTTAAAGAGTTACTACCAAATTCCGCCGTTGTCGTTCGACTTTTAAGCATGGCATGAATCCATGGTCGTCGGCAGTTCTATTCCCTTATTCCTGGCTGCTGCCACAATGGCTTCGTGAGGAGTGTTATCAAAAGCACCCTCTATGTCCAGGAATGCACATAGTGCCACTTCTTTGTATTCAGTTGCCTTTTCTATTGACTTTACAAGGTCGTGAAGGGCTGATTCAGTAGACTTCCCATTTTGGTAAGCGTGTTGCTTATAGTGAAGTCGAACCTTGTTTGCACCGGTCCTAATGTGGTGATCCACTAGTTTCTCCATTGTTTTAATGAAGAAGGAGGTAAGACTTATGGGGCGGTATGATTTAGGGTTTTCAAAGGGACGGTTCCCTGCCTTTGGTATGAAAACCACCTTAGATTTCCCCCAAACTGTTGGGATATATCCCCATATAAAACTGGCTTTGAAGATTTTTAGCATATTTGTTATTTTGTTTAGTGTAAGTAATAATGTTTGCTGCACGTCTTCCTTTCGTTGTCGTTTGTTATTAATGTTTGAGTCCAAATCAGAATCAGCTGAGGCTACTTCTGCTGAGGCTAGCGTATGTTTTGTTATGAGGTTTTTGATTAAAACTTTGAATTTTCTGCAATTTGTTTATATTCTGCTGTAGTTTCTTTTCGCTTTCATTGATATGCAATTGTTGTTTTGTCACACCATATTTGTTTGATCGTCTGGCTTTTCTTCTCTTTTGCAACCATACAGCCTCTGTAATTAGTTGGATGTGACTCTCCGCAATGTATACACTTTTCTGGCTCACTTTTCGTTGTTTTGCATTCACTGTAAATATCTTTACCTACACACTCAAAACATCTCAGTGCTTACCCAAAATATTTTTGAGTATGTCCATAAACCTGACATATTTTACATTGCGGCACTAGTTTATTTTTCTTTAGATTTTCACCTTACTATGTGATCGATTTCTTAGATTCTTTTCATGCTTTCTTCTGCACTAAATGCCAACATAAACATATTTGGTGTTTCTTTGTTTTTCCAGCTCAGTTTATTTGATGCTTCAATAACTTTATATTCTCTGCTTTTCAGATCTTGTGTTATCTTTTCCGGTTTGCAATAGCGGTCAAATTTTCACCATAACTCTTACTGGTCGCAGTTGTTTATTTTCATACAAATGCCACCTATATCCATTGTCTTTTAACATTCTCGTTAGCTTTTTTATGATTAAAATAACAGAAGAAGAATCGCTATAAGATTATTCTTCAGTTATTTTAATTTTAATGCAGTTTTTATTCAACAGCTTCATATTAAATTATTTTTCTAAAATGACTGCATTTAATTTCTCGCAGAACTCATCGTAGTTAGTAATTTCATCAACTATTTTTAGTGGTGGAGCAGGTTATTATTTATCTATTTTTTCTTCTGTGGTGTTTTCTGTTGAATCATTTTCTCAGGAGTAATATTTTCTTCCTGAAATGACCGTTTAAGTTGTGGTGGCGTAAGCGAATCATTAATTTTTATTTTGTTTTTATTTTTCTGTCGTATCCACTCAGTTTCTTTTGCTAGAATTTCTTCGTCTGTACTCAATTTCAATTGCTAGAACTTTTTCGTCTGTACTACATATATTCCAATTGTTCAATTTGCTCATTATTTTTAAGTACTGGAATGTTTCGAACTTTTTAATCTCCACAATTTAATTATTTAGGAGAGTTATTTGTTTCTACATATTGCTTAAAAAATTAGATAGCTGACTAAAATTGATCCTTACGATTGTGATTTTAATATAATTCATTTAAATTTTAAACTTGTACTAAAATTATGATTAAATATTTTTATTTTAACACTTATGTACTACCAAAGGCAGAGAATTAAAAGCAGCAATAACGGAACGCGGTTGCAATTTTCATTCAACAGGAAATCCTACATACTGGCCAGCTGATGCGAATAAAATCCCTGATTTGCTAGACTTTTTTATCACCAAAAAAATATCGACCAATTTCATCGATTTGGAAGATAATCTTGACTTAAATTCAGACCACTCTGCAGTCATTCTGACTCTGAGAGAAAAAATTATGACAATAAATCCAAAACCAATGCTGACGAATAGTTCAACAGACTGGGAAAGCTTCAAAATAGAATTAGAAAACGAAATTAATCTAAAAAATGACTTGAGCACTAAATACAAACTTGACGAAGAGGTAGAAAAGTTCACGAAAGCAATACAGAAGGCAGCTTGGAACAACACCAAAAAACTCACACCGAGGACAGTTGCAATTAAGTATCCTAGTTTTATAAGGGCATTAGTTGAAGAAACAAGAAGAGTAAGAAGAAAGTGGCAACTCTCCAGAGATCATTCTGACAAAACAATCCTAAACAGAAAAGAACAAGAGCTAAAAAGAAAAATACAAGATTATAAAAATGCAACAATGTCTACATATTTAGAAAACCTGAAAGCGGAAAAAAACACTGACTATTCATTATGGAAACCAATAAAGAAGCTAAAGAATCCAATAACGCATATTCCCCCGATCAGGAAAAAAGATGGAACATGGGCGAAGAACAAACAACAAAAAGCAGATGCTTTTGCTGACTACTTAGAAGATGTCTTCAAACCACACGAAACTAATATGCAGTTAATTGACGAAAGCCCAAATGCAGATATACAAAATATAAAAAGAGTAACACCACGTGAAGTTGCAAACGAAATTTAAAAAAACGTTAAAAAGAAAAAATCACCGGGTTATGACCTAATAACCCAAGAAATTATGACGCACTTACGAAGAAAGGGTATTATAATGCTTACTTTATTAACTAATGCATCATTTAGACTCAGACATTTTCCTGACCCATGGAAAGTTGCAGAAATTATAATGTTACCAAAACCTGGTAAACCGCCAAACGACACAAAATCATATAGACCAATATCACTTCTACCTACTATTTCCAAACTGGTTGAAAAAATGTATCTGAAAAACCTAAAACAAATAATAGTGACCAAAAAACTAATACCTGACTTTCAATTTGGATTCAGAGAAAAACACTCCACGATAGACCAGATCCATAGAATCACGGACGCCATTGAGAAAGCTCTTGAAGATAAAAAAATATGTTCCGCAATCTTCATTGACGTAGCACAAGCATTTGACAAAGTTTGGCACGCCAGACTAATACAAAAACTGAACAACATACTACCATCACCACATGTAGAATTCCTAAGATCTTACCTAACAAATAGATTATTTCGTGTCAGATATGAAGAGGAATATTGTACGTCTTGTTTACATGTGACCTAAAAGTACCAACTGATGTGTTGGTAGGAACATTTGCTGATGACACGGCCATACTGGCAGTTGACACAAAATTAAACGAAGCAACAAGAAAATTGCAAAGTGCCAACAATACTATTCAAAATTGGACCAAAATAAATAATATTAAGCTCAACGAGACTAAATCGACTCATATAAACTTCACATATAAAATTATAAATCAACATCTCCCAGTCTATCTAAATGGTAACCCGGTTCCATATGCATCCACAGCCAAATATCTAGGAATGACGCTTGACATCAAACTAAAATGGAAGGAACATGTTAAAATAAAATTAATCGAACTAAATATAAAATACAAAAAAATATACTGGCTCATAGGACGTAACTCAATTCTTACAATCCACAACAAATTATTAATTTATAACCAAGTATTAAAACCTATCTGGCTCTATGGTATACAGTTATGGGGATGCGCCAATAAGTACCTTATCCAGAAAATACAGACTTTTCAAAATAAAATTTTACGCAACATTGTTAATGCCCCGTGGTTTGTTAGAAATAATGACCTGCACAGAGACCTAAAAGTTTATACGGTGGAAGACGAAATCAAAAGATTCGCTACAAAACAGCAAATAAGACTCTCAACACATGTAAACCCTGAAGCTTTGAAATTATTAGATACCGTCAATAATACAAGAAGATTTAAACGTAGAAAACCACTAGATCTACTACAGTAAACAAAGATAATACCTAGTAAAATATTGATTGACTAAGTACTACAACACAATCTAGATTAAGACTTCAAACTAAAACTTATAGTTGGCCTTATAGACCAGTTTAAGTAAAATAGGAAAAAAAAAAAAAAAAAAAAAAATTTTAACACTTAAAAATTCAGGTAATGACTAATCATGCTGACCAAAATGAATATTGTTCTGAGAATTCAACAGCTTCATATTAAATTATTTTTCTAGAATGACTGCATTTAATTTCTCGCAGAACTCATCGTAGTTAGTAATTTCATCAACTATTTTTAGTGGTGGAGCAGGTTATTATTGGTGATGTAGCCTTCTTTTCTTTATTTATCTATTTTTTCTTCTGTGGTGTTTTCTGTTGAATCATTTTCTCAGGAGTAATATTTTCTTCCTGAACTGCCCGTTTAAGTTGTGATGGCGTAAGCCATTATTTTTGTTATATTAAAACAAAAATAATAGTGATCTTACCATTATTTTTGTTTTAATATAAATTAATTTAAAATTAAATTTAAATATTTAACCAAAGTGGTGGTAAAATATTGTTTTATTGTTAGGACTAAAGAAAGAAATGATAGTATCATAATATTTATACGGTATATAAATATTATGATAATTTATTTTATAAAAATTTGGTTTTATTTTTATTTTATATAATAGTAATGCTGCGCACAATGGTAATTATAATGTAGGAGAATTAATATTTAAATTTATAACAAAAATAATGGTAAATTTTTTAATTTTAGTTCAAATTTTTGTAAGTTTTTAATAATGTTTCTAAAATATATTAAAGAATGTGCATTTAACTAAATTTAAAAGAAATTCAAATACATAATTATATAAAATCCCAATCCTACTAATTTTAAAATATTTAATTTTTATTACTAATTATGTGTTTGTTGTATAAAAAATAACATAATATTTAATTTACCAAATTCCGTATTTACTTATTTTCTCAAAACTTTCTCATTTTTTGGCTATAATAAAAAAGTGTTTATTCGCTAATCCAGTTTTTACTATTTACGGATACACTTTACTCACTATATTACCTGAATTTCGTTACAGCTAATTTAGCTTGGTGGCCTTTATTTTATAATTCTTTTTCGAAAATTTTAACTTCGAATGAATAAGAATTAAATATTATGAATTATTAAGTACACGTGATAATTCATAATATTTTGTTTCTGATCTGCTAGATCAGGAACAACAATATTTGTTCCTGATCTGCTAGATATAAAACCTCTTACAGAACTACTAAACAACATAGTAATTAATGGTTACATTCTTAAAATATTGGGTAGAAATCAAGTGAGAATCCAACCATATACAATAGAAAAATACGAAAAAATAACCAAAGTCCTAACTGATAAAAACACAAACTTCAACTTACCAAATAAAAGAAGATAGAGCATTTAGAGCAGTACTACGTATACACCATTCTGTAAATCAGACAGAACTAAAAAAGAAATAGAAGAACTTGGCCACGAAGTAACAAGCGTTTACAACACAAAGTAACAAGCATTTACAACATTAAACACAGAATAACCAAGGAACCATTATCCTTATTCCATATCGACTTCAAACCGAATGAAAACAATATCGACATATACAGAATAAATTGCCTGCAACATATTAAGATGCCATTCGAAGAAAAAACTATTCCTCAATGTTCGAGATGCCAACAATATGGTCACTAAGAGTTACTCAGGCCACTAAGAGTTACTGCTACAGAACATTTAGATTGTGAAATGGGCACAGAATCATCCCACAACCGAATATACCAAGTCTACAAAGAAATTCGTCACAGGAAATTTCCAAAAATTAGAAAAAAAAGAAAACAAGTTCCAGAAAGTTTTCAAGCTCCACTATTACAAACTCAAAATGAGTCACAAAATATAACTCAGCCACTTAAGCAATATGAATCAAATCAAGCACAACTGCATCAGTCGACATACGCACAGGTAACACGAAATGCAAAACGACCAACTCATCATACAAGTAACAATCAAGCTAGAACAACTTATAATCCAACAAATCGATATTTATTGGATTATAAGCATATACGATACCAAGCATCCTAGAGGTCGAGCACATGGCGGTACCGCAGTAATTATAAAAAAAACAGATTAAAACATCATGAGCTGCCAAAATATGAAAAAGTATATTTTCAAGTAACAAATATAGCCGCAGAGACTGGTTTGGCAGTCTTACTATATCAGCAATATATTGTTCACCAAAACATAAAATAACCCAGAACCAATTCGTAGAGTTTTTTGATTCACTTGGTCTAAGATTTGTGGCTCGAGGGGACTATAATGCAAAATAAAAGTTTTGTGGACCAGACTCGTAACAAATAAGGGAAAAAAGTTATACAACTCCATCAACACAAAAAAATATGAGTGCATATCAACGTGTGAACTAATCTTGTGGCCAAGCGATATGAACAAAATTCCAGATGTAATTGGTTTTTGCGTTACAAAAGGCTTGATCTAAAACAAGATATTGGCTGAATCGAACCTCGACCTATCTTCAGACCACTCACCATTAGTAACGAATACAGTATCCCCTGCTCAAGTTCCGAAGAGGCTACGTACACCTCCGGTCGTGTAAAATGTTAAGAAGAGGCAACGAACCTCGGAAAAACAGGGCGTCAAACATAGACCCGCAGCAGAGACTCAGTCCTCCAGATTAAGGGGATAAGGATCGACATCATACACGCCGATCATCCACACCAATTGCTTTCCGCTGAGCAGCTAGCTGCTAGTCAAAAATCTATCATGGCTGCAATTCCATCAGCAGCTAAAGAGGAAATCAACCCACAATTTGGTGGCCCTAGCCTCAAACCGGGTTGGATGTTGATAACTTGTTTGGATGAGAAAACATCCAAATGGCTGGGGCACATTGCTCCAAAAGTAACCGACGGATCCACTAATATCAGGGCCGTCCCGTGAGAAAAACATCCCGAAGGTGGAAGTTATCACGGGTTTCTTTCTGGCAGTAGAGGACACAAGACAGGATATTCTCACCCTCATTGATTCTCAGAATCCTAGTGTCCGCGCAGTGAACTGAAAGGTTCTCAACAGGCGTTCTCACGCTGTGAACTGTATAACGTTCAGAAATCCCAAGCGTACTAACTGGTCCCAGTACCAGGAAACTCTTAAGTATGAAATAAACTCTTCATTGGTGACAATCAGCAGCCCAGAATGCATTGACCTCCACGCCAATCAACTTGTCACAAGCATTATCAATAAAAAAAGAAGAAAAAAGAAAGAAGAAAGCATTTACGACGTCATATGTGCGACATAATTAACACTGAATACGATTTGTCCATTACCTGAGATGTCCCTTACGTGTATGCCTTATGCGAAGCGGACATGGCTAATGCTTTTGATATGGGCACAGAAAAAGGGGCTATCATGCCATATGCATAAGGGATGTGTAAGGCTTATATTCAGAAATTCCCCATAAACCAGGCCATTGATTTAATTGAGGGACTAAAACCTTTTTTAGTTGAAAGTACTAATAGAAGTAATGGTACTCCCAGTAATTTAAAAGTAAGTATATAGGCTGCCATAAATGATTAACATAGATTTTTCATATAAAAAGCAGATTTTCATTTAATTAATAGTACTTAATTTATAGATTAATTTTTAACATGTCATGTTATTTATATATCAAATTTTTTTTAATTTAATTAAAAATAAAAAGTTATTAAGATAATAACATAAGTCTCATGAAATATATAATTTTTAATATTTTTATTAATGTAAAAAAAAAAAAACAAAATTAAATAACAAGTTATAAAAAAAATAAATAAAAAATGTCATTCCAAATGCTTACCTGTTAAATGTTGTACTAATTTTTTAAGCAGTATTTTTTTGCTCTTCACTTAGCTGCCGAAGTAAATTATTAGTTTCAGATATTTCTGCCGAACCTTTTGAACTTGATTTTGAGGTGTCTGATGTGTTTATGTTGGTTAAACACAAAATCTGGTTTATTTTAAGGGTTTGGGTTTTCCTAAATTATTTTACTACATTAATGAAATAAAATCAACATAATTTACAAAATTTAAGTTTTTATTATTATTTATTTTATTTCATATTCTGTTTATATTTATTGAACAAAAAAGAAATTAATGCTAGAGATTAGAAAATTTTCTGTACAACTTAAAGTATTTTCAACAGATGAGACAAACTTATTATGTATATTAAAATATTTGAAGGAAAAACTTTATAAAATAAAAACCCTTACTTAAAAAAAATTTAAATGAAATTAAGTTAAGTAGCTACAAGCTCATTAATTCGTTGTCCAGCATAGTACATGAATCATGAAATTTTGCTAATGAAATTTGAAATTTTAGTTTTTATTTCATTATTTTGCATTTTAATTTTCTTTGAAAATATTGTGACATTGCAAAATGACAACTTAAATTGTCATTTTGCAATATCAAATAAAACTTAAATTTAAGTTGTCATTTTGCAATGTCACAAACAGGGTTGGCTTTTTTTTCCTTTTTAAGAGCCTCAAGTAAAATATTGTTACTAATGAATTGAAAATATTATTATTTTATTTATTCCAGAAAAATTTTAATGATTTTATTTTATTTAAGTATTTCCAAACGATGGCGAAACTAAACAAAAGTGGATAAATTCAATAAGTACCATAGATTGGTTGCCAATATTAACAGTGAATAGCAGAATTTGGTCTGCTCATGTTCAATGAGACAACGTAAATTAGCAAAGGCAAGTATTATTTAACTATTTTTTAAGTGACGGTATTTCAATATATATAACGTAAGCTTTATTATCTAATTTAAAGGGATTATTTGTAAATATTTTTTTTCTTTTCCGGAAATTGTTTATGGTCAAGAACATATAGGAGATTTTGTAGAAATTAATAGAAAAATTATCGTGACCAGTTAGCTAATCGACTTTTGAAAAATTATTATCCTTAACTATTGTTTTTAAATTTTATTTCAATAAAACTATATTTATTTAATATAATTTTTTCTTTGTTTTTACCGTTATCTTTTAATTTTACTTAAAAAACATTATTTTTACTATGAAATTAACGAAATTTAATTATTTTAATTGTTGTTTCGCCCAAATTTCATTATTGCCTATATTAAATTTTTTTAATTTTTTTATTCATAGCCAAATGTTGAGAAAATTTTTCTTACATAGTATTTGGCTATGGCTGGGGATAGGTAATTTTATAAGTTGGGAAATTTTTTAGTATAGGAGAGTTTTTTTAATTAATTTTATCCCATAATACCTAAGCCGGATTTTTCAAAATTCGCAGAAAAGTTCATAACCCTTTGACTGGATTTGAACCCGGGATCTTCTGATTGGAACGCAGGTGCTCTAACCACTGCCCCAATTAGCTGTATAATTATTTCCGTAAATTACAGTCTTTTACATAAATTTTATTATATTTAGTTTTTATTGTTACCTATATTAATTATTTTACCTAAATTACATTAGTTGTAAGAAATTTATTTATGGTACATAAATGATGAATTAAAAAACAATGCCTGCATTAAAATTAAACCTAGCCCACCCTAGATTGTAATTTGACACTTTGGTTTGCTAAGAAAGAGAGGACTATATCCCGGCAGGCTTCATATTTTCAACAATGCCCGTTCTATCTAATTCTTCTTCGTTGTGGGCACATAAGAGTCTGTACGATTAAGGGATATGTATTGCATACGTTAGCCTTACGCTATTTATTGGGTTCGGTTTGTTTTATTTTAGTTTACTTACTTGTCAATAGATGTGACTAGCTGTAGCTGCTTGGGATTGTGACAGTCCATTAAAAAAATTAAAATTTGACTAAAATTTGCTATCTAATGCTTTCAATTTTATTGAGATTGTTTGCTAACTTCACATGAACAGTTGTAGTATTGATTTGATGAGTATTCATTGTAGTATTGATTTGATGAGAATTCATTGCATATGTGATATATAATATTATTGTATATAAAATTTACGAAGTAGAGAAAAGGTTCAGAAAAATTATATTATTAAACAGAAAATCTAGCTATGGACCATAAAAGAAAGTTATCGTAAGTACTATTCATATTGCATTAATGCGAAATTTTAATTTTACATAAAATTGTGATTAAATGTAAAGTTTTAATTGTACACAATATTATACATATGTTTAGAACTTCTGGAGATTCCCTTTATGAAATATTAGGATTACCTAAAACTGCAACGGCAGATGAGATAAAGAAAACTTACAGAAAACTTGCTTTAAAGTATCATCCAGATAAGAATCCAGATAACTTAGAGGCTGCTGAAAAGGTAATATATTAGTTTATTTGATATATATAAATATACATATTATATATATATATGTACATATATATATATATTATATATATATATATATATATATATATATATAAGTACAAGTAATTTAAGTAGTGATATTTCCTCAGTTCTTTGATAAGTATTTTTGAACCAGCATAAAAAGACATAATATAGTTTTATAAAGTAAACTAAGTGGTGCTGGGTTTAAAGAATCCCAATCGAAAGATCCCCGGTTAGAATTCAATCAGTCTTAAAAACTTTTATGTGCATTTTCATATTCGGCTCAGATCTTATTCTTTATTGGGCAGAACTTAATGCTAAACGAGTGCAACGTAGCCCGCCTGCTGTGGTGCATTCGGAGTAACGGAAAATGGGTTACATAAATAAGATTTCAGAGTAAATAGCTAATCCTATCGATTACTTAATAAAAACTTAATTTTATGATTTATATTTGCCTTTAATATTAAAGGCAAATATAAATCATAAACTGAAAACTTAATTTTATGATTTATATTTGGCTTTAATATTGAAATAATTGATTCCTTTTGGATATTCTTAAATAAAAAATGTATTTTTACTTTAATTTATTGTTAAATTTCTATTTTCTTTTGATTCTGCAGGTTCTTTACTCTTTGTTGCGATAACACGATTTATCGTTTGTATAGAAATATTTGACAAATTTTCTACCATTTAGCATTTGTACAGAAATATGTGCAAAATATTTTCCTGCATACTGTAAGCGAAATTTAATTAAAGCATTTTCAACGATATTTGGATAATTAGAAGAAAATCAATATTTCACTAATTAATATACATCTCCAAAAATATAATACGATGGAGTTTTTTTAGTTCTTTAGCAATTACCTTTGTATTTTTAATTATTTTGATTAAACAGTGTGAAATTTAATTCAGCTCATTATTTAATTTTACACTAAACTCTTCTAGAGCTTCCTTTTTAGCACAGGCATTTACTTCAGCAACCGTCGAAAATTACCTGTCATTAGAATAGACTCGGCTTACAAGTAATCCCCACAGATTCTCATTTGCGTTAAGATCTAGTAAACATTACATTTTTTCGATGCAATTTTTGGAATAGATTTATCTTTAAATAATTGTGTGAACAACCTAGTATAAATACATGATTTTCTTGAATAATTCGATTTTCTTCAACAATAATATAACCACAATTAAGTAATACGTTATAAGAACTCGCCATAGCCATAAGTCGAATTAATGTCTTATATACTTGAGATTTTTTAACGCCGAATTTTCTTTAAATTTATTATTTTTTTCCTGTCAATGATGTTATAATTTAGTTTGCAATTGTGATATTATGCACCATCTTTCAGCGCTGTAATTTGATCTATTTTCGCAGAATTTCAGGTTTTCCCCTGTCCCATAACTATAAATTTAACTAACTAAAATACAATGTAATATACAAATAAAATCTTTTTTAATGCACTTCAATTACAATTATAAATCAGTCTTGACTTTAACCTTCATTTGCACTGTTGGATACGAGAGTATCCTTTTCGTTTTAATTTTAAATCTTTAATATTTTTTCGTTTAAATTTCGTTAAGTAAAAAAAAAGTTCTAAGTCAAAAGAAAATTATATTACTATTCTGCACTGTAATCTACATACATTTTATATGGTATCTACATACCTTTTATATGGAAAATGCTTATTCACATTATGTATAGTTGTGAAGATTAAATGGACCATAGAATCACGAACGCCGATGTGCTGAGAAGAATGAAGATAAAACCAGTAATTATACAGAATATAAAAGTAAGGAAACTGAGTTATCTTGGTCACATCATGCGCAACGAAAAGTGTCGATTATTACAAGTGGTCCAAGAAAAAATAATTGGCAAACGTCTGGTTAGGTAACCTGGAAAAATGGTGTAATATGCCAGCGTCAAATCTGCTAAGAGCAGTTACTTTAAAGGAAGAAATAGTCGAGTAAGAGAACTCAAAAATCATCCGGTGTGTTGTAACATGTCAGCTATTAAATTAATTAGATTGGTGAAATGAAAAATAATGATACATGCGTTGATAACTAACATCGGGAACTGATAGAAACCTCCAGAAGAGTTTTAGTATTACACCCAACTCAAACCTGTAACTTGTCGGCTTTGAAAATAAATCAAACGCATAACTTGTCGGCTTTGAAAATAAAACATCAACTATAATGAAATAACAAACAAATTTATTTCTTTACTTAATATAAAAATTATTCACAATATTTTCATATTCCGACTTCCTCTTCACATTATGTATTTGTACATTATGTCACGATCGTTTCTTTCGGTTTGATTGCTATTTTTAGGATTTTTTTAATATATTTGAATAGAATTTAAAACAAAATATGGAAACGATTAGATGAATTCCAATCGTTCCCATAATTTTTTGATTACCACTTTCCAATCGTTCCCAAGGATTTTTGATTACCACTTTTAGAATCACCATATTTATTTCCTTTGTGTGTTTTATGAGTACCGCGAAGATTGCTGTAAGATGTTTCTCCTTGAGCTAATATGGTTCTATTTTTAGATTTGGTTAAAAAAAAAGTTCTTCAAATGTTATACTTTGAAATGATACTCGGAAGATGGTTTAATATTTCTAATTAAAACTATTTTCAAAACTATGAATATTTTTTGGGTTTTATTTAGCCAACACATTGCGCCACCATTATCAAAATTAGTGAATCCTCAGGTATCCTATGCATGATTAATAGGTATAAAAACTCGGCCTAAAAGAGAAGGGTAATGAAATTTAACATTTTTTTTAAACTTAATTTTTAGAAAGATATTAATATTTCCTCTATTTCCACAAATAGAGGTGTGGATATTAAAAGAGTTCAACAAAAAGGAAAATTGCAACCAATGAATTAATACTGCATATCTGTTTTAACATAAATTTTATACGTTTTCTAATAAATTTTCATATATTTTTAAAACAAATTTGCATGCATTTACTGAAATTTCGCTTATTGGACAATTATTATTGTAGTTCAAAGAAGTCAATCGAGCCAATTCCATTTTGAGTGATTTAACTAAGCGAAATATTTATGATAACTACGGTTCGCTAGGCTTGTATATTGCAGAGCAATTCGGAGAGGAAAATGTTAATGCATATTTTGTTGTAACATCACCGGCTGTAAAAGTAAAAATCTAATTAATTAATTAAATAAACCAAATTTGATGTATTTTTATTTAAAGGCTCTGTTTCTATGTTGTGCTGTTATAACAGGATGTTGTTGTTGTTGTTGCTGCTGCTGCTGCTGCAATTTTTGTTTTGGAAAATTTAAGCCCTCTCCTAATGAACACACTGGTGACTATCAACATTTGAATGTAAGTATACCACTTGTTTCAATGTCAAGGCAAGAATATATTTATAAGGTAAGTTAAAACTAATTGGATTAATATCGGACAAATATATACCAGAAATCCAAACTCGCCATATTTGTATTCCTTTTCTTATTTCAATAAAATATCCTATTTTTATATATTATCCGACCGTCGACATTCATACGAGTACGTGTTAAAGGTGTAGAAACAAGTTTTATATTTATAATGATTACTGTTTGGTTTGTTCTTACTGTAAGATATCAAAATTCAATATGCCGTATGTTTCAAAATATTTAATAAATATAATAAAATAACCAATCCCTCTATTTTTTTATTTTCATAAAATTTTCATAAATAAAAAAAAGGGTATATATTATTGCAAGACGATACATTACAAAGGGTAAAGTAATTATTGCTGAAAAAAACTAATTACTACTTTTTTGTAGAAAATTATTTGAGAAAATAATTGCTGTTACTGACTTTCTGTAGTTTTATAAAATAATCTTCGACCTAAAATATCCTTAGAGTATAACTCTAAACAACTAAAATATGAAAGAGATGTTTATTTTTTAATAATAATTAATTTATATTTTCATAAATAATATAAATAAAATATTTAAATTATAATTTTTGGTATTTGAATGGTATTTCTATTGAACTGATCGTTCGACGTTGATAGGATATTTAAATTCATTTCTTATTAAAGTAATATATTATATTTTAATATAATATATTAAAATATAATATATTACTGATTGAGATTGTAGGGACAAAATTATACTATAACATCTCTTGGTATTATATACTGTAACACAAATTTTTGCAAATTTTTTTATTTGTTATTTCATATATTTATTTATTGAAAAACAGCCTTTAGTGTTTTTTAACCGAACTTAAATTTTATTAATACGTTGGCGGATAGTAGAAATATGTTCTTGAAGATTGATGTGCCGCTTGCTGTGAGCCGGTAAATTTTATAGATAAAAGTTTGGGGGATAACGGATAATTTTAACTTGAATTAAAAAGATTTTTGCTTTAAAATAAAATGGGTTTTACAGGGTCTCTTGAGTTAGATTTTAATATTTTATAAGACATTTCACGTCTGATGAATTTTATAGAAACTATTCCCAATTTAGGGATTTAATATAAATTTCAAATAACTAGTATTCTGTAATGGCACATTTTTTTGGCATATTTGTAGTGTAATTTTTTATGAAGTAATTCGAAGAATTGTCTCCACAATACTGAACACAAAAATTAAAATAAACAATGTCGTCTCTTTCAAATCATTACTTTTCTTTATATATTGTTTTATTAAGGATAAAACTATTTTTTTTTGTGTTGACTACTAAAGCAATATTTTTTTGACAACGCCGACCCTATATGAGGTAACAAGCTTGTATGCAATATTTTATTGCAATGTTTTCATTTGAATTAAACGGTTAATAAATACGTCATTTTATTTTCTAAATTATATTTAATTTTTTAAATCTGTGATTAAAAAATTAAATATAAATTTAATTTCTTAAACCTATGATTAAAAAATTAAATTTATGGTGTTTACCGGGAAGGTTTACTTACTATTCGATAACCCAACGTGTTTTAAACCTAAAAATATTGTGTCAAAGTTAATCATCAATTATTGTGAGGACTAGAAAATTACATGAAAGTTTGGGTAGAAATAATGGGCAATCGAAACCCACTATAGTTAATGAGTCTTTTAGTGAATGATTCTGAAGAAAGAGGCTCAGTAGCAGATAAGCATAAGCCTCAGCCACAATATACGAGAAGATCAGTTGAAAACATTACTGCTGTTCAATGAAAAGAATCCAGCAACTTCAATTCGCCATCGTGCTCAAGAAATTGGACTTAAGACAATAACTTTTTGGTAAATTATGTATAAACATTTGGATTTGTATTCATTTAAAATTCAGTTGGCACAACAGCTTCTTTCACAAGACCATTTACCATGCCATTCATATAGCAATAAGATGCTACAGCTCGCACATAATAACGCTAATTTTAATTAAAAAAATCATAATGAGTGATGAAGTCCATTTTCATTAAAATGGTTACGTTAATATACAAAATAGTCGGTTCTGGGCAAGAGAATTATCTTCAAATTATGCAACATTCATGTGGTAATAATTGGCCCTTAATTTTTTGAGGATGAACGTGCCATTTCTGTTAGTGGAGAACGCGATCGTAACATGATTCATAACTTTTTGATACCAGAATTGGGTGCCTTACTCTTGATTAATATCTGCTTCCAACAAGACAGTGTAACTTCAAATAAAACCAATGTTATAATGGAGTATCTAAAGAGCTAGCCTTGGTTTTGTCTCGGTTTATCTTTACCAAGTATTGACTCAGCAGTATGTTGTACAACATTTTTTCATATTATTCCAGATGTTTTCAACTTCTTCATTTTCATTGCTAATCGCTGTTATGCCAGAGTAAACTCTTGCTGTAAAATTATTCTTTATTGCAGCATCAATATATACGAACTCCACTTTTTTGGTTTCTACCTCTTTGATTTCTAGCACAGGAAATTCTTGTTCTAAACTTCACACGTACGAGATAGTGATCCGTGTCACCATTTGCTCCTCTAAAGCTTTTCGCGTCAAGGATATTTCCTGCATGCCTGCTGCTAATTGCAACATGATCTATCTGGCTAGCAAACACCACTATCTGATCGCCATGTTTGTTTGTGGATTTTTTTCTGTTCAAACTGCGCGCTCCTTTGTGACTGCGCGTCCATTCTTTGTGACTGCGCAAATTCAATCGACACCCATTATTATTCCAATGCATGGTTTATGGCATTCTTCTTTACCAACTTATGCATTCATATCATAGTTTAATGTTGTTTGTAGATAGTTTACGCAATACTTCTTATAGTTGTGACTAGAAATTGTCTTTGACTTCATCATCTTTGTCTCCTTTTAGCGCTTGTGCACATATTAATGCCGCATACATAGCTAACACAGTCTTTCATTAACTGCATCAAATGTAATATCTACTTCCAATTTTAAGCTGTTATTTGTTTGCTTTTGTACAGCAAATACTGTTCCGAAATGAATCCATCTTCACGTCAGGGAAAGTACATCATATACTCCAGTATATGAGTATATGACGGCTTTCCAGTGGTGAAGATGGATTCATTTGGTCATCGGGTTTCTTGAATAGCAGCTATAGCAATTTTATATTTGTCTAATGCACATAATGCTGTTTTCAGTGCACCGGTTCTGTACCAGCTCAGTACATTCCATGTTGCTGTTTTTAAATCGTCGTCCTTATTGCATTCCATTCGTTTCTGTTTTATCCCATTTTTAAAGAACCAGGTTATTAGCTAACAACCTGGTTCTTTAAAAATGGGATAAAACGGAAACGAATGGAATGCAATAATGACAACGATTAAAACACTAAAATATTTTGTATTGTAAAGTAAAATGAACCAGGCTAACAACCTGGTTCTTTAAAAATGGGATAAAACGGAACTCGCAACTTGCATCTAGTATTTGGCAGGTCATGGACCAGGGTCCGGGGGCATCCACTTGGAGCTGACACAGTTTTTGCGGTTTCATATAGTTGCGGCACTGGGATATATTCCTAAGTTTATACTCGATCAATGCTTCAACCACACCCAACCCCCGTTTCACTATCGACCACACCCAACCCCCGTTTCACTAATATTGACTTCCAAGTTTTTATAAATTCTTATTTTTATAATATTTTTATATAAAAATATAGATATGAATATATTATAGATATGAATATGAAATTTTTTTTAATAGTTTGGCATGACTTGGTACTCTTAGTTGTATTGTATCTCATCAGCAAATAGAGTTAAATAATTTGTTTTTGTATTCTCGGGTATTTATGAAAGGAAAAAATAAAGAAAATACGTATAAAACGTATTATTTATTCACAAAGCTAATCAAAATAGATATGAATTGTATGAAAAGATACAATACAACTAAGTCATGCCGAAATAAAAAAAAAAAGTATATAGAAAAAACACATCTGGTATTATTCTTAATCAATGGTTTAACCAACTTTATATTTATAAAGAGAAGGAATAAAAAGATATGACATGACTCTTTCAGTTTGTCTACTCAAACTTCTCCCGCGTCACCAGCATAATTTGACATTGAAAACTTCATGCGCCACGCGCATCAAAGCGGCTAGATTATCTCTGGCATAAGGCTAACAGAATTAAACAATTTTGTTTTCATTTTACATAAAGTTATACAAAAAACAAATACTAAACCTTTCTTGCGGATGTAATGTATTCCGGGCTTCAATTTGAGATTGCTAATCTCATTTTTGATAACATCGATTCTATTTTTGGGATTATAAACTTAATTTTAAACAATTGTTCAATAAAATTCTTTTTATATCTAAGAATATTAAAGAAATAAAACAGGGGTAAACTCAATACTGTTTAAAGAAATAAAACGGGGGTAAATTTAATGATGTTTATCTTATATTATTTTAATTATAAACAAAAGAAATAACCGAATTCAACACTAAAATATTTTGTATTGTAAAGTAAATTTATAATAAAAATTTTATTGAATCTTTTACATTATAAGAACATAATTTGAAAAAATAATTACAGTAAAAAAGTTTTTTTTTTAAAGAGTATGTATGTACTTCTTTGGTTTTTGAAATGTATTGCTACTTCATAAAACGTACCAATTTTTTAAATTTTACTTATGAATATGGACCTACTTAGTAAATGCCAGGCCGATTCGTTGTCCTTACACGATAAGCTGCAGCTTATTTTGTGCGTACTGCGTATTTTTTAAAAATAGTTGTTTGGTTGGTTTGAACGAGGGGACAGCTCGTCGGCTTACCCTACATCCCTCATGAAAGAGCTCGTCGGCTTACCCTACATCCCTCCCTACAGCTCGTCGGCTTACCCTACATCCCTCATGAAAGAGATCGTCCTTGCCGGCTTAAAGGTACCAGCCTCCGAAAGATCTGTTAGGAAATGGTTACCATGTGTCTTAACCTCCTACATCTAGGAGGTTACCCATGTGGAGGTTACTACATCTAACAGCCTGTACAGATGGACTCTTCCGATAAATTGGGCCGTGGAGCATGTTTTCTCAGAAGAATATGTGCAGTACCTCTGCACCCCATTGAGTTCTCCCAACTACTTTCCTGTACTTTACACACCCATTCCACTAGCGTATTCTTAAGAGAAGTCCCACTCTTTGGCAGAGCGGGGAATTAGAGGTGGCCCTGTTTCATCCGCTCTTTCATTACCGGTAATACCGCTATGGCGTGGACACCATAGTAATTTAACCTAATTATTCCTCGCTAATGTATTAAGATTCAGGTTGCAGCTCTTAACTAGCTTGGAATTGGTGGAGATACTATCTAATGCTTTAAGAGCAGCTTGGCTGTCTGAGCATATGAGGATATTCCTACTATTTATTTCCCTGTCAATTAAGACGTCAGCAGCCTTATTTATGGCTGCAATTTGACTCAAATTTCAGTGTTACGAAGATAGCCAAATCGTCTGCATAACAGATAATATGGTATCCCGCTTATACCATATTGTTTGTTATGCAGACTATTTGGCTTGTTTAATCGACATTGTCTGGTGAAGAACCCAATTAAAAGACTTGATTTATCTTGATATTTTAGATTTCGGTGTTTTTCTAGATACGGATAGAATAAGTTCTTTGTTATTGCTTTTGGTACCGTTACTATACTAGACGATAGATTTAAATTGAATTTTAGGGCTTTGCATTCCCCCAAAATTATAGGTTAGCTCCCATCAAACCGTAACCGGATTTTGTTTTGCTGGACTTCTTTCTCATCTTTGATTGGGAATTTCGCCATTATTGCACCGTTTCGGCTTCTTGTAATGGTTTACTCATAGTTTACTGGTTAGCCCCATACAAGTTATAAAGTTGTATACCAGCTTCAGTGACATCCTCGAGGTTTCTGATTGGTTGATTATACCCATGCAGATGTCGCAGTCCTTTATTGTTCTACGACCATAAGAGTCGCAGGATATATCTCGTCCTTATATTTGCTGAATCTAGTGAATCTCGTCTTCATCTTTGATGAATCTAAAAATCTCGAGATAATATAGAAACTTACAAAAAGACAACAAATTTTAAATGAAAGACTACTCTTTTAAATTAAAGTCATTAATGTTGTAGGTTGTAGCTAGAGATGCCATGGTTATAAACATTTTAAATCTCGGTTTCATGCCATATGCACCAGACCCAAACCTATATAAATATCTTTGATTCATTTCATTGGATCAAAGACAGATATAGGTGTGGGTCTGATGCCACCATTTCAGCCCCATCGCTTTTATCCTCCATATTTGTCGGACTAGGCTGATTTTTGTGCTCCATCAAAGTACAGGACCTCTAACAGATTATTTAGCACGCTGTTATACTTTGCTCTAATGCTTATGCCGACGTCCTCTGCATAGCCCTAACAGTCGAACTCAGCATATTGTATTTTTATTAATCTGGAACTTGCTTGAGACAGTAGAGGTGATAGTAAACTTTCGTGGAGAATCCCTTGGTTGTAATTGTGATGATTTGTTCTTTTCCAATTACCAGAGCACCGCCGCGCTAGAAAATCCAATTCGACATCACCAGGCGAAACATTTTCCATGCACTTTTCGAACTTGCTGCCCAAGAAGCTATAGTCCAAAGAAAATAAAAGATATTTGAAAAATCAAAGAAACAACATTGATTTTTTATAACATGTGCACTATTGACCAATAAAAAGTATTTTACAAAATTCATATATTAAACATCTAAAAAAGTACTTTTGTATATTGTCAAAAAAAAGTACTTTTGTATATTATAGTACTTTTGTATATTTTGTATATTATAAGTTACAGTTACAATTATAAGTATTGTCAGTAAAGTTACAGTTGCAAATATTGTCAGTAAAAAGTATTGTCAATAAAAATATAAAAAAACGTACAACTGAATAAGCAACGTAAGACGTTTGTTTTCGAAATTGCAATTGTATACGATTATTATCTTTTTCTTCTTCTTAGAGTAACTCTCCGTTTCGGACGTTGGTCACCATTGCTTCAACTTGTACTACGTCTTTGAGAACTCATAGAACTGCATGATCTACAAATCGTACATTGTAATAACTAATAGAACTGCGTGATCTGCAAATCGTACATTGTTTAAAATTTTATATTAAATAACAATAGTGACAAAATGAATCCTTGTCTTAGTCGTTTTTTTAATACTCTCTGTCAACCATTACGTCTTGTTTATTGTAACTAGTTGATTCCAGTTTAAATTCCCTATTATTTTTAAGTCTTTCCCATCTAAGTGTTAAATCCTAAGAATTTCCATAATTTTCTTGTGTTTTACTTTGTCAACAGCTTTTTCTAAATCAACAAAACCCTCATATATGCCTACACTCATCTTTGCGTGGTGTGTTAAGTATCGATGATGTCCATCTCAAGTTTTTAAAAAATTTGATTGTGAATTATTCACGATCAAATTTTCTCAAAAGCAGCTTTAGCACAATAAAGTTATCGTTCTCTAATCAGAACTCAAATTTTCGTGTTATGAACGTAGATTTTAACCATATATTCTGACCAATCAACATTTATTGATCATATATTTTGTTAAATACGGTATATTGGTCAAAATTTTAAACCCGTCATCTTCAAGTAGGTTTCACATTTCGTTCGGTATTGAGTTCCGAGCAGATGCCAGTCTCTTCTTTGATTATTTTATAACTGCTCGTACTTCTTCTAAAATAAACGGATCATCCACCTCTGGAGCTATGGTTGTTATGATTGTCCAAGTAACTCATTTTATTTTCTTGTGCATCTTGAAGGTTTATAACATTTTTGTAGATTTTCAATCGCTCTACACTGCTTTTTAGAACTTAGTTTTACCTTCTCTAATTTTTCTGTTTATAAATTATAACTCGGTTAATCTCTTTCTGGCGTTTTTGTCCTTTTGTTTCTTTCTCTCATACATTAGCAAAATTATTTCGTTTGGAACTCTTGTTTTTTCTTTATGTCTAATTCTTCGTCTGAATTTATCTCGTCGATTGCCTCTCTTAGTGGTTTATTGAACGACTTAGTTGCACATATACGATTTCTATATTCAAAATTTCAACTTAACTTAATGTTAGTGTCTGCGCGAACTAGTTTTGTTCCCCACGCACTTTTCAAAAATGCTCTAAAAAAGTTATTTGCCTTAAATAATCCGTTTCCACATAGGATATGTATATACATATCCTACGATATGTATAATTCGTTTTTAACACTGTGTCTCTCGTAGGCAACGTTCCCTCTAATTT